>CM038481.1:366484-709534 GCA_021464305.1 Kandelia obovata
TGATGTTAACAATTGGGTTTTGAGCCTCGACATACACACAATAAAGCTATTTTTAACATTTTTAGCTTATCTTAATTTGTCCGTCTTCATTTGAAATTGTCAACTCATTCCTCTATCAGCACAAGTTTTAGACAAATGTTCAATGTTCAGAATCTACACGGAACCTAAACATTCCAAAAAGCAAATGAGAAAGGAGAAATGGTGCGCTATTCCATTTGAAAATGGATTAATTTCCATGTTCCCATCTCTTTTTTCATTGTTTTGGTCCGTAGTCCGTATCTAATTATTAGGTTAAACAAATTAATAGAGGTGGGCTGGTGGACTTCTGCTTTCTCAATTAGAGACAGCGAATCGAGTGCTGGTCGACCAACGGCAATGTAATTGGGTCATCTCAATTTTATAATTAGACTCAGTCGCTCTCTGTTTTGATCACCAATACACTTCGCAAATTTTTAAATATTACTATTTTTTTCCGAAAGTTTATGATTTGTTCACTTAGGTCCAAAACTTCTTTCTGATTTATTCAGTAAAGTACAAAAATTTTCTGAAAATTTCAATGAAGTCTCTATTCACGAAGACTTTCTCATTTGTGGAAGCCAACAAGGAAAGGAAAAAAAAAAAAAAACCGCCCCACGAAAACGGGACATATATATAATATAATTATACATGAAAACAAGAAGACCCAAGCAAAACATAGATAGTCAACCGTATCACAAAACATATATATAAAGTCGGTCAGCTAAATCGTTAGCAAAGTTTATGGATCAACATGCCACATGCAATAGATCGGTGACAGCTGGCAATATAACTGTCATGGCATAAGCCATCGAGGTCTTTTTTTCAATGAATGGCATTCAATTTCCCATGGTGCGCATCTTAGATTGTTCAAAGTGAGCAGGACGGTGTATTTTTCAGTTTACTCCGCGGTTTTTTTTAGGTGGTACAATACAAGAACGCTATTTATAGAGCTATTGTTCTCCTCCTTTATTGCTCGTTGGATAAGAAACCACATTTATCCATTTTTTTTGAAGATAAAATTCTACAAGCTTTTTTTTTTTTTTTTTTTTCCCTCTGTGGTGATAACAGGAGTGCATTGTTTCCCTCTTTTTTTTTTTTTTTTACTTTTTGTTGTTAATAGGGGTTCGTGTTTTTCCTCCTTTTTGTTTTTTTTTTTTTTTTTTTTACCTCTGTGGTGATAACAGGAGTGCATTGATTCCCTCATGTGTTTGTTTACTTTCGCTTTCAATGTGGGGGCTTTTTGACATGTTGCAATCGATAATTCTTCACGAGAGAAAAAAGTGAGCAAACGGTGTGGCGAAGGTTCAAAATAACTATCAGCCCAACAAAAACACGTTAGACACCTTTGATTAGAGGCCGAATACAATCTCCCGGAATTTGGCTGAAAATCTGGAGTTTAAAATGAGACGAAAATTGACACACACACACACACACACACACACACACACACACACACACACACACACACACACCCACACACACACACTCACAAAGTAAAATAAAATAAAATAAAATAATATATATATATATATATTCGCGCGTCTCTTTGCATCCAACTCCAATCCATGCACTTCAACTGCCGTATCTTGTATATCATATCATTGCCTTCCTGATGGAACGCTTGCTTGGGTCCATCCCAGAACTGGGGTAAGGCGTGAAACTCAAGGTTCCGACCTCCCATCTCCAATTTTTTCGGATTGAATCCCTAGTATTTTGGGGGGATTTTGGGGACCATTTGTCCACTTAACCCTTTAGAAGGGTTTTCCTCTTTTTCAGCTCAGGAATGCCCACAGAGCAAAATCAATCTTCCGATTGGATGCGCCCTTCATTTGACTAATTAATTTTATTTTACCATTCCTGATAAATTCAAAATAAGATATTGGAAGCGTACTTCTGAAAGGAGTCTTTTACATTAAAACTAAATGTTCCACAGATTGCTCTTTCAACATTAGATTCAGGAAAACAAGAAAACACCATCCAGCTTAATTTGACAAGACCTTAAACCAAGAAGACTCTCTAAATCATACTTGACCTGAATCCATCCATACAATTACGAAAATTTACAAGCACCCGGAGATATTTTTCTTTGTGGAATTCAGCTCACACATGTGCTGTTATGAACTGATTTGTCAACAGAAAGTGAGGAGGAAGGCAGAAAGAACACACCTAAATAGAATCCGTTGACTTGCTTCTTTCATTCATTTTGTGTTTATGGGTAAATGGAATCCAAGCCAATGAGAAAAGGGTATACAATTTCCACAGTTTAGCCCAAAAAAATAAAAAACCACAAAAGTCATCCAATCCGCGTATAAGCCTTCTTGACAGCACAATTCACTTTCTCGCACTTGATGTTGCGTCATGCATACATGCCCACAAGTTTAACCTAGTTCTTTTTTATTTTTTTATAAAAAAAGATTCCACTTCGTAGGTTACCAGCACTAGTCAATATACAAAGAGCACACCCTCACCTATCTCTTCTCAGACAGTGTCTCCATCATGCCCTACAATTACACCAAAGAGTGCTTCCAAAAATCCCTCTTGTTATCCCAACTCTCCAACTTATTAGTTTGCTTCCAAAGAGGGCTTTTTGACAGGTAGTTTGCCTCTACATAAAAAAAAAAAAAAAAAACTGCAACTAACATTTATCATCGCAGTGACTAAAGTATATGTCTGCTACCTGGCCCTTGAGACTTTCAAATTCCACACTAAGGAGTGAAACAGCCTATTCATGTTCAAGTGCACGAAAATATACCCGGCGAATATTGCCTTGCATTACACCTACAAATGTGAGATTGGCGCTAAAAAACCAAGTGGGATAAACATCTTCTTCGGCCCATTAAACTGGCAAATGGAGCAAAAAAGATACTCCTGTAGTTGGAGCTGTTTAAGGCCACCCCATGTTGAGTTCTTTTTCTGTGTTTTTTCAATCTTCTTGAGAACATGGTAAGAGCAATGATTACAGCCCACTCACAGCAACTGCTTGATCCAATTAAAATTAATTGCTAATCATAAAACCAGTACTATTAGCATTATTGGATTTGCAGAGGCCCTCCCAACTTATTTTCCTTTTTAATTTTCTTCCTTCATTACGGTTTTGGAACGGGCATTACGGTATATAAGACATTAAATTGGATTATCTGTAGTTCAATGTATTCTTTAATTGAGTTTTATGCAACCTCTATGGAATACCTTCAGATTTGGACTATCTTCAAGCAGCACATGATTTTTCTCCACTCCGTTCAGCTTGTCCTACTTTAACTTCCTAAATTGATCCAGCAATGATTTTTGGACGGTTATAAATGATGTGACCAAGCCATTCCAAAGATTTTACCAGCCTTCATTAGTTGAAAAATGAAAACAAATTCAGATCCCAAAGTGCAAGTCACTTTCCGCTAAATTCCAATTTGCTTCTCACAGTCGGTGGGAATAGTTCAGTGATTTAAACTGCATATATGAAAAGGGTGGAGCTATTTTCATGCTCTAAAGTCTCTATCCACGCAGCTAAAAGCCTATCACTTGCTTGAAGTAGCATGGATGCAGACTTTGAGGCCATGAAAGCAGTCTCACCTATATAAAGATGAGGTTCTTAAAATGAGTTGACCAGCATAATTCAATTTAACTCTAATTTTGGAGTATACATACTACACCAGAGAAACATTGTCTACAAACCTGGACCTTCCATTCTACCAATGAAGTGGTTGGATGGGAATTGAGGCCGCCAGAAGAATCGTACATCCTCCACATTGTCACCGAAGGGTGACTTGCGCTTTCTATTGGTTGCCTCCAAATTCCGATCCTCACGCCCCGAAAACCGCTTGATTGAACAGGACCCAAATTGTTCATTAGTACTACTACCAGGAAAAAAACAGAATCCCTGATTGTTCGGTGGACAATTCTCAACACACTTCCCTCTATTTTGAGAACTGCTTGAGTCAGCATCTTCATTATCTTGCGAGCTTCTTTCCATGCTCATATATGGGTCTGAGACTAGACTCAACCTTAGGGATAAGTCACATTGCATCCCACTTAGCTGCTCATGAGTTTTACTGAGACCTCCTAGCCTGATTTTCTGCGAAGGAATGTCGCCACTGGAACATGAGAAAAAGTTCTGCAAGGAACTCATTTCAGCAGGCTCTGCAATGGATGTACCGATCGGTTTCCCAACAAAAACAGTGTTGGGATTTATCTTACCCCGGGCTTGGGAAGCAAACTGGGACTCTTCAATTTGATAGTGATTTCCATAATACAAAGGGTAAACTGAACCCAGGTTCAGTGGGAGACTAGAGTCCTGTGGCATGTTACTTTCTTGTGTCATCAACTGATCACTGCGAGGAAGTGGGATGTTCCCAGACATGCAAGGGAAAGGATTGGCAACATTACCAATCTGAGTGATACGATAGTTGGGTTCTGAAGCTGGCATAATATTTGTAGTTGTGGTGGCTCTTGCAAAGTTCCATTGATTGCTGGAATGGAGTGGCGATAACTGAGGGCGTCGATCATCATTAGCCTTATCTGAAATCCTAGGAAGTGCAGACGTAGGCTCTTGAAATCTTGGGCTGAGGTAAGTCCTGGGATTGCTATGTCGCTGACTTCTTGAAGCTCTCACTGGAATGCAGCCCAGATTAAGGGCAGCTGTACACATTTCAGCGAAGACAAAAGGTCTAAACAGTCAGGTCCAGTCATTGCAATGCAAACAGCTCTATGTGGCCCATTAAACTATGCTGGAACTAATGGGACGCGTTCAAAATTGACAAGTACAAAGTAACAACTCAACTTCAATATCCGAAAGAACTAAGATCGCATCAAAGTGAGAACAACCCAGTAGCATTATAAACCAATTCGAATAAGAAATAAGTACCTTCAATACAAGGAGGCAAAAGCTCTCCACTTTCACTGCTCTCATCTCTACGAATAATTGTGTTAATGGCATCATTGGCACGGTCCCATAATGTGTCTAAGCTCGTGTACTCAGCCTAAAAAGCAAAACAAAACAAACACTTATTTTTCATTAAAAAAATGTCAAGAACCTAGGAATTCTCAAAGAGGAACAGCCACCAAGAAAAAAGAAGTAACCTTGTACCTCAGAGTTGGCCTTGGAGTACATGATTTCCTCAGCTTTCAATACCACAATTGGAAGCTTCTCTTGCCACTCTTTGTTCTTTCTAGTTGCAGAACTGTGAGTCTCATTGACGACCCTAATCAAGGAAAAATGGTACCGAAAAAAAAAAATCATCAAATGCATAGATATTTACAAATAAAGAAAGAAAGAAAGGATTAACTTGGATTCAAGAAAGCAAAGAGCAGACCCAGAACCTGAAAATTTGTTGAATGATGGAACCTCTCGTGGGTTGGTGCCTATCACTGTGCCAAGCTTTCTTCACACATTCATATGGTCTTGGCCCTGGCCTTGGCATCTTTCACTAGGAATTCAGAGAAAGAAAGATGGGAGAGGCAGATATTTGAGACTTTTGGGAAGGAGGATGGGGGGTACACTGTAACCACGGTGACTACATGGGTACAGATGGGTCAATTCAATTCTTATGTTGCCTTCCTCTCCTTTCAATATCATTTACCAGTTTGCAATGGGGGTGGAGGAGGGGGTTCTTTATTCTTTTTTTTTTTTTTTTTTTTTTTTTTTTTTTTTTTTTTAATGTTGGTTGGGGGAGAAGAGAGGGCGAAAGAATGTGTCTTTCCCACATTGGCCTCCAATAATTTTAGAGAGATAACGTAAAGCATTTTTTTTCTTTCCCCACACGTACAGTCTCCTTCTGGCGAAAGGCCTTGGGGGTCATTTTCTCTTTGGGAAATGGAAAACAGAGAAGGATTTTTTTCAAGTGGGTTTTTGGCTAACTTGGGTTGGGCGTCCAAATGTTGGCTCAGTATAAAAATGTCCACCTCAAATATCTCCCCAGTCGATGTGAGTTTAACAGTGCTTTTTGCTAGCTGCTACACACGCTCCATGACCTTGCGTGTTCAAAAACTTCACATCCCGGATTTTCATAATCTCATTCTTTACGAGGACAAAAAATAATTATATATATATATATATATATATATATATAGTTCAATAACAGTTAAGACTCTTTACAGGAAGTTTGAAATAAAAACATCACCGGATAATCCGACCCAAGTCTAAAAATAATAAATTACATCCCAATTACACTGTTTTTTGGGTGTTAAAAAATTAAAAAAAAGTACGGGCATATTGAGTACAAACAACAATGACATTCTCTCCTGCCTCCCGCTGCCAGTTTCCTAGGCCTTTTTATTTTTCTGGTCCCTTGTTACCGTATTGATGTGATGTTACACACTTATATGTCACTTTATGAATAGGGAAAATATGTTAAAGTCACCTATTTAATCCAATTAGAAATATCGGATTCAAAGGCTTTTTAAAAGAATTCCATTGTTAGAGCAGGGACCCCAAGAATTAAATCTTAATCAATAAGCTATAGAACGTTACAATTATGTAACGATGACTTCAGTCATTTCCCACGGGGTGAGTTATCTAGATGAAATTATTTCTTTTTTCACAGAACACATAATTACAATTTGCTTAGATTATCAATTAATCTAAATTATTATATTTATAAATTAGAATTAAAAATTATTTAATTCGAATTCAAGTTAATAATTAAAAAAAAAAAAAGGAAAATGTACTTAGATTATCAATTAATCTATCACTTTGTGTGGTTGGAAGGATGTTGCAGGAGAATTAAATTTCAGGCTGCAAGAAAATTTCTCTATTAATTGCACCAAGAGAATTAAAGTAAAGCTACAACCAACCCCTCTTCTAGTAGAATAGGTGGTAGTGGAAGTGTAAACCCTTGAAATACGCAGATCTATCAATCATCTAGTGAAGATCTGGAGAGTATAAGTTGCGCAATTTTGTACCCTTGAGTTATTGTGATGAAGGGTGGGTCGGGATATTGCTGCAGCCACTCACGGTGCTGGGGAATGCAACCGTATAGTAACTAAGCCCCTTGTCCTTGTCGTTTTTTCATTTAATTTGCTTTGATTGCCTCGAATTCAGAAATAGGTGGCTAAGGTCACAATGAGTCGATGTTCATTGGATAGTATTGTCCTTGTCCACTCTCTCTCTTCCTCTCTTTCTCTGTGCCCCGGGTGCCATACTGGTAGAAGCATATGTGCTATAAAGCCCTATTCATGTCTGAGAATGCCCCAACATAGGCCTTTGACAAGTCCCTGACAATGCATGGGTTCCCCCACCGCCTTACCCACTAACATATGCCATTGTTTAGCTCTTGAAAATGGCTGTGCAGGCAGATAGCACTGCATCCCCCTGTGGACAGTGGACCCATTTTCTTCTTCTCTGGACTTTTGGGCGGCAATCCATTTCTCAAAAGTTCTCATAATAATAATAATGGATAGTCTTTTTGAATCCGTTTAGCTGAAGATGGTGGCAAGACGGAAAATGGCAGAGAAGTGCTTTCACTATCATGTACGTGACAATTGAAAGCAGGTTTTACCTCAAAACGTGCCATGCTTCCCATCAGAGGATTCTCGTTGTCTATAGCTTTTTCGTGATCAGTGTTCTAGCCCAATGTAATGTAATGAATAATGACTTTATGCAGTAAATTGAACTAAACACTGTAAATTTAAGAGAAGGATCCGACGTTCGAGTGGGTTATTAATTATGAACTAAACTTTATTGTCCTATCAAAACTTTTCCTACTAATCTGCGAGTATAATTACTGCCTGCATTAAGCAGATAATTAAACCAATTTCTTTTATTTTCTACATTGACTTTATCAGAAAGAATTTTATGAATAAAGTATGGCAGCATTAAAAATCACCGGTTAAGCTAGCGAACGAAAATTAACGTCGAAATTAAATTCGGTTAATAGACTTCCAAGATACAGGGCTTAAAGGAGGATTAAAGAGGAATGCAACGAAGGAAAATGACGTCTCATAACATCAACCTCAATCAGTTTCATGTCAAGGAAGGAGAAGATTCTCTTGCCAACTCCTATAGTGCAGATGGACCGACTTGGACCCTTCATAATTCTTTATGTACTTTTTCTTACTACACTTATTTTGGACCCTACGATACAAAGTAGCCCCAGGCCAGTAGGCCTCCTCCATTTTATGAACTTTTTCGGTGTAATATTTATATATTTTAAATTGGGTTTAATTACAGATGCTCACATCTCGTAATTTCATATTATGTAACTAAAAAAAGTTTACATCAAACAATATATATATATATATATATATATATATATATCAATATTATGAACGATATTACATATTGGTATAATCCTAATAATTTGTCAACACAGATTATACCATAACTGCAAAAATAAAAGCTTTAGTTAATTGTTGCAATTTTTTTTATTTTTGTTTAATCTTGAAAGCAAAGAATTCTCGAGAATTGAGTTCAAGAAAGATTGTGCTTTTAAATTTATACCATGTTTATAAATTCTTGACCATAGAACTAATGATTTTGCCAAATATATCCCCGTGTTTCATTGTTGCCATGATCCGAAGTTGCTAAATCGTTCTCCTTCGCACGTAGCATAGAAAAGAGGCGGGTCGTCACATCTTTTAATGCATCGTCGTGAACAAAATCCTTTGCTGGGCTTCACTCCAAGACCCATTAAATCAATACCAAAAGTTAAATACCAATTAAATCAACATTCCCCGTCAACTTTTTGTATTTTTTCGGAGTAAAAAATCAATACCAATTAGCAACACCTCAAAATGCATCAGCGATTACATTGAGTAAATTAATGATGCACCTATACATTAAAATGCTGTGTAAATCAGAATGCTGTGAAAATATCCTTACGAGGCACCCTACGGGCCGTGGGGGTACACTTTCGTTTTGATCTCGTCGCCGGTTCATGAATTTTCTGCCGAGGTATCGTGTCCAAGCCGACTCATAATAATAATAATGATAATGATAATCTCTCGTGTAATTAATACTAATAATAATGGTTCTAATGGAATTAGATTTACAACCCGAATTCAACTGTTTCCACCCGAAAAAACTTAAGAAATTCCAATTTATGAAGCAATTAATTCCAGAATTTAACAGCATCTAAGTGCCTTTTCCATCTCCCTCATTATAGACGTTTTACTAAATACCTCGGCTTGAATCGTGGGACTGGGCCACACTTAACCATTCAAGAAGGGACTCGGTCAGCTCATGCTAGTGACTGAGAAAGAGTCAACGTGACTGGCCCAAGAGCTTGAAGTCCCTCTATAGCTCATTGGTCTGAAAGTTGAAACCGAAGCATCAAGACAATTAGGCCCGGCCAGGCTTTTCCAACTCCATGCTTTACAATAAAGTTGCTCTCTCTTAGATGCGAAAGCTGAAGAGAATTGATATGACTGCGTATCGGTGGGGAGCAATCGCACGTATGTAGAGCTTTTGAATTTAACCAATTCTGACATCTGATTATCAAAATCAAGCTTTTTCTTTAACCTTTTATTCACAAATTTGAAAGCTATTCCCAACAACAGCCTCATAGCCTGACGGGAACTGGCCAGAGATACGTATAAAAAGGAATTTCGGTTGCAGTGGATAATTTGATACGATTAGAAGTCACAAGCTTTGCATTTCTTTCATCCCACTGGTGCCACTAGTGAGAAAAAAAAAAAAAAAAGCCTTGGGAAACACTATGGTAGTAAATTAGGTAGGCGAAGTAATTCCCACCATAGAAAGAAAAGGCAGCGCACATAAACAAGCCGCTTTGTTAGTATCTAGTAGGGTGCTCCAATCCTTTGACCGGTGGCATTCCATAAGGAATCATCATGTTTGGAGGAGTATGGCTCCAATGAACAGAGGCAACACCAATCTTGGCCAAAGCCAGTTGGCCTTGCATCCCATCTCTTCCATATTGTTGCCAAAGCTGCTGCTTCCTCTCCATGTCTGCTATCTGCACAAATGAAGGAGGTGGAACAGCTACGGACGCAGCAAATGGATCCTGGTTCCCAACTGGCTGGACTGTCCCATCAGGGGCAGGCAATACCAACACTGGGGTTGCAATCTTGCCTGCGCCAGGCAATGCCGCGCTACTTGCACTGCCACCGCTCAGTTGCGTGGTGCTTACATGTTGCCTAACTGCCCCTTGATCATACATTCCATTCAATATCAGTGGATCAAAGCTGCCCCCCAATGTAGCAGTCTGCTTCGACAGATTGCTAGCTGTTTCTACCAATGCCAATTCCCAATCTGCTTTACCAATCTCAGCAGCAGGTGTCTGCCATGCAGAAGTCACTTCGGGTTCTCCATTTGATGGGAATGCTTCGCAAGCACCATTTGTTTTTGTTGCTGTACTTCCAGTTCCAGAGAACAAAGCCAAGGCAAACTTGTTGCCCTGCTCATCGGCCGAAACTCCATCATCCTTCAAATCCACCAAATCCCAGGTCACCCGGGGAGCCTGTCGCTCAGGCTGTGGCTCAGGAGGTGCAGTTATATAATTCTCTGGAGGAGGAAGAGCCTTGATTCCATTCATATTTGGTTCCGGTTTTTCTTTAGCTGGAATTTTCTCTTGGCTGCTAATCTCATCTGGATTCCTTAGTGGCCTATCAGACGTTTCATTCAAAAACCCCTCAAGTGTCCCCACGACCTTATTAATTCTTTCCACTTCGGGGAATTCGGATGATCTTGCAATCCCAACATCCTTACACCAACCATAGAAATCAACAAGTTCGTCAATCATCTTTGCTGCACTAACATAAATATCAAAACACTTGACACAATCAGTATACTCCATTTCAGTATATCTCTCCAACAGCACCCTCAACGCCTCCTGGATTTCACTGTATATCCCAAAACTCTCCTTCACCACGGGGTAAAAAGCCGCGAGCACCAACCTTCCATTCCTAGCCATCTCTGCCGGATTACTGGCCAAAACTCTATCAAGAATTCTCAACAGTTGATTCAACTTGGCTAAAACCCTCTCCGTCTTCATTTCCAGGAGAGGCGTAACTGCCTCTTTCCTCTGTTCTTCATTTCTCCTAGGCACCCCATACCCAAAATCATCCGTATATTCTCGACCGTCGTCGTTCAACTTCCTTTCATCGCCGCTAAACTTTTTCTCAGAAGCCTCCAATTCAACTTTCTCCTCTAAATACATGGCATAAAATCTCAGAAACCCAGCACGATCGCAAGAATTGGAATGCGCCTCGTCTCTAAAATCCGAGATGTTCAAAACTCGCATCCCTCTCCTGAAAAAGAACACAATCTCCTCCTCGAACCAAGGGTGGCCGTCGATCAAAAGCCTGTGGATGAGCATCAAGGCCTTGAGGGCCACGATCCAATCGTGGGTCTTTCTCAGCCTTCTGGACACAGTGGCCGCACAAGCACTGGCGTAAACCCTGGAATAAGAAGTGAGGTTTATGATCTCTCTAAAGTACTTCTCGTCCGCAGGGTCGGCGTCGTGGCTGGTGGCTTTAACGACCAAAACTTCGAGGTCGGGGGCTATGTTGCTGGCCACTTTCGCTAAGCTTATGCTGGTCTGGTCTTTTACAACCCCGATCGCTTTACGGATGGCGCTCTACGACATTCTTCTGCTCTCTATTTTGTTTTTTCCTGGTTGCTTTGACGTGAATGTTTTGTTTTATATATATATATATATATATATATATATGTATCCTAATTTTATTCACTTAAAAATATATAAATTAATTTAATGTAATTTTAAATATAAATAAAAGAAAACAAAATAGGTTGAATTTAGTGAAAATAAAAAAAATAAATAAATTTATATAATATAAAATTATATATGTGTTATATTAAAAAAATGACTATTTTAATATATAAATATATATAGCTAACAAATGAGCCAAAAAAAAAAAAGGGTTTATGTATATTCTTTCTGGATTTTTTACTTTTTTTTATTTTTTGGGGGCCGTTTTACTTTGACATCTATCTATTCAGCTTCTAGATTGT
Source organism: Kandelia obovata (assembly GCA_021464305.1). Taxonomy (NCBI): domain Eukaryota; kingdom Viridiplantae; phylum Streptophyta; class Magnoliopsida; order Malpighiales; family Rhizophoraceae; genus Kandelia; species Kandelia obovata. Next base: position 378,426 of record CM038481.1, read on the forward strand.
TTGACGAAGAAGAAGAACTGAGAAGGTGGAATTGTCGTGGCTTTTAATGTTTTTTTTTTTTTGTTTTCTTTTTATTATTCTTCGAAATTGGATTACGTAATGGGTTATTGTGTTTGCAGAGAGGGTATTAAACTGGACAAACCTTCAATCGCCCCAAGCCAGCCATTCAAAGACCAAAAAAAAGAAAAAGACAAAAAAAGAAAAGAAAAGGGAAACTCTCTCGTCCTCCATGCCGATGGATTGGAGGACATAGGAGAAGAGTATTATAAGGCAGAAACCGGGTCGGTTTGGGTTGTATTGGACCCAACAACAAAGGCCTGTCGAATGAATTATTAACTTAACGTTTTCTGTGAAACCGAACGGGGCCGTCTTAATGGGCAATTGGACGTCATTATAACTTTACAAGGCGAAAGGTCAAAGACGATGACTTAAAATAATAATAATAATAACTGATCAAAGAAAAAGATAAGAGGATTGAGGAGGAATTCCCCACCCCCCCACCCCCAACCCAACCCCTTTTGGGATTTTAGTTGATTTAACCTCTCATTTTATATAACGGCGTCACATTTGACCGCCAATTTCGAACCGGTACTTGCCTCCCCCTCTCCCTCTCCCTCTCCCTCTCCGACTCTCTCACTATCTCTCTATCTATAATCTATCTAAGGCTCGAGTGAAGCGGAATCCGGTTGCCGAGTGAACTCGAGCAAGAACAATAATGTTTGTCATCCGAGTCCACTCAGTGGACCCAAACCACACTCTCGCTCTCGACGATGAGACCGCTTTCTCCATCACCTCAGCCACCACGGCGGCTCAATCAAACCCTAATTGCGGCCCCCAATGCTACGAGCGGAGAGGCGCAGTCCACCTTTACCGAAGCGCACCGGACAGCTCACTCCCCGCCACCAACAGCCACCCTAGTTCTCTATCCACTTCTCTCTTCGTCGTCGCCGTCCCCAGCTACCTCTCTCCCGACGATTTCATCCGCTTCTGTGGTCCCCACATCCACCATGTCCACGACCTCCTCCTCATCCGGTACTTTCTTCCTCTCTCCCTCTCTCTCTCTGAAAGTGAACAATGATTAGAGAAGAGAATCTTGAAGCTAATGTGGCTCCTTCTGTGTGTGTGTGTATTCATACAGGAATGATGGAATGGAAGATCGCTATAGTGTCTTGATCAAGCTGGATAATCAGGTGACGGCCGATGCATTTTATAGAAAAATCGATGGCAATCGATTTTCGCCAGCCGAGGTCGGTGAGCTTTTGCTTTGTAAATCGGTTTTAGTTAATTGCCCGAATCTATCCGGGTATTTTTCTGTTGTTGACTACAGTGTGGAAGCCATGTGCTGTCTGTAGAACAGCTTTTATTGTTTTCCCTTTTTTGATGGTTGTTTCTTTCCTTTCCTTTAATGTTATAGGCAGAGGTATGTCATATTCTTTATGTGCTTTCTGTGGACTTCACAGAATCGGCAGAAAACGCAAGCACCCCTCCTGTAGGATTCACTGAGTTGCCTACTTGTCCAATATGCCTTGGTCAGTCATAGCTCTTTCATTTGGCAAAATTGCATTCCGCACTCTCTCTCTCTAGAGCGTACTCCCTCTCACATTTTTGTAAAGGGTGACAGTAAACTGTTTTTAACGATCGGAAATTTGGAATTTGCCTCCTAATTCCAGAGAGATTGGACCCAGACACTAGTGGAATACTGAGTACGCATTGTGACCATTCTTTTCAATGTTCATGCACCTCAAAGTGGACCTATTTGTCTTGCCAGGTTAGCTGGCTTTTTCTCTCTTTTTTTCCCTTCCTATTTTACTTTCTTGTTCTATGATATTAATTCATTTTGTTTGTTTCAAGTGTTATGTTGTGATGTGACATCAACTAAATGGAAGTTGCCATGTAGGATCACATGTAGTTTGTTGCAGTCATCAGGTTCTGGTAGCTATGTTTAATGCAAGTTTTTTTTATATGATTTCTGCTCGTGACCAGGTCTGTCGTCTTTGTCAGCAGCAGGATGAAATACCAGCTTGTTCTGCTTGTGGGACATTTGAGAATTTGTGGGCTTGTTTAATATGTGGTTTTATAGGGTGTGGAAGGTAGTGCATTACATCTTTGAGTAGTTGCGGTGGGATTATAGTGATTAGGATAACTGATAAGTTTTGCTTTTCCCTGCTATTGAACTTAGATATAAAGAAGGGCATGCCATAAAGCACTGGCAAGATGCTCAACATCGTTATTCTCTTGATCTGAGGACGCAACAAATATGGGATTATGTTGGTGACAATTATGTTCATCGACTGAACCAATCAAAAGCTGATGGCAAGTTGGTTGATATGAATCCCCACTGTATGTCACCCGAAGAAGACTGCGGTACTTGTGGATTCAGTGAGGATTCTGGAATTAGTGGGGCCCTCTTTAGTAGCAAATTTGATGCAGTATGTATTCATAATTTTCAATTATAATGAACTTGTAGGTACTTAAAACTTGAAGCTTGATGTAGTAGGTGGTTTGCTTTGCATGAATTAGTTTCTGACATATCAGAAACTTACTGATTGCACAGGGATGGATAACTTTTTTATATAGACATATGCAAGCACTTGTCTGGACTTTGGACTTACAGTCTTGTTATGCACCTAGGCATGTTTAGTCCTTTAATTAACATTTTCATATTTACAAACATTGATCCCTTAACCTGTCTTGTGAACTCGATCACAGATTGTAGATGAGTACAATCACCTTCTTGCAACTCAGCTGGAGACTCAAAGACAAGTAAGTATTTGCTGTTCAAAATTGCAGTGCTCTCCCCTGCACAGTTGCTGATCTCTGGTGCCTGCACTTTGTTCTGGGTGACAAGCAACTCTTTCCTTCATGTTATATGGATTCGATTTTATTCTCTTCTTTTTTTTTTTTTTTTGTTTGTGAAAATTGGCTTTTCTGTCATCTACTATCATAATGCATATCAATTTAGAACTAATTATTTGCTGAGGAATATGAAGTGCTCAAATTGTTGATGCATATGATGCCTACTGGGAATTTTTTCTTAGTTTCTTTGTACTAGGGAAAATTTCATAATAGTGCTCCTACCTACAGGGATACTGGATTCATGGATATATATATGACAATATATTGTATGTTGGGTTTGGCATCGTTCTTATTGTATTGCAGCAGAATGCATTTGGAAAGTCCATTTTCTAATTTTTATGGTTTCTTTCAGTATTATGAAACTCTGATTATGGAAGCCAAAAGTAAACGAGAAAGTTCCATTTTAGAAGCAGTGGAGAATGCTGTGACTTGTGCCATAGAGGACATCCAAAAGAAATTGGATAAGTGTGAACAGGAAAAAACTGCTGTTGCAAATGTATGTTTGAATTAAATGTGGGGAATTTTTTTTGTATATGTTTCGTTATAAATATTTTAGTTCTGATGCTTAGCCTTGGTTTCCTAATAGAACCATTTCTTTCAACCTTTAGACCAACAAATACCTCATCAAGAACCAAGAAATTTGGCGTACCAAGGTTAAGGAAAGTGAAGAAAGGTAAATTGTCCGTCCTTGTGATTCATTGAAGATTTGAAATGATTTTACTGGATGTCATATTTGATAAGTCCTCATTTATTTTACCCCTCCCCCCAGCGTGGGCCAGGGGCCTTAATGATAGATTCTACCAATTTTATTTATATTCAGGGATATGAATTGAGAATTAATTTACCTGCATTGGTAATGTAAGTGTTGAACCTCAGATGAATGAACTTTGCATCACTTCTCCTTACTTTTCCCTTTCTAGTGGGATTAACTGTTCTTCTTCTAGGGAAGCTTCTTCTTTATTATTGAGGGACAGGAGGATTCTTGATCTGGAAGAACAGGTGCCATAATGCCATGAAATTTTATGCTTGTGGCTGATTGATGGTACTTGTCTCATGGTGGTTTTTATTGATGCTTGTCACAGATCCGAGATCTTACAGTATACATTGAAGCCCAGAAAACACTTAACAACATGACTGATGACATTCGAGAGGGGAAACTCTTACCTGTACCTTCGAAGCAGTCCTCCTCATCCAATACTAGAAGGCACACAAAGCCAGGTCGAAGGCGGAATTAGCAGTTTACCAAGAACCAGTTGACACGTAGAGTTGCTGTTCTTGTAATGTTACTGATTTTGAAGGCCTTCGACCTTTCAAAATTATTGTTCTTTCTTGTTAGGCGATGGTGTTGGGGGTAATTGATGTCATAGGTCCTATCAATGGCTACACATAAATAACCAGTAAAATCCTACCATGGTTGCAAGAATCTCTTCTGGTTATGGAACTCTCTCCTTGTGGGCCTTAAGCAGAACGTTCTGGGTGTGATGATCAGAGATTTCCAAAGGAGATTCTGTGTTTTCACCGCTCTGGGCTGTCAAAGCTTCTTTGGATGAGAAGGAAAGTGCGGAACTCTTAATTAAAGAATATGGATAGCTAAGCCATTATCATAAATGACCGATCGGCTGCAAGTAATGAGCGGCCTCTGGCATCCAAACCCGATAGGCGGAGCTCGTTCTTCTATGGCTTTGTGCGCAAAGAAGCCTACCATACCCACTCAGAACCCTTGGCCCTGACGAAGCACCGGACTCCTTTCGAAACACATCAAATGCTGGCGCCACCTTGACAATGGTCGCACAACTTGATCCAATACAAGACGGAATCCAAGTCCCTCTTGTAGAACCTCACCAAAGGTTATCGTCATTTGTTAAATCTAGATCGAGAGTAGCATCAAGGGAGTGAGACTCGCTTGAGATTTCACCAAAACTGCCAAAATGAAGCTCATGGGGTACGTGCGTTCTTTTAAATGAACACCTTGACGTAACCATCAGTAGACTATTGCCAAAAATGCTTCAACAAAATAAAGGTTCGGCATGCACAATCATACATAGCAGAGTCGAGAAAAGGCCCAACTCTTATCACAATAAACTGAGAAAAGGTGGAAGATAATCCACAAATATGTAAATAACACATAAAAGACGAAAAACCTCCGATGCATGTGCCACCACCCGGAGAAACAACGATAAATGATTAGAACTACACAATGATGAACTATAGATCAGCTATAGGTGCTCCTGGTCTCACCAAATTATAGTTTCTTGAGAGTAACTTCTATATCCTATCTTCAAGCCACCTTGACTATTTTACTTTTGTTCTTTCTTTCTTTCTTTTTTTCTAATATATTACTTTACACCATTAAATCAATGCCTCGTCAGTCTTTCTACATGAGGGGAACCAATAAGATTGCCTTGGGTGGAAAATAACGATCTAACACCTGAAATATCTCCCCATCGGGTGCAGTTGAAGAAAACCAACCCTATAAAACCTAAAACCTAATTTCTCCACTTCCCCCTGAAAGTAACTTGTGTTGGGCCCAAGGAGTGGGTTCGCATGGAGAGAGGCATCCACTCAAATGACTGATGAAAGCCATGGACATGTTGTAGTCACCTTGGTGCTTGTTCCAGACCACCTGCAGCAGAAGTGGTGCTAAGGCCAGCACCATTTTCAACTGGAGGGGAAGTGCCCCACTTCCCTTCTGATTCCAAAGGCTCAAGAACATAGACTCCCCCATCTGTTAGTCCTAATGCGAACTGATTAGGCTCAGACGGATGCGCAGCAATGACAAGAGGATATACCCTTAAGCTGATAAAAGTACACGATCAGTTGTGCAAACAAGAAACAGAGTAAGAAGATAAACAAGAAAAATATAAGGATTGTACCTTGGATTGGGAGGTAGATATGCAGAATGATTTATTCTGCATCTCAATCTAAGTGTTGAAGTAGTGAGAACACCAATGCTTCCATCTTCAAAGCTAACATAGATAGACTGGCTATCACAGGAATATGTAGCATGTGTGATTGGACCACTTGCTTCTCGAGGGAACCACTGTTTGGGACATTACATTTTCAAAATAAAAATGTCAGCATTCTTCGGTAGAAATTAAAGTTCCAGAGCAGGGATTATATTAATACAGAGAAGAATCATAAAGTATCCTCCAGACACAGCCTGGCAGATGCTCCTAATAATTCCAGTTAAAACACAATATTCGATCATCAGCAACCATGTCATGCACTTCCCTTGTTAAAAAGATGAAACAGAGATAATTAATTCTTTTTAGAAAATGTCACGTAAACTGGCGCACCTGCTTCAGGCAATCCAACTTTGGTGCCTCATATATTGCTATCTGTGTCTCATGAACTACCAGCAAATGTGTCTGGTCAGAGTGAAATTGAACACGGGTATCCGATAGAGAAGGTGCAGATCGCCCAGCTGGAACTTGCAAGAACTTGTTCGTCTGCTTCTCCCATCCATCTGTGCTCCAAACACATAACTGTGGATTTGACAAAAGACATGCAAAATCTATTAAGCCAACAAGCAATATTTTCAGTTCATATAAGCATCATTTACATGAAGATGAAATTGCATTATATGTCCCAGGGATGAACAAAGAACAGTATTCACTAGAACAGCCAATTAAGTATTGGAAAAGTATTTGATGCAAGTTATATAGCTACAAGTGAGCCAAACAAAAAATCATATCAGACATCATTCTCCAGATGAAGGTCTATCACATTCACATGATGAATGATCTAAAGAAGAAAGCAACTTCAAAATTCAGCAGTTACCTGCAAAACAAGGGGAGTTCAGCCTTTAAAAACACAAGAACTTCCTCCAAACTTTCGTCAGTTATTTACTTTCAAGGTTACTTGCTTATGATAAGACAGTCTTGCATAATTCTCACCTGAGAGTCAGCACCTGAAGATACAAGCACATTTAGAGTGTGGGAGAAGGCAAGGCCTGTTATTCGTTTCTGATGACCTTTCAACTTTGTTTTAACCTAGAATATCAAAAATTACAAGCATCAAGAGCTTTGTTTTCCTAATTTCCCCAAAAGATCAAGATTTGGGTGATTGGGCATTACCTCGTCGACCCGAACATTATAGATTTGGATAGAGGAGTCCTCCATGCCAATAGCAATAATGTTATTGTCTTGAGGATGGAACACCAGAAATGTTGCTGCTGGTGGTGGAGGCATAAATGTTGTCATTGTCTGCAATTGAGAAAATAATGTAACAAGGATGGAAAAATGTTGAACCAAGACAAAATCATTCCCTATAGAATAGCAAACCGGAATAATCTACAAACTTTTCATTCACCCTGATATTTCCTTCATTCTCCTTACTTTATTGTGAAGATGAAAACATAGACAGTACATCTTTCAGCATGTTGACAAAAGCATTTTAGACTTAAGAAACTTCTATGTTGTAGATTCAGGCCTACATAAAATGTTAAGGGTGGCAATTTAGCAGCAACAGCAATATGCATGCAAGACCATCATTGGTGTCAACAATCCTAAAAATTGGCTTTGTAGTAGCTTCAGAGAAAAACAACGGATAAAGCAAACCAAAAGTTCAAGGAGACAAATTGAGAAAGAACCAATTACCTTAAATGTCATCATGTTGAAAAGAGATATTTTGCCACCTGAAGCTGACATAACATAGGAATCATTCTTTGAGAGTGCAAAGCATGGAACAGCATCTTCAGGGTTGGCGTCACTTGTATCATTAGTCATCAATATTCCACTAGAAGTTTGCCATAATTGAGGTAGTACACCAGCAGTTGCCTACAAGATTTGTTAAGCACTTAAAAAATAAGAAAAGCCAAGAAATGCTAAAGAATTGAATGCCTGGTGAACAAACCATAAAAGGACAGAAAAAACTAAAGCATAAACAAAAGAAATTACCTTCCCAATTGGACTTCGGTCATTTCCCTGCCATTTCCAAAGCTTGTGTACTGCATTAGATGCTAAAGCCAATATGGCAAGTCCTGAATTAGTATAGATCAACCGAGAAACCTGAAACAATTGTCACCGATGAACATATTAACATTTTACCTAAAACTGAGTGATGGACATATAAGACGATATTTGCAACCTAAGGTCATTTGCCATACATTAATTGCCTAGGTCTGCATCAAGTAGTAGACTTAATTCTTTGACATAGAAATAGTGGTACAAAGGAAAGGGAAGACAAATTAAATAATTTTCCGGGCATCCATATTATATGGCATGTCAACGGTGGCACAATGACCACCTTATATGCAAAGATTGGACCTAACCTTCATGGCTGCCAAACTATCTGGTAGCCTCAGAGAGCGGCACTGTGACAGTTCATTGATTTCTGTCAATTTCCAAATCCTAGATTTTTCCACAGATTCATCTGCAATTCTAGGTTTCACATCAGCCAAGCTTCGACTATCACTGCTCTGTAAAATTCAAAACAGAAAGTAAAACAGCAAACAATTCAATGTGTAAGCACATTCTTTCATATTGAAACAAACATTCAACAACTCGTAGAACATGTTCACAGTATATAGAATAACAATTTAGCATGTGGATTAGCAGGGCAGACAAATCACCACTTACTATTCCAACAATGGGTGCCACAGGAGCTGCTCGATCTGTTATTATGGTTCCAACGGTTGCACCGGCAGACATTAACTTGCCTATAGTAGGGGCCTGCAAATAATCAAAATGTGCATAAGATTTTCCCTGTTCATATTATTATTACCTTCAAACAGCATAATCGTCAATACTAACACAAAAAAGTCCAATGATCAATGTTTAAGAAACTTTCACCTTCACAACAGCTGCAGAAGCAGCTCTAGATGTATCAAATGGACGATTCTCCACAGTTCTTAGCCACCTAATCCCCTCTGAATTTGCTAAAACTTTAACACTGTTATCATTTGTTGAAACTGCCAGCAGTATTCCGTCCTTGTTAAATCTAATACATGGAGAAGCCTACAGATTTATGGAATAAAATTAGTAGATGGAGATGGAACTGCAGCAGCAGAAATAACCAGGTCCAGCAGAGAAAATTACCGGCAATCCACCATCTGCATCAACAGTCGTCAACAAGTTGGCATTGTCCATGTCCCAGAGTTTGACCATGAATTCTTCACCAACAGCCAAGAATCTATTCTTAGTGGTATCAAATTGCACAACCCCGACAGACCGCTTCCCAAGACCACTATAAGTGCGCTTCACAGCTCCTTCACTTTCATTCCATTCCACAAGGTATGATTCCCCTTCTTTATTTGTCCCACATGAAAACAACCTACAAGTTCCATAATCATGATACAGACTTGTCAATATACAAGAGAGTCACTTAAAAGAACTTATCAAACTAAGAATGAAAAATTTGAACCTTGTTCCATCAGCACTGTATGCCATGGTAGTGGATGAATGGCCTGGGGCATCATAGTCGACCCTTGAACCCATGTTATCATATAACCAAGCCTTTATCTTTCCATCAGTTGCCGTTGAAAATATAAACTGTGAACATGTAAAAGAGGAAATAAAGAAAAAGACAAGGATCCGCCAATAGTTGGGGGGAAGAGGTGAGGAGGGAGAAGAGAGAGAGAAGAGGTTGAGAATAAGAAGAAGAAGAAAATGATGAAGAAGAGCTCTTAAAAACAATTGTTAAGTAATCAGAGAAGACTATCATAGGGATAACAAATATCAACCAGAAAAACTAAAGCATATACCAAAACAGAATGTAAGATGTAATAACTTGAGTAATGGGAAAAAGAATAATACAAGAAAATAGATATTTCAAGTGATTAGAAAGGGAGAAACATCAAATAAAAATTTTCTTCAAAAACAAAAAAGGGACTTGCCATAGCTGGTGCCAGGTATAAGTCATGGCAAATTGCATAAACACATTTTATCATTAAAAATGTTAAATCTGTGAACTCTATGAAGACTTAATGTGTCACAAGAGTAAATAATAAGCAAATATCTACTGCAATTGCATGCATAGGGTGCAACCAATTGCAGTAGAAATTGTTTAAAAGAAAGACTGTCAGAAAAGCCTACCATATGAATGACCAACCAAATACTGAAAGTTCCAGCCCAAAAGTCTATCACTATTCCCAAGAAAAACTAGTAATATTAAATAATTTTAGATGCTTCGTACCAAATTGCACACCACAAGAAATTTTTACCATCCAACAACACAACAAATTGATTCATATAAATTGATTGAATATGACTAATTTTCATCTCTATTTTAAGATAGCCAGCTTTATTTTCACCGCCAACTTCAGTTTTTCATCACAAGAATATAAAAATAGAAACTGAAATTGGGACAGGAAACAGATACTTTTATTTTAGAAGGGGGGGGATGAGATTAGGGGTCCAGGTTATAGAGTAATATCGATTACCTGTATGCTTTCCTTATGATGTGGGCACACAGAATATACCGGTGCTTCGTGACCCTCAAAAGTGAACTGCCTTGTTCCTGTAACTGCATCCCACACCTGCAGAATGTTGAGCTCTTAAAAGTGCCACCATACTCAAGCCAATCTACAAACTTGGCAAATAATGAAACAAACCTTAATGACCCTGTCATCGCCACAAGTGACAACACAAGGTTGTTTGCTTGGATAAGAGAAAGCGAGATCATTTACACTCCCTGCATGAGCTTCAATCTGGACATTACGAAATTCATGAAAACAGGGGAAAAAAAAGTTAGAATTTCACAGTAAACTCGAGTTCATCTCCAGACACAAACATATACAATACAAGGTAAGATCAAATTATATACTTCCATTGAAGAGAGATTAAAGTAATCAGTAACAAAATGCAATTAACATGACATTAATCAGAAGTGGAAATGTAGTGACTTTAGCAGTAATCAGTGGCTCAAACCTCAAGGCGATTTCTTATATCATCCCTGCCGTGATAGGAGTATATGTGAACAATGTGCTTAGAGTATGCCACGCCTGAAACAGGAATAATAAATTGAACACATGTAGTAACAAAGTCCCATCTTTATTCTTCAAGATATCTAGTTTAAGTGAAGCATCAGATTCTAGAATGTTTGATGACAATTAGACTCACCAAAGAGAGTTCCATCAGGACTCCACATTACACGGTTAACTGCTGCTGCATACTCGTTAGCCAGAGATGCCTATACCAAGATCATAAAATCAAAATTGGCATAATCTAATAACATGGCAACTCCAAGAAGCAATTGATGATACTCCATATTCCTGATCAAAGGATTTACGGTTTTCCACAAACCTGCAAAGCCATCGAACAAGCACCAAGGTCCCAAACCTTAAAGTTCTTCAAAGTTATCCTTTCCCTGCTACCCAACTCCCATACTATGACATCACCCGTATTTGTTCCCACTAAAAAACAGGAAAGGACAAGTTAACCACACAAAAATTCACTGATTTCATACACAGTTGCATAGCAGTGACTCGACAAAAAAGGATCTAGACTAGCAGAAGAAATGTTGCCCATGATGGTTGCAACTGCATAAGGGCTTACCAAGCAAAAGAATTTGTTGCACAGGATGGAAATCCATACTCTTGACAGCCGAGCCTTGGGTCAAAGTCATAACAAGTGTCTTTGGCAAGTCATCAGAAGAGTATGAACTCTGTCCATGGCTCTGGCTGGTGTATGCAACAGGCAGAATATTTAATGGCAGATTATTTACCTAACATAATAAGAAGCAACGGGAGAAATTAGCATATCCCACAATTTTAAATGTCTGAAGATATGTAAATTCTAGGCAGTTAAACAAAACTACAATCCAGTAGAAAACTGAAAAGCATGGAATACATGCAGTACATTCAATTCCACAAAAACCCAAAAACTTGAATGGCACCACTTTTCCCCTCCACTGATCAAAGATGCCCCAACCTCCAAAGACAATAGCAATTCTACAAATCTAAGCACTTTTGATCTCCAAAAAACATCATCAAATTAACAAAAGCTTCACAGAAACATTATTACTTTACAAACCAAAAGCTTCGAACCTTCAATGCTGTTACTTAATAGGAAACAAAAATATGAAAGAAAGCTCATCACGAAAGGGTAAAAGACATGATGGAGTTACTGTTTGCACCTCATCTGATATTCCCAACGATCTTGGTCTCTTCAGAACATGTTCAGAGTCTGCCATTTGATAATCCATGGCAGGGTTATTGGTAGGAGTAGTCCTAGGATGCTTTAACATTGCTGCTACCAAGAATGCAAAACCATGGACATTAGACTCAAAAAGGCAGAATCTGAGACAGAATATCAAATACAGATATTACAAAAAAAAAAGATTATGGTCTACAGAGCAAAGATGAATGATCATTTCAGCAAAATTCACATCCTAAACCATCACCAGTTCTTCAAGCACATCAATGTATCATACAAATGAACCACTTTAACAAGATCACAAACACCTTTTTCTCAACCCAGTTGTTATTCCTTTCCTCTTTGAAAGACAAAGGTCTAAACAAAATTTTCTTTCTATAGAAACATGAAATATGATGTTGCATATTATTCTTCAATGTTGTACAAAGTCTTTTGTGTGTGCGTGTTGGAAGGGTGGGCAAAAAGAATTAGATATGCAAACCTGCATTGTTAGGTGCAGTCAAACCCATGGGTCCTGCAGAAGCTGAAGGGTGGGGCACAGGAGAAGGGTTTGCCATCCAGCCTGCAAGAGATGTTGGGAGAGCAGCAGGCCTAGGCTGAAATGGCTGCAATTGCACACAGCACAGGTGAAGTTACTTGAAACGCACACTTCAAAATGTCATGGCCCAGAAAAAAGAAACACTACTTTCCATCTCACTTACACCAGGAGCACCCAGTGGTGGAAAACCCCCTGCCTTGGGTAAAGGACCCATTAAAGGATTGGTGACAGGGGATGGAGCTCGCGCCCCATTGGGATGTCCACAACTGTGGTCCACAAATAGCGTCTTTATGTCAGGGTTAGGTCTTGGATTCTTACAAAGTTGATGCTGCCAATTCAAGCTGCAATCCAATACCGAGAATTCTGAGTAAAATTAAAACACCTATACTGAAAGTAACAACTCAACAATCATAAACGCACATGAAAGACAAAATTGCAAAAGGACCTCTGATTAATTAGTGCCCTCAATCTTGAATTTTTCAATGTAGGGAACTGAAGCTTATCACGAAAAGGAGGGTTAGCCTCTATCAACTTTTTGAGTTCAGTGAGCATTATAGCCCTTGCAGACTTGGTGTCCCTGTACTTGGATAGCTGTTCATTCTCTCTGAAAGATTCATTGAAGGATACATACCTAATGAGTCCCATAAATCTATAATAAATTAATTAATAGCCGACAAACACAATTCAAATTTGAGAAAATTATGGGTAACATCGAACTGAATATATATACATTTTTTAATGAAAATATTGAAAAGAAAAAACATGTACCTAAAATTCTCCAGTGTCAATAGTTGTGTAATTTCTTTAAAGAGATCTTCGTTGAATGTTGCAAATGCTTTCAAGTCTTTGACTAATATATCCACGGCTTTAGCACGATCCTGCCTGAAAGTTCATTTTTTATTTTTCAAGTAAAACCATGGAAATTCACAACCACATCACATCATGAAATATATAGCCATTGCAAAAGCAAATACATCATGATGCAACCCCTCCTTGCAAAATTCAAATTATAAAAGTCAAATTATAATGAGCCATGGGGACACCTACTTGTCTAAAGCTTCAAGGTATTTCTGCTTGCGAATCTCGAAGAAAATCTTCATGGAGTATCTGTTATCATCAACCTTAGTGAACCCTGAAAGGTACTTCTCTACCTCATCCCACTCCCCATTTGTCACCATATCCTCGAAATACCTCATGTTGAAGAAAAACCCTGACTCTTGCTCCAATCTCCAAATCCATAATTAAAAGAAAAAGAAAAGAAAACCTTGACACTGTAAGTTTCAACAGAATTCACCTAAAGTGATAATTACGACAATAAGATAAATGTGAATTTCCCTCCCACCACCCCCCCCAACAAAAGGGGAAAAAATGAAATTAACAAAAGAAACATACTTATGAACAGTATCCTTGAATTTCTCCTCATCAAGAAATTGAAGTATGAGAAACACAAGTTCTCTGCTGAGCGAAGACATCTTTTCTAATTTATTATTAATTTCTGCAAAAACAAAAAGGAAAACACGAACAAACAAAAATAAATAAATAAATAATAACAAAAGAAAAACAAACTATGCGACATCGAAGACCTAAAACATCAAACACTTGAGCAACAAAAAACTGAAAATCCCTTGGAATTTCACAAAGACAAACGCACCACTAAAACCAAAGGCGGCAGACCAGAACCTCAAAAGCAAGAACCAAAAGAAAAAAGGGCGTCTGCCGAAATTAGAGAAACAAAACAAAAGGGAAAGAATGAGAATGAGAAGACCTGCGTCACAGATCGGGAGAGAACGAGGCTGTTCCACAGCTCCTTTCTTCTCATCTACTGCCTCTCTATTATTTTCTTCTTCTTGTCTGTTTCTCTCTCTTACAACTTGTTTTTCTTCCGTTTAGCTGATCAAGTATTTATAGAGACTCCGAGATGGAGGAAAGCTTTTAGGGATTTGCAAGATAAGAAGGCATCAGAAAAATTAAAAACCCGTGGGCGACACGAGATGATACGGGGCGATATGATAAGTACTCTGATAAGAGCTTCTGCATATAAGTCACGTACGATAGCTCCGCCGCAGTGTAATAAGTCCGTTGGCTTAAAGGCGCTATAAATATGCTGATGTATAGATTTTGCATTCTGCTCGATTTGCGGGGACTTCCCCGTGCATAATTACTGTCTTTATCTCAGGGAAAGAGAAAATTAATGACTGATCCAATAAACCATTGATATGGTGGGACCTACAATACCAACGGCTACAATTAAATTCAGGTATTTCAGGACTGTGAATTTCAAACAGCGCCGCACTGTCAGAAAAGCTGGCTTGTGTTGTTAAAGGTCATTTTAGTAATTAAAAAATAATTATTTTATTTTAAATTTTAAATTTTATTTTTTAAAAAGAATTGATTTTTATGATAATAAAGAAAATAACACTGAAAATATAATTTATAATTTAATAAATTTTAATGGATAAATAAAAGAATAAAAAATAAGCTTGTGAAATAATTTACTTTATTTACGAAGAAAGATTTGGAAATTTAGAATTGACCATATTTCATCGTGACTTGAAAATTGTTTTTTGACTTAGACTTTTTGGAGGAAAATGCTAAAAATAGGAAAGTGGCATTAAATTCTGAGCTTAAACATTTGATTTAAATTCAAGTGGTGAATCAGTTTCTTATCGTACCCACCAAAGGGCTAAAGATTTAACTTACTTGCCATTTTCAATTTTCGTTGGATTATATAATTAATAATGTTGCAATATTATGATAGGCTTCTTCTGTTGTAATTCGCATATATTAATTAAATTTAAGCATACCTGATTTATTGATTGGCAAAGCGTGCTATAGTTTATTGATGCATAGACTTTCGTGTTAAATCGATACTTTCCACACAATCTATTTTTAGTCACCAGCGTCGCATGTATAGCTCCGAACCAAACAACTATTTTGCACGTTTATCTTGAGCCAGGTTTCGCTCGTAATTAAATTTCAGAAACGGCAAATCCCATGATGCATGTAACTAACTTATAAACCCCGAAGATTATGTCCAATGTAGTCTTTGTTTGGTCCATACATATACACCGAATAACTAATTAATTAATCTTTAACTTGTTTCCTGTAACGAAATTCTAAGTTAGTTATAAAACATGCAATTTGCAATTGCTACTACTTGCTTGCTGGTTTTTGTCTCGTCTTCAAACACCTTTTTTTTTCTTTTTTCTGTTTCTTTTGTGTTGGTAAATTCGTTGAGTAAGTAGAAACATCAGTCCAATTTATGTAATAATGAAGACTAAAGATACATGCCTTTTCCCCTTTTCTTTTTCATTGGCGTTATTATCTTCTTCTGCACATCTAGTTACAGCATGCAAACTTTCTATTTACGTGCGAAAATCATATTTTCATGGAACATCATGAGATAAGCTTACTCAATCTCATACGATCTTATATTATCTCCCATGTCAAAATAACTCTAATAGAGTTGCTTGTGGTACACGTTGGGGAAAAGAGAGATGATTGTTAGTTAACCTCGCCAAAATGTTAGTGATACGCCCCAAACTAATGTTGCCAGAATAAATCAACAATATGACTTTTTTCAGATACAATAAATAAAACTCAATTCTTAATTTATTCATATAAAATAGTTAAAAGGAAAAAAAATTTCCAAAAAATTAAAAGAATTTAAAATTTGTGTAATTAACAAGATAAGCGGAGAGTAAATCTATAAAATTTAAGGTTATTGCACATCATGTCCTATAACAAACCTCAATAAAGTAATTATTAACGAACAAAAAGATTAGATTTTTTTGGTTTAAATTATAAGATATAAAATATATATAAATATATACACACGTTTAATTTTTACATTTTTAATGATTTTCTCTTCGATACAATCAATAATATTTGAATATAGAATTCATTAGAAATTGCCTAATTAAAATTCACCCCGAGTAAGTGGACCCCCTTTAGTTTGAAGTCAATTGTTGCCATTGGGGTGCAAGTAAACCAGTGTCGGCAGTCGAGAGTACAGTCAAAGTGCGTACTCGAGCGACAACTGCCTAATCTCAGTGACTTTGGGGAAAAAAAAAAAGGAATTTTGATTTATTAAATTTATAGAATAAAAGCGTGAGAGAAATAAAAATCGTCAACTAAAACAGCTAAACAGGATATACGTGTAGAGAGGGTTCTTTTTATCGTGCATTTTGAATTTATCGTATCGCGATACATGGCCAATCGAAATATCAGAAAAAAAAAAAAAAAAAGAGCCCATGCGTCAACAGTGCATGACGCATATAGTTGTCCCGTAATCTTTGAAATGTCTCGCCTCATTAGTAAAGTGTACTTTTTCATATTATTCAGTAAGATTTAACTTTTTTTTTTGAAAAAAAAAAAAAAAGAAAATATATCATCCAATAAAACCAGCAATAATTGTATCTGTCTATAAAAGAAACATCCCTCGTTGACTTCTGTCGAACGAAAAATTACGCCAACAAATGTCACTGTTGACACCAAATAATAATAATAATAATAATAATGTCACTATCAATAAAGGTTTCTCTAACTCTGTTTGGATGAGTCATCTTGTAAATTGTTTTTCGCTTTAAAAGAAAATAGAAAGTTTCTTAATTAAGCTTCTTCTTCTTTTTTTTTTTAGAAAGAAAAAAGTTTGATAATAAGTTTGTTAATTAGCCTTGAAATAATGCCTTTGTTTCTTTCTTCAAAACCTGTAGTTTCTTACTTTTAGAATACGCAATTCTTTAAATGGTTTATAAGGGGTGGAATGGCATGCAACTTCTGGGACAAAAAAGACTTTGAATTTTTGAGTCAATTTCAGACATGTTAGCGCATTTGTCTGCTCCGTTCCACGTTTGAAATAGCCATTTTGGAAAATAAACACGTAAGGAGATTGGGGCCCACAAAGACGGAATTGACAAGCCTTTTCCATGCAATCGGCAATAAAAAGAAATTGCCAAGCACTTTCCAACTCTTTTTTTCCTTCCTTTTTTTTTTTTTTTTCTGGGTTGCGTAATTTATTCCTTACAGTCAGATTTTGGTGGCAGTTGAACCGGAAATTTACGAGAGACTATTGGATCACTCATTCGACTAATCGTTTTCAATTGACTTGTCAATTTGATATTTAATATAAAATAGTTATAATCTAAAAAATTCTTAATATAATAATTATTATAATGAATATAAAAGTTCATAATTGCACAACATATAACATAATGTAAATTAATCGAATTGAAAAACATCAATATTACATTAACAATCCTTTGTAAAGTCCCGATTTTTTTTGAATGATTTTATTGTAACCATAGCTTGAAAGGAATAAATAAATTAAAAAAACAAAGAAGAAGGCAGATTTACAAAGTAACTTCTTGTTGTGATGAATACTTTTATTTTATTTTATTTTTATTATTATTACTTTTTCGGCTTGCATACTTTTATCTCTTCAAGAGAGTGCCCTTGGATAAGTGGCAAATTGAGTCAGCCGAAGACCTTGAAAAGCAGGGATCAAACTTGCGTGACCCATCTCAGCCCAGTGTCCAGCCTACTAGATGTCCGGTCCAACCGGGTAGGCTGGATTTAATTACTCTCACCAACATTAGTCATAACACAATTTATGACTTTTTTTTTTTTTTGTCCTGCAAAATGTATAGATTGACGATTCCATCGAAATAAAAAAATAAGATATTGATACATATGATCTACACAAAAGTTTCCCAGCTCCTGTTAATTGTTCTCAAATCTTTCTAAGATAAGCCTATAAGCGCCAAGACAACATTACCACATAAATAAATAAAATAAGGGAAAACGAAGGAATTAAACCTCTTCCTACGGAATTCAAGCCACCAACAATAGGGCACGTAGACATGCCAATCTTCCAACATGATGAACAAGTAAGCTTTCCCTCAATAAGGTTGTGGTCATATCCAATGCCTAACTACAAAAGTTGTCCCCAATAAGATTTTAGAAAGAAGCTACAAACCACCCAGTTAGATTGGCAACTTTCTGAAAACATCTTCTACCTGTTGAGGGTTAGGGATTTCTTTCCCGTGGGGTTGAGGTTGCTCAAAGGCGAGGGAGACACATCTTGATCCCCTCTGCAAAGATTAGCCGTCTTCGGAACATGAGGGCCACCAAGTCAGCTATTCTAAAAACAGAAATTTTGTTACTCACTTTTTGGGTCCGCCAAAAATCTTCATTCTTCTGTCCGCAAACAGCCCCCTGGAAGTAGCAACCTGAATTTATCTGCATTCTCAATCAAATATGCAGGAGGATTAACCGCATATGATGAAAGGGGTTTTGATATCACCTTCTTTATCAAGTCCTTAAATGTGTAGTCCTCAAGCAGCATATCAAAGATATCATCACCCTGACAAATCACTTTCTGAATCCTGGAATAATCTGGAAACTCCTTCCTCCTCCTAACTCTGTCCGCATGGCGATAAGCAGCCATCTTAAACGTACTTTCCCCAAGTCGTCAAGAAGCCAAAAAACTACAATGCCAATCAGCTTCAGAAAAGAGAACGAATGTCGGTACCCGAACCAAGGACTAAAAATATGGATACTGGGCTGCCAGATGTAATAGTCCACTGGAAATTCAAATGAATACGTATAATGTTTCAATTGAAGGTGCATTACAGGCGGGATACCATCAGACCACCGGAGTAATCTCACTGTGTGTGGCTTTGGCATCTCATCCATATCAGACACAATGAGTAAGTCGGCATTAGATATCCCTGCACTACGGATCAATCTATTCATTTCTGCCCCTTTTTGCGCCTCTTGTATAAATGGATCTTCATGCAACCCAAGGGCAGCAATGCGGCCCGGGAAAACACCGTGGACAATCTTATCTTCAGCAAAGGCAAATCGATGCCGATTTGAGGCAAAGAAAAGAGGTTTGGGATGCCCGTGAAAGCGGTGTTGGACTAGAACGAATGGACCAACCATGGAGGTGGCAAAGATGCTCCACCGAGACATTCTCTGCATAGTAGACTTCAAAAAAGAAGAAGAAGAATCAACTCAAGTCCCCCATTTTTGTCAGTTAAACTGATAATTATGAACCTGATGTTCTAGACAATAATGCAATGGACCATTATCTGGTGCAATAAGTTAAAATTTCGGAGCCCAACGACTTCATTGCCAAACCCACTACACCAATTGATTGCAACCGAGGAACCTGTGAAAATATGCAGGGCCAGTCACATTCACCTCTGCAGTAGTTTTGTATCCTTTCTTTGTTTTTTTTTTCACTTTTCTAACAAGTCTATATATGATTGTTGAAGGAGCAATTTAAGATTTGGGTATCTTGATTAACTATATTCTATTCTATTCAGAAGATCACTAATTCAACCAAATCTGCAGAATAAAAGAATGCAAATTTGAGAGAGTTGACAGAAGCAGAGCTGTCGAGGAGACCATAATTAAATTATCGAGTTTAAAAAATTCTTTATTGATTTTCTCATCTGACAAACTAAGATGCTTATTCAATGGATCCAAAGCAGTGGAAAATTATTACCCTACAGCATACCCCTTACTGAATAATCACTAATCACCAAATAAGCACCCCATTGAACGTGCGGAGGCCGTTAGGGGGACGTAGGGAGATACAGCTCTTCGTCTTGGAATCACGCGCCACCCACCATTAAATGTCCTCCGCCGCCATTTTGACTGGCCTGCAAAACCTAACTACCTAACTAGTTAAAGGTGCATTGGAAATTTAAACTTCTCTGCCCCACATGGGAAGAAGAACCGGAGGAGTCTGGGCTGTTTTTGACTTATAACGGACACGTGGCAATAATATATTCGAATACGGGACACAGGTCTATGCCTGTCTGCGGAAGATCCTAGACAGGATTCAATTTCAATTTAATATTTGTACAATCATCTACCTCGGGGGAAGGTACTGTAAGGATATATATATATATATATATATATGAAAGAAAGATTATTGAGGGTAGAAGGAAAACTGAAACAAAAGAACCGTGTGACTATTGGCCACTGGGAGGAGATGGTTACATCTAGGGATTATGTCGCGGCATATTGTTATCATAATTATTGGTTAAAGTCCCCGCCAAACCATAGAATCTTGAAAATAGTAATTAACCCATAATATATATTTATAGCAACACGTCTTTTTGAACTGCAAATTTGTATAATAAGAATAATTATTTATTTATTTTTATAACATTTTTTTTTCAGAAATTAAAAATTTAAGTTTTAAAAATAAAAATTAAATTATTAATTATTAAAATATCTCTTATGGGTCATAATATTTTATTTTTGGCAAAGCTTTATCTTCATTATACATTGCCTATTGCCTTTACTTTAGATTGACTGTCCATAATTGCAAACAAAATTAATGGTAATTGACTAATTCGTTGAATTGAAAAGTGTTAAAAGATTAGGATTTTAAATCCTAATTTTACCTCCAAATTAAAGGCAAAAGGAGTTTGGTTGAGGTTACGTGCTAAAGGAATGAGCGCAAACATACGTGGATCGAGTAGCTGGCCCCCAACGAACGGACAGAAGCAGTTGTTTTCGAATTAGAAACCCCTATTCAACGAGCAGATCGTTTTATTTTTATTTCATTATTTTTATACATTTATTTATCATTATTCTCATCATTCACATTGTCCTCTTTTCGTTGGGAAATCCTAAAGAGCACGATCTTATTGAGGTACGTGTAAGTATGCAGTGATATAGGCCGATGGATGGTTGACTTTAGAAAAAATAAAAATAAAAAAATAAAAGAAAAATGCAAATAAGGTCACAATCCAAACCCTCTTATTTCTACTTCCAACGGTTGGGAGATCAACGGCATATCCTTGTTGCTAAAGGATCTACTAAGATTTCATGTCCTTGATTAGCTTTAGGAGGGGGAGGTCTAACGCGAGAGGATAACAAGAGGAGAAAGAGAATAAGAGTACAAATTAAATTGACAAGCGAATTTTTTTTAAAAAAAAAAAAATTAGAAAGGATTCAAAATTGATAAGATCGCAGGTGAAACCCTAGTTCATTGTACAACAAAATGAGATGAAAAGATTTATATCTTCGACCATAATTACCAATATTTGTGAAGGAACCCACAACACCAATTGTCTTAAAAAGCAGGTTCATCAGTAAAAACTCCACATAAAGAGTGGTTTGAGAACAGAAATGAAACAGAAATTCCTTCAGTTAAAGCGTAAAGCTATTTCGTGCGAACTTCATATATATAGCATAAAGTGGCTTGAAAATTTAAACTACAAGGTCTAACCGCATGGCCGTAGATCTATGATGGTAGTAGTAGTAGTAGTAGTAGTAGTAGTAGTAGTGGTAGTAGTGGTAGTGGGCCTAGAATAATTATTAATCGGTTGTAGCGCTCAAAAAGGCAATCAATTATTACCCTTCAGCCTTCACCAATTTGAGGCGTTGAACCGACCCAATGAAACTTCTGCAAAATTTATGGTCCGTAAGGTCAAAAAAATATATTATTAATTCAAGAAAACGGCACCAATCAGAATGAAAAGAAGTGGTCAACATACCTCCAAGATACGCAATCGGCAATTAGCCAGTCACCTTCGATATCCTGGTAAGTCAGTTTATAGCATCTAGATTTCTTCTGAGCTGTACCACAACGGCGCGCAAGCCAAGAAGGTGGAAATCAAGGACCCAATTGCGAGTTTCTAATAACAGATTTGCCGTTTTGTTAAAAAAAAAAAAAAAAAAGCATCATTGGGCAACTTACGTATCCCAAACATGGCGAGCAAGGCATATTTGAGGGTTTGAAGAGAATAGTAGATTTTTAGATCAATTTTTCTCCCAATTGCCGCTCCCTCCGCTGTCACCTTGACGTACTTAGAATTTGACATTCTTTTTTGACAATCGACACAGCCATTTTCCACCTTCTTGTGCTCCATTGGTCGATTAACGGGACTCTTTCTTCGTAACTTAATCGGAGGCCACCCCACTATCCCCCCATTGCCTTCTCCATTGGCTCTGTTCACCGATTATGCCAAATTATCGCCCGTACGGTTTCTTGTCCGGAAAATATATATTAAACAGATACCTCTCCCAGCAATCCACAGTATATATATATATAAAAGAACTAGTTTACAATGCACTGGTAAACAAGGACACACGAGGAAAGAGAGAGAGAGAGAGAGAGTTACTTGTTAAGGAAAAAAGAGTTGGCCTTTACATCTCCAGGGCCATCTTCCTCATTTGGCTGCTTGTCCCAGAGCAAGAGAGGAAGAGTTTGAGGCCCGTTCCCGGTGTCCTCGAAGGCATCAACATAACCACGCTTCCTGTGGCTAACCTTGTTGCTATTACTCGAGTTACTTCCACTGCCAAACAATGGAAATGGATATCGATCCAGTTGCAGCAGCACAGGCTTGTTGATCACTTGGGCCGAGGACACCAACTCCTTAGTCTCGCAAGCCTCGTACTCATAGCTGTTTAGGTCCAAACCCTTCGTGACAGTACTGTAATTGCTTGGAAGAGAGAGTCCCAGTTGAAGTTCCATCATGCAGCAGCAGTCAGTATCTGCCGTCCAACCAATTTTTTTTTTTTTTTTAAAATGACAAAACTAACTCAAGTAATTGTGGCTTTGTGAGAGAGAATTCGGGGGGAGGGGGGATTCAAGGGATGTGGGCTTCTTGCTATTTGAGGGTTTAGTAGAGGGAGACTTATAAAAAGAACGAGAGAGAGAGAGCGAGAGTTGCATTTACCATTTACCATCGACCATTTGTGTTGTCGATCGTAATTTGTATAATAAAAATCGGTTGGTGCGTGTTGGCTATACATAGAAGAGACAAAGACAGAGGATAAAGAATGGGGGGGGGGGAGACCGGGATGGGCGGGAAAGGCGACAATGTGCAGGCAACAATTGCTAAGCTGTCCGTATCCTTGCAGCCCTTTTTGCCGACCCAGCTGTCCCTTCCCTTTTCTTTTGGCCCTCCTCCTGCACTCCGTTTTCTTTGCCTACCCCCCGCCGTCTCTAATAAGTAATCTGCCCCATGCGGCACCTCCGCCAAAAGTGATTTATTATTATTATTATTATTATTTTATTATAATGCCACAGAGAATTTACCCAAAAAAATAATAATTTTTTTTCTTTTCTTGGTTTACCTTACTTGATTTTCCGTTTGGACGGTTAACATACATCTGGCGCATTTCGGTGCTTTTTCATCAAAACCTCATATGGGTTTTCCAGTGAAATTCACAATCCCAAAGATGTAGGAACAAACAAAAGGCTTCACCAATATCATTAAGAAATTAGGAGGTTATTTATTTAATTAATTAATTATGTAGAACCAAAAAAAAAAAGAATTAATTACGCGTATTGCCACTTGACATTTGAAAGTATAAACACGCGCTTTGCTTCTGGAGCGTGCAACTTTTCCTCTGCAGGGGGCCCTTTATATTCAGGTTGAAAGGCTTGCGGGTTCGGATATAGAAAATATGATCGGACTAGATAACTACAAAATGGCCATCATAAATTTATTTTTATATTATATATATAATATTTTTTATTAAATATATAATATAAAAATTATATAAAACTTTTTTTTATATTATATACAATTATTTTTATGATCAATTGTGTCAACCATTTTTATAATCGCTTAATTTTTTCTTTTCGAAGATATGATATAGTAAAAACTGAAGGGCCCCATTGCAACGTCATCTCCCTTCAGATTCACGCTCGTGCATGCCTTTGTCCCATACGCGACAAGTGTTGCTTTTGAATCCCAACTTGTTTTTCTCCCTTTTTTTTTTTTTTCTTGTTTACGAGTCACACTTCTTTTTCATCTGATTACCCGTGCGCTGGCCTTACTAAAAATCCTATAATCCTAGCCAATGCACTGGCCTTACGCTGTCTCTTATACACATCTTTTTTTACGAGACACACATCTTTTTCATCTGATTACCAGTGCGCTGGCCTTACTAAAAATCCTATAATACTAGCCAATGCACTGGCCTTACGTGGGCCAACTATTTTTTTTTCCTTTTTCGGGTACATAGGATCAATTAGATTTTCAAAGTTCTACTTGTTTAAATAAGCTCCACGAATGGGCTCAAGCGGTGCAATAATGGACTTTGACGCACAGAATAAGCAATGCATAGCTAGACTTACATCTTCATAACCATCAATAATAAGATTTTGAAAGATTGGGCATGTGCATCATGAGAAAATCACTTTAGACAATTAAAATGGATAGGTTATTTTGAAGACTTTGGATGTCATAACTCATAATATGTATTATTATTCGTAAGTTTACCTTGGAACACTTAATAATTAATATATTAAAATTTTAATATAGAGATATTGAGTTTTAATTTTAAAAATAAGAAAGTGTAAAATTTATGGAATAAAAGAGAGTTATAGAAATTATGAGATAAGAGATAATTATTTTTATTATGTATTTTGTAATTCGATCATTTTTTTAATAGACAAAAAAAAGCATTATTATTCATTAAAATCTAGATTAGTGAGATTATCTAAGGAAGGTAGGCGTTAAAGAGGGAGAACCTGACCTCCAATAATTATGTTCAAGTCGGTCCATTTTGGTACGCTGGGAGAGACTAGAGTAGACGGCCTCCCCCCCTCCGGACCATGCAATTAAAGAAAAGAGAGGCCCCCCCCCTCCGGACCATGCAATTAAAGAAAAGAGAGGCCCATTGTCTTCCCAAAAATAGAAAAATTTAATTAATTAGATTAATATAGTCCTTATTAAGACAAGCAAACATTAACTAACTCGATGAAAAAAGACATGTTTCTGTCACGTTTGGCGCTTAATCAAATCATTAGGATGTTACATGGTCTCCTCTCCAGCTGCTGGCTAATAAACTTGCATCGTTCCATTAAATTAATGCGTTCAAACGCTGCCCCACTTTAGACTCAAAAGCAATCTCCAGAAACCCAATTCCACCTGTCAATGACTCGAACAAGATTGAATCAGAACCATGCGGGGAGATCATGTGACCTCCTCTTGGAAACCCCGCCAGAAGGGTTGGGTCTCTAGATTAGTACACTCCCCCACGAGGCAGTGCTTGGTTGGTAGTGCCACAACATATTTGGGACAATGGTTTCATTGCAGACTCCACTGGATCGATCCCACGTGTTAAATGGTCCCATTCTTGATTAGTTAGGATCATGGTGCACGGAAAAGCATGGGCAAATGTCCCCTAGCTATAATGTTCTTGCAGTTGCAATCGCTAGGCTGCTGCTCTGTTTGTCTTACTATTGAATTGACGCTTGCTTCTAGAGACATGTAGTCAATCAAAGCTCAGCTGGACTTGGGAAGCTTTCGGATGGTGAAGAATTTGGTCTCTATCACTTACCTTGTCTTCCAAGATTGAGTGGCTCTTCTTGCGTCAGACAGCGTGTCCAACTTCTGCTCTAGTGTCTGTAAGACATAAAAATTGGGCGATCCTTGTCTCAAAAAGAGGTCCCCTCCCTTGGAAATTCAAATATTCCCTTGCCCGTAACCCTCAAAATATGAAAGCGCAGAAGTTTTTTCTTTTCTTAGCAAAGTAATTCATTTCATCGTTTATAATAAAAGATTGATGTAGTCATAAAAAAGAAATGCATGAGGCATATTACAGTACAAATTTAAGTTTTCAGTACACCCAGAACAAGATAATTTAACGTGAAATAAATAAATTCTAATAACGAGATGAAAAGACCACAAATTAGTGAAATAGTAGTTGCGCAAGTTACTAAATTTTAATTGAACCATGCACGTGAGAGCCGTAGACCAGGTAGAAAAAACTTTGATCTCGACAAGTAGGCCGGGGTCAAAACTTCATTGCCACCTGCAAACTGGTGACTATGGTTAGATATACCTCCTCGTCTGGAAAAGAAAGGACACTGAGTAGACTGAACAGAAAGTCCCTAACAATATTCCACACTTTAATCGTTCTTCCAAGTATCGAAACCATCTTTCTTTTCTTTTTTTCAGTTTTTATCGAGTTTGAAGAAAGATAAAATTTAAGAAAACAGATAAACAAGAAAGACAAAAGAAGGAAATAATGGTACATTTGGACAGCAGAGTTGCCTCCAAGTTACTATTACAAAAACTAGGACTACGAATAAAAAAAAATAAAAGAAAAAGATGCGGCAAACCATGCCAACGGAGCCCCAGATCTATTGGCAGGAGAAGCCCAGAGTAAGAGTGATGTCGAAAGTATGGATACAAAAACAATACGCTAGTCATAGTACAAGAGGGAGACAGAGACTCGTGTCTTCTAAAACATATGGACTGTTTGGGGGGAGGGGGCGGGTGTTGGTCGTCACTCTACAATTTCATTGTGAATATTATCAGCCGTCGGCCTCTCACTAATAACCTTTTTTTTTTTTAATTTAATTTTCTTTTTTTCCCTTTTACTCTTTATAGTACATATCCTACAGTTATGAAGATTTGATTGTAAACAATGCAAGTTTACATGAATCAATCAATGATTTAATTATAATCGAACCATGATTCTACGACACTTTCTATCTAACCATTATCTTGGGTATTTGATTGTATAATGTTGATCTGATCAATTGTGACTCCATCTAGTTTTATCCTCCTTGAGACTCTTGCTCACCGAGATTTGAACTACTAATCTCTTTCAATCAAAAGTTTGACACAGATTCTTACTAAGCTTTGCTTTTGCTGCCTTTTTATTGAAGAAGAGAATTTAAGGAAATGATATTTGGTTACTATAGTTAAACCCTTTTGATCTTTTCCTTTCTCTATTTTTCATCAACCCATTATCCGTCGCAACGCTGTGAAAGAGACTTCCCAGCTAATCTCTAATTCTACTCGTTAGTAGATCACCTTTAGCCTTCGGCCGACGACTTGTTGGGTCTCAGTGATGCTTGGGGGCTGTACGTTTGACCTCTCTAGAGTGGCATTAACGGAACTGGAAAAGAGTAGACATTAGATGGTTTGAAATAATTGGCCAAAATGAAAAGAGGCATCAGAATCACTACTTGCAAAAGGCAAACAAAGGGCCACACATCTTAAATGTCCCACGTGCTTCTTAGTTGTCCTTTCCTTTTTTTCACTTCGATGTTTTTGTACTAGCCTCTCTTAAAAGTAACCGTGCATGAATTTAAACCCATTCTAGAGGTAATTTGAGATTAATTTTGTCTGACGCATAAGTTCTTGATCATTTAGAAGGCAGAGGTGGCAGTTGCACGCATTAATTCAAGATGGAATTAAACCCACAAGTTATGGCTACGCATTTACGTATTTAGGAAGCAGAAGATGTGGGCAAAGTGGGGCATTCAGTAATTGACCATAGGTGACCCGGAAATGGGACTCTGTCGTTGCACGACGGGTTGGTTTGCTCTAAGTTTGGACTAGGCTTGGAATGCGGGGGCCTCTGTTAAAGACTATTTTATCTCTTTTCGAAACAAACTTTGTTTTCCTGGCCAATTTTCCTATGCTGAAATGGTCTGATATATATTCTTCAAGTTAGAGGGGGTAATTATATTCTGTACCAATTGCGTAGAGGTTTCAATCCCGTGCAGTTGTTATCTAGGACAGTCACATTACCCAATTGGTAAAGCATAGGCATAAGTATTAGAATCTCCATGATTTAAAACGCTTAGCCCAAGATGATGACGAGTAGTATTAGACCCACCTAATGTGCACCATTTTGGGACAAACAAAGCAAGTTGTTGGCCGTGAAGATAAGTCAATGAATTAAATGCCCAATTTGAGATGCAGCATTTAGTATATGCTCACAAGACATGCATATGCCTAAAGGAATGTAATTAGGCATACATATGCGAATAACATAAATATTCCTATAATAATAATAAAATATATATATATATAAAAGAATATGCAGCAAAAAAAAGGCAATGCATGAACCTGGAAAGTTCCCTGTAAAAACAATAAGCAGAAATTTCCAAATAAGTAAAAATTTACCTTCAGAGGATCAGAGGGTACAGCACTTGCATTAATAACCTTCGCTGCATCCTTGGTTGAATTTTGTGGAATATCAACAGGAAAGTGTCTATAACTTTTTCTAGCAGAATTAACAAATTCATTATTTTTATTTTCACACAATGGTTGTGACGTTTCCATGGCAAATTTGGTCACGAGAGAATTTTTCCAATACTTAAATAAAGAGATCTCGAGCCCTTTTTACTTCCGTGTTCCCACTCGAGAAGTAGTGGAACTCCCCTCATGGACGACCCATCTGTCCTCTCTTGGTTTTCACAAGACTGAGATTCATCAATTGAAATAGATGTCGATGGCCCACTTGCAAAAGAAATAGCCCGAGGCAGCTGCAAAGAGGACAAAGTTCTCCACAGAAGCCAGTTAAATGTGAAATAGGAAAACCAAAGCAACACGGAGAAAAAGAAAAGGGAGAAATGTTGACCAAAAAAATCAAGTCAGGCTTTGGAGTATCTTAGTAGATTGACAGAAGGGTCTTAGAGCTCCGCGGTCGAGTGGGTGCTTAGAGGACACCAGCATGTAACCAACTCATGAAAAGAATTTTGCAATTGATAAATTCAGAGTAATAGCAAAATTATAGAGAAAAAAACACAATTATTAGTTAATCTGAAAGTTAAAAACTGCCTCAGCTCATACAGACCTGCAGAAGATTTTGGAACTCATTCACAAGAAATACATTTCCATCTTCAATTGGTCTGAAAGTGATGCAACAAAATTAAAAAGAGAAGCACCAGTTATGATAGACAGCATATAGATTGATTCAAGAATTTTATAAAAATACAAGTAATTCACCTTGGGCATGAGGAATGAAATAATTGGAATCCAGACAAGGAAATTATAGGTAAAATTAAATACCACGAAAATCATCCACAAAGAGAAGTATCTTTCATACACCACTTCGGCGCGTTCCAGCTCGCTAGACGAAGAGCTTCTGTTGCCGCTGTCGACCGCTGCAAAAAAATCAAGAATCGCACAATCAAACCATAACAAATTGGAAACTTCGAAAGAGCAGCATTATTGATTCAAGAAAGTAATTTCCTGATTTTTGACTCCAATCTTGAGCAAGATCGTTGGGATGCTGAATGTGATTGAGTGACTCGTTGATTTCTCACTTGCGGTTGAGAAGCGGCGTAGATCAGCATCGTCTGTTAAAGCGTGGAGCTCCGTCTCTCGTATAGTTAGGGTTTTGCTATTTAAGAAGGAAGAAGGAAAAAGGAAGAAAAGGAGAGAGGGGAAGGGGAAGAGAAAATATGGCCTTTTTATCTGGCTTGGAGGAGAAGGAATGAAGGAGTTTTCGTGTAACGGGTGAAGTAGAGAAGGTTTATATAGGGTTGCAGACTCACTGGGACCCTTTTAATGCCGCAACGGTCAATCCTTAATTCCTTATGCGATGCGGATTGAGTCTTTTTAAAATTAATTCATTTTTTTTTTTATTTATTCTGTTTTAAAGGCGAACGCCGGGATAGACCTGCTGAAGACCTAGGCCGAGTCCAATTGG
This sequence comes from Kandelia obovata, assembly GCA_021464305.1. Taxonomy (NCBI): domain Eukaryota; kingdom Viridiplantae; phylum Streptophyta; class Magnoliopsida; order Malpighiales; family Rhizophoraceae; genus Kandelia; species Kandelia obovata. The sequence continues at coordinate 408,354 of CM038481.1, forward strand.
GTTGGTCCGAAAAATAAGCCTAGACAAGGCCCAAATTTGAGGCTGGAGATTTTTTTAAACAGTAATAAATATTTAGATGATAAATACAGAATTAGGCATACACGTGCAAATAACATAAATATTCATTTAAAAAAAACGCCGAGAGAAGATGAAGCAAAACAGGTAATGTATGAAACTGGAAAATTGCCCAAAAGAACAATAAGCAGATTTCCAAATAAGTAAAAATTTACCTCCAGAGGATCAGATGGAATATGGGTAACCTTCTCTGCATCCTTGGGTGACTTCAGTGGAATATCAACAGGTGAGTGACTATAACTCTTTATATCAGTATCACCAAAATCATTATTTTGATTTTCACAGAATAATTGAGATGTTTCGCTGGCGAATTTGGTGACCAGAGAAAATTTTTCCAATACTTATGAATAGAAAGGTCTCGAGCAGGATCTTGTGCCTTTTGCTTCTGTGTTCCCACCCGAGAAACAGCAAAGCTCCCCTCAGGTATGAGCACATTAGTCCACTCTTGGTTTTGACAAGACTTAGATTCACCAATTGAGATGAATAAGTCTACGGCTCAATTGCAAAAGAAACAGCCCCAAAGATGACAAAATTCTCTGTAGAAATCATATACCCGTGAAACATGAAAACTAAAGCAACACAAAGCAAAAGAAAAGGGAGAAAGGTTGACAAAAAATTATCAAGTCAGATTTTGGAATATCTTGGCAGATTGAGTGAGTCTTAGAGCTGCGTGGTTGAGTGGGTGCAGGCTTAGAGTAAACCAGTACGCAGCCAACTTTTTAAAGGAATTTTAGAACTGATGAATGTTAGAATAATAACAAAATTATCGAGGGAAAAACGCCATTATTAGTTGTACTAAAGAAAACAAATACCTCAGCTCATGCAGACCTGCGGAGGATTTTGAAAATCATTCACAAGAAATACATTTGCATCTTCCATTAATCTGAAAGTCATAAAACCAAAATTGAAAAGAGAGGCACCCATTATGATAGAAAACATAGAATGATGCAGGAGCTTTAAGAGAACAAATTCAAGAGGCTGGGGGATGTAGAATTGAATAGCTGGAATCCGTAGAAGGAAATTATCCTAACATTAAAGACCAGGAAACAGTCCACAAAGAGAGGAAGCCGGAAAGACAATGCAGAAGACGGGCAAAAAACAGTTGCTTATGTTATGAACTAATAAATATACACACAAAAAAATACAAAGATTTAACATGGTTCAATCATTTTTTGCCTACATTTACGGGAGTAATGAATTTTTATATTCAGATGTTGTAGTTTCTACAAATTTTTTTACATCGGATTACACTATACCATACTTTTGTTACATAACTTGCAGGTATTTATACTACAAGAGGAGGAGACAAAATGACCTACAAAGTCTTTGAACGACAGTGTGAACCATGAATCGGAGTCAATTTTCACAAATCTCCATCTTGACGATGATTCTTCATCCAAACATGATCATCGTTCCTCCATTACGCCTGAAGGCGTCAAGCACCTGAAGGTGCACAACTTCGAGAAATGTTGATCAAGTCCAAGTAGTGTTGGAACTTGATTCCTGAAACAATCTTTGTGAGTATATCTGCAGGATTATCTTCTGTACCAATCTTTGGTAGCAGAATATCTCCTTCATTTATAATTTCTTGAATAAAATGAAATCGAATATCGATATGCTTTGTGCGAGAGTGATAAACTTGGTTCTTTGCTAAGTAAATGACACTTTGACTGTCACAGTGGACTTTAACGTGCTCCTGAATAACTCCCAAGTCTTCAATCAACCCATGAAGCCAAATTGCTTCTTTGAAAGCCTCTGTGATCGCCATATACTCTGCCTCTGTAGTAGACAAAGCAACAGTTGACTGAAGCGTTGATCTCCAGCTTACTGGTCCTCCTAACATAGTAAACATATAACCTGTAGTTGATCGACGCTTGTCGAGATCACCGGCATAATCAGAATCAACATACCCGACTAGACGATTGGTCATAGTCTTATATTTCTGGAACTTCAGGACAATATCCACAGTATCTTGAATATACCGTAGAATCCACTTAACTGCTTGCCAGTGTCCTTTACTGGGATTGTGCATATACCGACTTACCATGCTGATAGCTTATGAAATATCAGGTCGTGTACACACCATTGCATACATTAGGGCTCCAACAGCATTAGCATATGAAATATTATCCATTTGTCTTCGATTATCATCTGTATTTGGAGACATTAATGCACTTAGTTTGAAATATGAGGCCAAATGAGTACTAACGGGTTTAGTCTTGTCATTTACACCAAATCGTTGGAGTACTTTCTTTAGATACTGAGTCTGAGTTAACCAGACTGCGCCCCTTTCTCTGTCACGCCTTGATCTCCATACCAAGAATCTTCTTGGCTTCTCCAAGATCCTTCATCTCGAACTCTGAGCTCAATTGAGCCTTCAGCCTGTTGATCTCCACCTTGCTCCTAGATGCAATTAACATATCATCAACATCTAGGAGCAAATATATAAACGTACCATCTTGGAGTTTCTTCAGATAAACACAATGATCAAACTGACTGCGTGTGTACTTCTGCTTCTGGATAAAGCTATCAAACCGTTTATACCACTGTCTAGGTGACTGCTTCAAGCCATACAGTGACTTGTTTAGCTTGCAAGCCCAATTCTCCTTCCCGGTGACTTTGAAACATTCAGGCTGGGACATATAGATTTCTTCTTCCAAGTTGTCATGCAAGAATGTTGTCTTCACATCAAGTTGAGCTAACTCCAAGTCAAATTGAGCTACTAGAGCCAACAGGATCTAAATAGACGAATGTTTGACCACTGGCGAGAACACTTCATTATAGTCTATTCCTTCCTTCTGAGCATAGGTTTTTGCTACTAGTCTGGCTTTATATCTGGTGCTTCCTTTTTCAGAGGCACACTCCTTCTTAGCATAGACCCATTTGCATCCAATAGCTTTCTTCCATGTGGAAGTGGTACTAATTTCCAAGTCTGATTCTGGTGAAGTGACTGCCATCTCATCATCCATAGCCAGCTTCCAGTTATCACTCTCCATACTCTGAACAGCTTCTTTGAAGGTGTTGGGAATATCATCCTCTTTCACTGGCAGCGCATATGCCACCATGTCAGTATATTTAGTAGGTTTTCGGATCTCTCTCCTTTGTCTGTGAGTGGCAATGGACCCTGATTGTTGGTCTGGTGCTAGTGATGGAACCTCCACCTCAACTGAGGTATCCTCCTGGTCATCAAGATACTTTTCTGGCTTCTTTGGAGACTCAAACTCTACCTGTTGGAAAGAGTTTTGATTCTCTTTCTCCATTTTTATGATGGTCCTTTACAACATCGCTGATTTATCAAAGGTTACATCTCGGTTTAGGACAATCTTCTTTGACTTAGGATTTCAAAGTTTGAATCCCTTAACTCCTTCACTAAACTCTAAAAAGATAGCTTTCTTGGCTCTAGGATCCAGTTTGGATTCTGTAACATGGAAATACGCAGGACATCCAAATATATATATCCGATCATAATCTGAAACAGGTTGTCTAGACCATACCTCTTTGGGACATCTCCCATCAAGTGCAGAAGTAGGTAACCGGTTGACAATATGAGAGGCATACATCAAAGCCTCTGCCTAGAATGCTTTGTTCAGGCCAGATTGAGAAAGCATACATCGCATTTTCTCCACCAGAGTACGATTCATCCTTTCTGCTACACCTTTTTGTTGTGGGGGTTCCAGGAACTGTAAAATGTCTAATTATCCCTTCTTCATGACAGATTTGATTGAAGGGATCTGATTTGTATTCTCCACCATTATCTGAGCGAAGTCTCTTGATCTTCCTACCGGTCTGGGTTTCAATCTTCTTCCACCGAAGAAATATGTCTAGAACTTCATTCTTGTGTTTCATCATATACACCCAAACATAACGTGAAAAATCATCAATAAAGGTAACAAAATAATTTTTACCTCCCAAAGATGAATTCTTTGACGGTCCTCATACATCAGTGTGAACATAATCCAATATTCCTTTGGTAGAATGAATGGCGGTGCCAAACTTGACTCATGTCTGTTTTACTAAGACAAAATGCTCACAGAAGTCAAGTTTTCCACTTTTGGCTCCCTTTAGTAGGCCTTGTTTCACAAAATTCTGCAAGGCCTTCTCTTCACATGTCCCAAGCACATGTGCCAGAGTTGGGAAGAATCAGGTGCTTCGTTGTTAGAAGTTTTGGCAACGGCTGCTCTTCCTGTAACTGTATGTCCGTCTAAAAAATATAGGTTTCCCTGTCGAGTACCTTTCATTGCCAAGAATGCACCTCGTACAACTTTCAAGGCTCCACTTTCTATGGTCACTTTGTATCCGCTGTTGTCTAAGACCCTCAATGAAATGAGGTTCTTTTTTAAATTTGGAACATATCTGACATCTGTCAGTTGTCTGGTTGTACCGTCATGCATCTTTAGGCGGATAGTGCCTACTCCTTTTGTCTGGCATGTGTTGTTGTTACCCATCATCACGACTCCTCCATCAAGCTCTTGAAAGCTTGTGAACCAGTTCCTCTTTGGACACATATGATAAGAACAGCTAGAATCAAGAATTCATTTGTCTACCTGGATATCTGTTGGCGAAACTGAGAAAGCTGAATCTTCTTTGTCGTCAGCTTCCTTTGCAACATTTGCAGCAGATTTATCCTTGTTTGTACAGTCTTTCTTCCAGTGCCCTTTCTGGTGACAGTAGGCACATTCATCTTTTGTCAGTCTTCTTCTTGATTTTCTTCTAGATTTTGAGCGAGATTTATTTCGCCCACTAGATCTGTCATATCTCCTTTTGTCTTCTCTTCCTCGGGTCACAGTCAATGCTTCTGGAGTCATTCTGATCCTTCTTTCGGTACTCATTATTCACCAAAGTATTAGAAACATTTATGAATTTAACCTCATCATTTCCATATAGCAGGGTAGTTGTTAAATGATCATAACTTTCAGTGAGAGAATTTAATAATAATAATGTCTTATCCTCATCAATAATATCAACATCTAAATTTTGCAGATCAGCCAAAATTTTGTTGAAATTATTAAGATACTCAATTATCGGCGTACCTCTCTTATACTGGAATCGAAAGAGTTTTTTCTTCAGGCAGAGTCGATTCTCTACACTTTTATCTTCCAGCTTCTTCCAAAGGCTTGAGGCCATCGTTTCTTTCATGACAAAATACTTCTGATCTTTGGCAAGACACAACTGGATATTGCCACAGGCTTGACGGTTCATATAGCTCCAATCTTCATCAGAAATATTCACCGGTTTGGGCCCCAGTGCAATATCTGATCCTTCACGGAACAACAAATCCATGACTTCGCATTGCCACATGCCGAAGTTGTTTGTACCGTCAAATTTCTCAATATCAAATTTTGCATTTGACATTGAGCTTCTTTGCCACGAACTGGTGGTAGACGTCAAAGGTTGCATGTCAGCTCCTTTTGGATCGGCCATCCTGCTTTAGAACTCCACAAAAAATAAATAAATTACAATCTGCTGCTACAGTTCCGCCGCCGATTCTACAGTGTCGTCGACCCGTTGGAGCTTGATCTGTTCCTCTTTCGTCGGATCTGCTCCGCTTCAGCGCCAAACCACCCAAATGGTCGGAAATGACGAGCCACGACGACGAGATCTGTACGCCAAAACTCAAATGGACTCCAGATCTGGTGCGTCGACCGCTGGGTTGTTCGATGAGGCTCGCCGGTGTGAGATGCGAGTTGGCCTATGCTTTTGGGTCTCGCCGGTATGGGATGTAGGTCAGCCGCTTGGCGTTCGACGAGGTTGCCGGTGAGGTCGAGGGCGAAAAACGCAAGATCGGGGAGCTGTCGGGACTCTATTGCCGTTGACAAGAGTTTTGATTCTCTTTCTCCATTTTTATGATGGTCCTTTACAACATCGCTGATTTATCAAAGGTTACATCTCGGTTTAGGACAATCTTCTTTGACTTAGGATTTCAAAGTTTGAATCCCTTAACTCCTTCACTAAACTCTAAAAAGATAGCTTTCTTGGCTCTAGGATCCAGTTTGGATTCTGTAACATGGAAATACGCAGGACATCCAAATATATATATCCGATCATAATCTGAAACAGGTTGTCTAGACCATACCTCTTTGGGACATCTCCCATCAAGTGCAGAAGTAGGTAACCGGTTGACAATATGAGAGGCATACATCAAAGCCTCTGCCTAGAATGCTTTGTTCAGGCCAGATTGAGAAAGCATACATCGCATTTTCTCCACCAGAGTACGATTCATCCTTTCTGCTACACCTTTTTGTTGTGGGGGTTCCAGGAACTGTAAAATGTCTAATTATCCCTTCTTCATGACAGATTTGATTGAAGGGATCTGATTTGTATTCTCCACCATTATCTGAGCGAAGTCTCTTGATCTTCCTACCGGTCTGGGTTTCAATCTTCTTCCACCGAAGAAATATGTCTAGAACTTCATTCTTGTGTTTCATCATATACACCCAAACATAACGTGAAAAATCATCAATAAAGGTAACAAAATAATTTTTACCTCCCAAAGATGAATTCTTTGACGGTCCTCATACATCAGTGTGAACATAATCCAATATTCCTTTGGTAGAATGAATGGCGGTGCCAAACTTGACTCATGTCTGTTTTACTAAGACAAAATGCTCACAGAAGTCAAGTTTTCCACTTTTGGCTCCCTTTAGTAGGCCTTGTTTCACAAAATTCTGCAAGGCCTTCTCTTCACATGTCCCAAGCACATGTGCCAGAGTTGGGAAGAATCAGGTGCTTCGTTGTTAGAAGTTTTGGCAACGGCTGCTCTTCCTGTAACTGTATGTCCGTCTAAAAAATATAGGTTTCCCTGTCGAGTACCTTTCATTGCCAAGAATGCACCTCGTACAACTTTCAAGGCTCCACTTTCTATGGTCACTTTGTATCCGCTGTTGTCTAAGACCCTCAATGAAATGAGGTTCTTTTTTAAATTTGGAACATATCTGACATCTGTCAGTTGTCTGGTTGTACCGTCATGCATCTTTAGGCGGATAGTGCCTACTCCTTTTGTCTGGCATGTGTTGTTGTTACCCATCATCACGACTCCTCCATCAAGCTCTTGAAAGCTTGTGAACCAGTTCCTCTTTGGACACATATGATAAGAACAGCTAGAATCAAGAATTCATTTGTCTACCTGGATATCTGTTGGCGAAACTGAGAAAGCTGAATCTTCTTTGTCGTCAGCTTCCTTTGCAACATTTGCAGCAGATTTATCCTTGTTTGTACAGTCTTTCTTCCAGTGCCCTTTCTGGTGACAGTAGGCACATTCATCTTTTGTCAGTCTTCTTCTTGATTTTCTTCTAGATTTTGAGCGAGATTTATTTCGCCCACTAGATCTGTCATATCTCCTTTTGTCTTCTCTTCCTCGGGTCACAGTCAATGCTTCTGGAGTCATTCTGATCCTTCTTTCGGTACTCATTATTCACCAAAGTATTAGAAACATTTATGAATTTAACCTCATCATTTCCATATAGCAGGGTAGTTGTTAAATGATCATAACTTTCAGTGAGAGAATTTAATAATAATAATGTCTTATCCTCATCAATAATATCAACATCTAAATTTTGCAGATCAGCCAAAATTTTGTTGAAATTATTAAGATACTCAATTATCGGCGTACCTCTCTTATACTGGAATCGAAAGAGTTTTTTCTTCAGGCAGAGTCGATTCTCTACACTTTTATCTTCCAGCTTCTTCCAAAGGCTTGAGGCCATCGTTTCTTTCATGACAAAATACTTCTGATCTTTGGCAAGACACAACCTGTCTCTTATACACATCTAGATGTGTATAAGAGACAGACTCAATTATCGGCGTACCTCTCTTATACCTGTCTCTTATACACATCTAGATGTGTATAAGAGACAGCTTATACTGGAATCGAAAGAGCTTTTTCTTCAGGCAGAGTCGGTTCTCTACACTTTTATCTTCCAGCTTCTTCCAAAGGCTTGATGCCATCGTTTCTTTCATGACACAATACTTCTGATATTTGGCAAGACACAACTGGATATTGCCATAGGCTTGACGGTTCATATAGCTCCAATCTTCATCAGAAATATGCACCGGTTTGGGCCCCAGTGCAATATCTGATCCTTCACGGAACCACGAATCCATGCCTTCGCATTGCCACACGCCGAAGTTGTTTGTGCCGTCAAATTTCTCAATATCAAATTTTGCATTTGACATTGAGCTTCTTTGCCACGAACTGGTGGTAGACGTCAAAGGTTGCATGTCAGCTCCTTTTGGATCGGCCATCCTGCTTTAGAACTCCACAAAAAATAAATAAATTACAATCTGCTGCTACAGTTCCGCCGCCGATTCTACAGTGTCGTCGACCCGTTGGAGCTTGATCTGTTCCTCTTTCGTCGGATCTGCTCCGCTTCAGCGCCAAACCACCCAAATGGTCGGAAATGACGAGCCACGACGACGAGATCTGTACGCCAAAACTCAAATGGACTCCAGATCTGGTGCGTCGACCGCTGGGTTGTTCGATGAGGCTCGCCGGTGTGAGATGCGAGTTGGCCTATGCTTTTGGGTCTCGCCGGTATGGGATGTAGGTCAGCCGCTTGGCGTTCGACGAGGTTGCCGGTGAGGTCGAGGGCGAAAAACGCAAGATCGGGGAGCTGTCGGGACTCTATTGCCGTTGAAGGAAGACCCAGATCTGGAAGATCGATCTGGTGCGCCGGCCGCTGGTTGTTAAAGCGCCTAGGCAAGACGATTTCAGGTCTCTCTCTTCCTCCCTCTGCTCCTCTCTCTCTGTTTCTCGGATCTGGCAACGAAGCTGTGCGACGGGATGCTCGTTGGTGACTGTCTCTTATACACATCTAGATGTGTATAAGAGACAGCTCTTCCTCCCTCTGCTCCTCTCTCTCTGTTTCTCGGATCTGGCAACGAAGCTGTGCGACGGGATGCTCGTTGGTGACGTTGGCGAGGACAACTCGCGGTGATGGCTAAGGAGGAGAAGAGAGGCTGGGTCGTCGGTGGTGGTGTGCTCCGGCTGCAGTCACTGGTTCAACTGCTCATGTTCTTTTTATTTTTATTTTTTCAACTTGGCTCTGATACTAATTTGTTAGGATCTAATAAACATACACACACAAGAACACAAAGATTTAACATAATTCAATCATTTTTTACTTACATCTACGGGAGGAACAGATTTTTATATTCGGAGATTTTACTCTCTACAAATTTTCTTACAGCGGATTACACTATATTATATTTTTGTTATATAACTTGCAGGTATTCATACTACAAGAGGAGGAGACAAAATGACCAGCAAAGTCTTTAGACGACAGAATGAACCATGAATCGGAGTCAATTTTATCAGTTTAACCCTCGGGCAAGAAAGTTGCTCCATATAAGATCAAGCCCGGTAAGAAACCTGATTTTATGATTTTCACACCTTCTTTTCCCTCGAGAAATCAAGTTTTCCACACCGTGTAGTTAGTAAAAGTTTCCTAACAACTTTATGTACTTTAATCAGATAAAATTAGTTATGTAAAAAAGAAAAAAAGAAAATAACGTAAATCTTTTAAATTTTAACAACTGTACATTCTTTTATCGTAAAAATATAAGGCCGCATTCATCAAAAGAATCAACAATGACATACCTAAAGATAAGACAACAATCATGTACTGCAACCCAAGAGTAGGAGTGTGTTCGGCGAACGGACTGCACATCGGTAAAAGTTATGGTCCTAATGGTGGAAAGATTCCTATCTACACAAAGAAACAATGAACAAGAATCAGAAACCATATGTTATCCACCGTTGCAAAGATTCACTAATTAACTAGCCAGAGACTGTCAACCTTTCTCCTACAGTATTTGAGATCTGTCTTCTGTATCATCCGAGAAACACAAACAAATCAAAACGTATCCACATACGTCAAAGCAACAAAAATACAACCATATAGTAACAAGGCGTTGTTCTAAGTCTTGAACCAAAAGGAGAGACGAGCCTCGCTTAATAAGCTTCAATCTCCGCTGATCATCTGAGACGCGAACATAGTTAGGTGAATCGTCGCGTCCTTCACATACACTACTTCGACGCGTTCCGGATCGCTGGATGGCGAGCTTCTCTTGCCGCTGTCGGTCGGCGTCATCATCACGGCAGCCGACCCTGCAAAAAATAAAGAATCACACAATCGAGCCCTAAAATTGGAAAATTAAAAAGAACGGTGTTATCGATTCAAGAAAGTGAGCACCGGATTCTTTGACTCCGATGTCGAGAAAGATCGTTGGGATGATGAATGTGATGTAGCAATTCGTTGATTGCTTACTTGCTGTTGAGAAAGCGGCGTAGTCGGCGTCGTCCGATAAAGCGTGGGGTCCCGTTTCTTGCATAGTTAGGATTTTTCTGTTTGGGAGGGAAGTCAGGAGGGCAAATTTTTTCTGCCTTGGAGGAGTTGGAATTAAGGGAGGGAGGGAAGGAAAAACGGAGGGGAGGGACCTTTTTATAGGGCAATGCTGAATCCTCATGCGAGGTGGATTGGCCGGGTTTAATTAAGGGAGTTTTTTTCCAATTAATTAATTAATTTTAATTTATTCTGTTTTAAAGGCTAATCCGGGCTAGACCAGCTGAAGAACTAGGCCGGGTTAAATTGGGTTGGGCCGATAACTAAGCCTGGATGAGGCCCATTTTGGAGTCTGGGCTGTTTTGTGAAAAAAATTTTAAAAAAAAAAAAATCCATCCCCTAGAAAATGAATACTTGGGCGGAGCAGGGCAGAGCATAGCATTCCGCGAGCGAAAAATGTGAAAAGATTATAATTTTCCTTAATGATTGATACTAAATCAATTATAATGTCAACCAAACCAAACATTGAAGGATTTAATAAGCACCAACTTTCTATCCTTTAATTCAACGAAATTTAATATCACCCCCTTAAAGGCTTAACCCTTTCAAGCCTTCGACTTCAATGATGATTTTATAATTTAAACTAAACTAAATCAAAATCAAACTCAAACTACTTCACATCGACTTTCCAATGTTTGTAAATATAATGAATGGAGAGTATCTTTTTCGGTTGTTTCAATAAATGCACCATTGCTGCGTGTTTTTACAGATGGCGGAGAAAACAACGTAACGAGAATGTATTGAACAATTTTTTGTTGCTTAGCTAAAACTAACAGAAGTATCTATTCTTCTCATACGAAGACCAAATTTTCTCTCTTCCCAATAGAACAAAAATTTCTCCCCCTTTTCATTTCATTCGTTTTTTTTTTTTAATATTTATTCACCAAAAATTAAAGCACCGAAAGAAACCATATTTAAGAGAGAGAGAGAGAGAGAGAGAGAGAGAGAGAGAGAGAGAGAAAAGACTTGGAAATTGAAATCCATGGAAGAAAAGGAAAAGAATTGCAGAAATTGATCATGCCTGAACCACGCGCAAGTGGACCCAGACCTATATCTTTACACGTGTCCACCACCAACGCATTCTCGGGTTCTCTCCACTAAAATATCCCCTTTCCCTCTCTCTCTCTCTCTCTCTCTCTCCCTCAAACACACACACACACACACACACACAAAGACACTCAACCCCCGCTTAAAAAGCAAAGTCTACTCTGTGCTCCCTGCCTCTGTAAAGCGAGCAAGAAGCCAAAGGCGAGTTAGTCAAAGAAAGACAGAGGGTTTCTTTTTTTTTTTTTCGTGGTTTGTTTGTAAAGTGATATGGGCTCAGTAGAGAAGGAAAAGAAGCTTCCAGTGACAGTCAGCGGTTCCTCCAGAGAAGAAGAAGAGAAGGAGCCCATCATGACCAGAAAAGGAACATACGCTGCTGTTTCTTACATGGCCACTGCTGGTCACTGTTCTTTTCCTTTATTATCGACTTCTGTTTTCTCGTTTCTTTTCTTAAATTTAACTTTCTTTAATTGTCAGTGCATTTCAAGGCGGTTGGATATATATCTGTCTCTTATACACATCTAGATGTGTATAAGAGACAGTATATATATATATTTATTTATATATAAAGAATATTATTTTATTGTTCTGGTTGAGATTGTTTGGTGTTTTTTTTTTTTGTTGCCTAATTTGGTGTTTTCTTGTTGATTATTTGAACTTTTGAAGGTAGAAGAGTTAAGATCAATTTTTGTTTGCATGGCCATGAAAAGCCAAACAGAGTAAAATCTTCCAATCAAATCAAGCTTTCATTTCTCTGTTCAATGTCTAATGGCTAAGAATAAGGCATGAATTGATAATGCTGTCTTCGACTATTTTTTCTAGAATCAATGTTTGTTTACTTTATTTGATGGCCTGAGAGAAAGGGAGAGCAAAAGAAGTTTGTGATGAAAATTATTATATGGATACAAATTTCCTTTTTTAAGACCGAAATTATACAAATAACCTTTCAGTGTTCATGATAAAATGTAAATGTGTGTAACTATGAATATAAAAATTATATATATATACATAGATATTTTTATACACAGCGATGTAAAAACTACGGAGTATAAAATGCATAATAATTAATTAATTAATTAATTTTAAATTAAAAAATTTTGCAGCTATGAAATAAATAATTCAAATGTAAGGGAGCTCTTTTTATCTTTCGGTCTGAGAAAAAGTATGTCAAATGGACTCAAGATCATGGTGTGGTGGGCCTCGGCGAAGACTTCAAAGTCTAGTGCGATTGAAGCCACCGGAGGTCACAAATAATAGAGACGTGGAAAACAAAGTGGTGGAGGCGACAGGCGGACTGGATTTTTCAGTCACGAAATACCCTGTTTGTGACGAGACAATCTCGCTCGCTCAATAATTATTAAAAGTCCCATCAGTGAAAAGTACCGAGGGAGCACTTTATTTTTGTACTTTTCTTATATTTTTTCATTACACATTTAATAATTTTTATAAAAATAAATAATATTTGCCAAACTGGTTTTTATTGTCTCCGTCTTTCTATCATTTTCATAATTAACTTTTATTGGGAAAAAATTACTGAGATGCATGCAACTGATGTAAGTTTAGTTTGATACTTATAATTAAAAGGGAGAAACTTTTGTGGAACCAAAGCATAGACCATTTGTCTTGATTGTTTACAGATTAACATGTCATCACTTTTCGTTGCAGATGATTGCATTAAGAATTTCGCGTAAGCAAACCTTATTTAGTGACATCTCGTGTAATGATATGTTTTTGTCATCTGTTATGCAGTTCTCTTGGTAATGTTTAACAAAGCAGCCCTCTCTTCTTACAGTTTTCCATATGCAAATGTCATCACACTTTTCCAGGTATTTTTCAGTTTTTTAAGGTCCATTTTGACTTGCTTGGTGCGCTCAATTCACATCTCAACCATTTTAGCACTTACCAAGTGGAAATCACTAACCTTGATCTTCACTTCCTCTTAAACATTAATGCTTCTCACTGGTCCCTTAATGTACTTCTCTTTGCTCTGACATCAAATAGCTCCTCTTGAGATTGGACAACATGAAATAGGAAATCAGTGTTAGCTGGGAACGAACAATTTCCTGGATAAAACCGACAATTGTTAGATTTCCTACTGCTACAGTCAGTAGGTTAAAAGAAAGAGTTTAAGGCACGCCATCATATGCAAACTACGAGATACCATTTTTGGTTAACGCCATCGTGAAAGGAGAGTGTGCAAGGAGGAACTTTGTTTGTCCCAACACAAAAGGACTGTGACAACTCTGTTTTGCATGCACTCCATCGTTATCGGCTACGAATAAAGTACTAATTTGCATGTGGAAATCCTATTAACTAAATTATCTAACATTCCAAAAACCCAAGATTCGTGTGAACTCTCAGTTCATATGATATTCCACTCTGTCGTTTCTTCATTTTAGTTAACTGCGGCTTACTCTTTACCTTTTGGTTTTGCTTATGTTCATTTTAGATCCTATGTTCATGCACACTTCTCTATGCAATGAAATGCTGGAACATTATATCGTTTACAACTGGTGAACTACAAAGCAAGTCTTATAACCCTGCAACGCTGGTGTCATTTGGAACATTGTCTCGCACCTTTCCTCTGGCATTTGCTTATCTACTTTACATGGTATGCAAGTGATGGTATTGAATTCTCATTTATAACTATGCATTCTTTTCAAGTTTTATCTTAATGTTATCATCTGTATGTGAGATTATTGTTTGAAACTTGAACTTTAATACTTCACCTGTTTTTTCCTTAAATGTTTCCTGCAAAAAGCTGGTCACGATGGAATCTGTACGTGGCATAAGTGTCCCAATGTACACTACACTCAGGCGAACTACTGTGGCTTTCACAATGCTTGTCGAGTATCTTTTGTCAGGCAAGAAGCATTCCATGCCTGTTATTCTCAGGTAAGCATTCCTTTGATGTCATATGAGGTAGGCCTGCTATAATTAACAATCTGCATATTCATATGTATGCCATCTACTTTTAAATCTATTTACCGGTTCAATTATTTTATGCAATAGTTGAAACAAAGGGATGCCTGTTGACATAATGTTATTGCTAGATCGTTGTCTATATTGATTAAAGAAACCTGCAAAGTGGCAACGATGTTTGCATAGTCTTGCATATTTTTAAAGTTCTGAATTTGGAATGAAAACAAAAAGGCTGTCATAGCAGAGGAGGCCACTGTCTATACTTCCTATAAGAGACAATGAGAAACAGTTGTTTGTAACTACCATAAAGTGGAGTTGGGAACATTAATGAAATGCAATCCACATTGGCAAAACCTGGATATTATAAGTTGCTTTTAGGTTACTGTTCTTTTTATGGGTTTGTCTAGTATGGTTTCTGAGATACTTATAGGTTTTAAATCATTTTTAAGTCTATATGATGTAGTATCAATCTTGGAACACTTGAAGTTGATTATGTCAATCAAATCCTAAATGGACTGATTTAAATGCAAGGAACATTGGTGCTATTTTCTACACAGACTTATACCAAAATCCAAATTGTTGAGTACAAGATACATCAAAGCTGGACAAAAGTATGATTTAAATTGTTGTACTATTCTAATCTTATAAGAGCAGTTGATCAAGTTTCCTGTAGCTAACGTCTTTCACAATGTGAAAATCCAAGGGTTTCATCAGTGTTGGGATAATTATATTTGGAGCAATTGTTGCCGGAGCTCGGGATTTGTCATTTGATGCCTATGGCTATGGCGTAGTCTTCATAGCTAACATATGTACTGCTATCTATCTAGCTTCCATTGCTCGAATTGGTAGTTTTTCTTTTCCTATTCCTGGTCACAATTATTCCATTTTACATGGCTTGAAATTTTGCTGTATTTATTTCATATTCTCAATCCTTCCAGGTAAATCTAGTGGCCTCAATAGTTTTGGGCTTATGTGGTGCAATGGTGAGATCAAAGAACTTAGATAAAATGTCTTCATTAAGATCCATTTGCTTTGGTTTAATTAATAAGACTAAACTGAACTTGATGCTTAGTTTTTCTTATCTGATGGTTGTAGGAATAATATGTGGACCAATCTTGCTTTTATGGACATTAATAAGAGGAGACCTGCAAACAATGATGAATTTCCCTTATCTATTATCCCCAGGATTTCAGGTGCTTCACTCGTAAAAGAACACATCATTAAAAAAATAATGTATGCTCTTGATTTTCACTTCCATGCAGTGGTTAACTTGACTAAAGTGTCTCTGACTCTGGTGAAACATAAAGCCTATATTGCATATTTTTGCAGTAAAGTGCAAAGATTAAGTTGTGCAGTTTAAATCTGAACTTTGTTTTTCAATGTTAATTATCCACCTATTCCTCATATTTTTCACCCTGATGGGCCATTACTAATACATATTATAGGACACACATTGGATTAGACTCAATGCAGCACAATCCATGTAAATGGCATTGAAGGTCTGGCATTTATCTGAAAGTTTTTGATTTGGTTTACCTGCATCGGATGTTTTGCAGGTTGTGATGCTTTTTTCGTGCCTCATGGCTTTCCTGATAAACTATTTTGTATTCTTGAATACAACACTGAATTCAGCACTGACACAGACAATTTGCGGTAACTTGAAGGTGCGTTGCGGTTTTGACCTTCTATGGTCCTTAAGACTTGCAGCCATGGAGCCTGGATAAAGTGCTCTAGGGGTGAAAATGAACACATTGCCCTCTGTTTGGCCACATCGTTGATGAAGCTCGTACTGGTTTTAACGTGTGATCAATGACACTAAATTAACTTCTTTTTTTTTTTTTTGTGTGTGTTTGGTAATCTGACACTAGTCTAAATAAAAGCCGTTATCATATGCTAGTCTCGGCCCTTATCATGCATCGAGTTTGATGTCCTTCAATGGGCCAGAAGGACACGGGCGCCAGCCTACTGTTTTACTTTGCTTACATTTTATGGTTATTTCAGCATTTTACTACCAGGCCTGAAAATTCTGTGTCTGGTAATAAAAGTGAAGACCTGTTTTGAGTCGTGGGGGCCGTATCTCATCCCAATTTTGATGTGTCCTTAACGTACAGGATCTCTTCACCGTTGGACTTGGATGGGTTCTTTTTGGTGGGCTCCCATTTGAAGCGGTGAGCACGTGGTCATAAACTATTCCATGCTTTTTAACTTGTAAATGTCACTGCAACACATATTCTTATTTTTGCCAATGTCCTATTTTATTTTCAGTTGAATGTTGCCGGTCAATCTCTAGGTTTCTTGGGGTCCTGCTTGTATGCCTACTGCAAACTCCGGGGGAAGTAAATGCCAAAGCTGCTGCTTGACAGCTGTATGAAGGTGATAAATCACCTAGGTGTACGTCACCAATTTTGGTTAAATGGCAACATCCTATAGACAATGTTGCTGAGTTCTATCCGTAATCTCCTGTATAATAGTAAAAGGAACCTGCACTTGATAAAATAAAAATAACAATAAAAATAATTGGCAACATGCTATTCAGACTTACAAAATGAGTTCGTCTCCTTGATATTATTGTTATAGAGGGGATTGATTGCTTGGAATGGAAATTGAAATTCATGTTTGAAGTCAAATCAGGATAATTGGGATTAAAAGAGCAAGAATTAAGGATACTGAAAAGTGGCAAAATCTGAATTTCACCTGAGTTCAATTCTTGGACCTCTTGTCTCTTGCCATCGACTTCGGAGGACAAAGATTTTCAATGCTTTTGCTTTCGTAACGCGAAGGGGACCGATCCGCTGAATTCATATCTCCATGCCAGGTGCATGCCTGCACCAATGGGCAACATTGGCAATTTTTTTCTGTGGCGCTATGATGTGTTGTGCAGCAATTTTTCCTCTGCATAATTTGCGATCAAAAAGCAAACAGTTAATCCTGACTTTGCTTTGCCTTTTTTTTTTTTTTTTTGTTTTTTTTTAACTAATACAAATGCAAACATGCAAGTCATTCGATTTTCTTCACTGTAGAGGCTTCTGCATTTATTTCCTGTACTCCCAAAGAGGTGAGTACGTAACGAGGACTTTCTTGGGTCACAAAAGTCTGGTCGCTTTACTATCACATTTTGCAACAAATTCTGGCTGGGATATGAGGACTTTTAAATGCAGGCCTCGGCATTCTTTCACCCGCTTGTTCAAAATTATTGAAAACCTTTTGGTTTAGACGAGATCACGTGAGTCTATGCTAAGTTGGACCAATCTTTTGAAAAGTTGTACGCCCTTTTTTGACAGGTGATTTAAAATTTTATTGATAAAGAAAAAACAAGACAACGAAATTCTTCAAAGAAAAAGCGAAAGAAAAAACATAGATGAACAAACCAAAAGGATCAACGACCTAAAATTGCCTGTAATGATGCTGCAAGATAGTATATACCATCAATGGAGGAAAAGGGGCCCACGTATGCTGAAGCCATCACAAAAGTCAATCTCCTTCAACTTCCACACCTGACACCACTATGGGATATAGAATCACATGTTCCATCTCTCTTTTCAGATCAAGTCAGTCAATCATAGTTGAAATTTCCTACTAAACTTCAAAGAAAAGGTAAGTCCACAATGTCCATTTTGGCTCCCACAAACCAGTAACTCTCAACCAATTGAAGAGCCACCTAATACACGTGAACTTTTTTGGCACCATTCATTGAGCAGAGTTGTAAAAGTACCCTTTAAAGAGATCCCCGCCTTAGAATTAAGCAGGACAGGTTTTCTTTTTCACCTGTAATCACCAAGATCGTAAAAATTCTTAAAGAAATCCGTAGCACAAGATACCCATAAATCAATGGACATCGACATTCACATCCATGCACATCATACCCTTAATTAACCCTTTATTGCCAATTAAATAGCCTGGGAGAGGAACTAGGAAGAAGAAACTCCCTCTGCACGTGTGTGAGTGTGAGTGTGTGTGTGTGGGTGAGAGAGAGAGAGAGAGAGTGAGAGGCGTAGCAACTCGAGTTCGTGGGGAGGGGGAGATGTCTTTCCTGTCTCCACATGCTGACAAAGTGACTTTGGCCGCGTAGCCATGCATGATCAAAACATGCCCATCATCCATTTAGCAAAAGCTTAAAGTTCACTTCAATATTCTTTGCACTTTCTTGATCCGTATTTCATGCTAAATTTGCACCAACCGACCAGCTAAATGCTAATTAAACCCATATGGTTGCCCCTTCTTTTCATTTCAAAATCAAGTCCATTCTCGAGTAGGCCATAATAAATGACTAAAATATACGAGGTTGCTAGGTAACCTACACAGAGAACGACGTAAATGCTGAAAAGTTCGAAGAGGGATACTTAAAAGTCGCACAAATATTCTTCTCAATAGGGGATATGTTAATTTAATTTTAAAACAGTTTGTTTGTTAGTATAACGAATTTATAATTTTTTTGTATTATATAAATCTAATTAAAGATGTAACTTTTGACATAAATAGTCCATCTAGTATTACCAACGTACATAAGAGCTTTAATATTAGGGAAAGAAAAAACAGGTGCATTTCTCATCAAATACATCCAATTGAGTTCACACATGGCCCCCTAACTCGCACGCTCAAACATCATTTTCCGCGCACATTCAAAAGCGTCTGTCGCTATATATAATATATACACAACAGTGACAAATACTCAAATAGGATCAACACTGTGCTGCTTAGCTTTTGACCTCATCATGAGTCATGAATTGTGGACATTGGGTGGTAGCCTTCTAAACAAGACATAAAAAATGAAAGAGAGTGAAAGTCCCAGGATCTGGCGAGGAAAGAAGGGTGAGAAGTGGCATATGGTTTTAAGGCGTGTGGGAATTTGTTTTGGGCTAGGGGCACGCCAACGAACTTATCGCCTGTGCCTGTGAGAGAGAGTGAGAGAGAGAGAGAGTAAAAAAAAAGAAAGAGAGAGAGGAATGGGGCCTTTTTCACGCTTCCCAAAATTTTCAATGAGAAAAAAGGAAATAAGGAGATGCGAGTGGGGAGAAATAATTAAAGACGTCGGAATGATATGCAAAACCCAAGAAGAAGGATGTCCCCTAGCGCAGGCCCAAGGCAGGGCCTCTTTAGCGCCGGTGTCTCTGCTTTGTGGCGTTGTGTGTTCATGAGTTCGTGTGACTCTGCTGGCGCGCGTGTGCGTGTTGCATGGAAGATGCCTCAACTTGTTGTACGGAACCTTCCAAACGAAATTTTATTTCTAGACATTCTGTGCTTCTGTCCCAAGATCCCACTCCCTCCCCCCCTCTCTCACTCTCACACACCCACACACACACCTCTCTAACCCCACTAAGATGGCCTTGGCTTTGGCTTTGACTACCTTTTTTATGGAGTACGTATGGATTCTTGGTGGATAGGTCCGCGCACTTTATATGTGCACTACCATTTGCCATGTTTAGACTCCGTGGGTTCTACTAATTGTAGAAGAAGCCACGCACACACACACACACACACACATGGACAGCCTTCTTAGATTGGATCTTCTTAGCCTCTTTTTTAATTCAAAGGGGTTTACACTTTTTTTTTTTTTTTTTGTCTTGAAGAAGATTAATTGCCCATTTCGAAATATTTTATGATGCAAGACAAGACATGAGCAGAAGAGCAGTCATCATGTTAAGATATTGTAATATTTTTATTTTATTTGTAAACGTGCATCGATGTTAAGATATTTCTATTACATAAGGGGTTCATAAAGGTCACGAAACTAATGTTGATATGGGGTACGTATAAGCCAACTTTCTTATTCACTTTTTAGCGTGGGTTTAATCAACATCAAATGCCAGCATGATATAGAAAGATGAGTGTTAAAATAATTCTTCTAGAAATAGAGGTACGATCTGGAATATCTCAGGTGCGTGCGTTTGATTTTATTGAGTACAAACTAAGCATGGTAAGTCCTAAAAGTAAGTTGCTCCCCTTGACATCCCTCCACTAACCTTCTTCACCTTCCCATCCCGAGGCAAAACCTACCACTATACATTCCTTTGCCGCTCCACACCCTGATTCCTCACTTCATATATTCCCCTTTCTCTTCCTCTACATCAATATGCAAGTTCCTTTTGTTATAGACAGGATCGCCCTCTTGTTTTACGGTGTCTCATGCCCATTTAGCAAGAGTTCTGGGTATGCTTTATCAAGTCCCACAAGGAAGTTGATTCTATTCCATTAATTTAATTGTTCTGTCTTATTAGTTGATTCATATCTAGTAGATAGTTGACTCTAACCTTTCGTTTCTATATAGCAAATTGCGTACTGGTGCTCCTATCATAAATCCTGATATACGGAAATGGAACGAGCACTAGGTTTAATTATTTTTTATTTCTTTATGCTTTTTTTTTTTTTTGCTCTAAAATTTCTTGGCTTGTTTCGTTATTGTGTTAGCTCCTCAGTTATTGTGCAATATATATTGGATCCCAATTGGCCTGGATTTATTTGTATAGCTTTTGTGATATTTGATATTTATTGTTTTTCTTTATTGTAGTGGCACTTTATATATACATAATTGGCTCTTGTGTGTGTGTGTAGATATATATATATAATATTGCCTTTAAAAGTTTATGATATTAATTGACCAAGTCCATTGAATAAAGAATCATGATTTCAAGATCCCTCTTCACTATAGCTAACCACCAACAAGACCACCACCTCCATCTATCCTCCACCAAGCAGCCATCTTTTTGTCTACCGAGGAGGTGATCCTTTGAAGATAATGAGACACGTATGGGACCCTTTTTGGCATCTACACTTTCCCTTTTGGTTGGTAATAAGTGGCCCCGAGCAGCCTGCAAAAGCAAAAAGACCTGGCCGAATCAAGATGATCTCTAGTCCACATGTGTTTCATGAATAGCATGGCATATGTCCAATATATGTTTGTTGCATTCATAGTAACCATTTTGCTAATCTCAGAATTAAGAGGAGAATTTGGTGGATGCAAGGGAGATTAGGGAGGCCAGTCAGGCAACTCATGAAGCGATATTGGTGAGGTTCAATCCGATGACGGATTTACAAATGAAGTTGTAAAGTACGATCTCAGATTGAGCCGCGCCAATATCACTTTTTATGTGCGTATGGGATCCCATATTTGCTTTCCCTTTCGCATCAGGTTCTCTTATCATTCTACATGCGCATAAACACATATTGCTGCATGTTTATTTTTTGTATACTAGAAGACAAACATTTGATCAATAGTTATATCAATGTGTCTTTCTCCGGTAGATGTTTCATGGCGTGAATCATCAGTATCTTTCATCCATGATCTGTCCTTTGTTTCTAATTGTTGTCACCTTTACATACATATATATTGCGTACACTTTATCTTCACTCTGCACTCGCAACACGCGCACCCATATATATGTATGTGTAGTGTATACATGCATTCACAGAATCATGGAGGCCCTTATTCTTTCTTTATTCCCCTTCTTCCTCTACAGTAGAAAGTCACAAAACTGACTGGCTGTTTATTCGTTCTTAAGCAGCTTTATTGGGATAAACGGGTATGCGACCCCTCTCCCTCTCTCTCCCATCCACACACAGACTTTCAAATATATACTTTCATTTGTTAAGCAGCCAACGATATTCATTTGTCGGTAGCATATATGCGTACTTTTCCTTGTGCATAGGGAAGATCAAACGATTTTTGGTTACTTGTTATCACCAAAATAAGAGAATCTAATGGGTTCTCGTGAAAATCATGCACTATTTACATTAAGTTTAGGTTTGGGACATATAATAATGTGTGGAGATTGCTGATTTCGTAGATAGCTTTTCATTCGTAGAGAAGATGGGTGTCTTAAAGTCCTATTTGCCCTTCTCATTTCCTCGAGATGTCCTAACATTTTTGGCTAGCGATTCATGCTTTTTTTTTTTTTTTTAAGTTATTAGTCTCGATTCAAGACTACTTATTAAAAGTTGTTTTAAAGAAATAAAAATGTGAAATTTAAGTTCGGCACATTTATTAATATTAAAGTTAAGTATAAAAATAATTATATAAATTTAATAATATTATGATAATGAATTTTTTAATAAAAATTTCAAATGAAGAAATTAATAATTTATTTTATATTAATTTATAAATATAATTATTAAAATATTTACCATATTTTTAAATTAAAAAAAAAAGTGACATGTACAAACACCTAATTAAATAGAGTTCTTGCTGGATTTAATTTGTCAAGCAAAGCTGGGAGAAACTCCTTACGGCGCCCATCTAATCCATCAGTACCGCACAATAAAAATTCCACATCATTTATGGTTCACTCTTTCCTTTATATATATATACATATTTTTCACAGGAATAATAATATTGACATCTTAATTCTAGCTATTTCAAAGTGTACCCCATGTGCCAGTTGTCTATTAATGCCATTTTCACTCCAAACACACCCTGCGGTCCCCCGAAAAAAGGTAAAATAATAAAAAAAGAAATAATTTCTTGAGGAAATTAAAAATTATAGCAGTGATTGGGTTTACCATACGGCCCAAAGAACCAATGTAGTGGGAGTGATAAAATGGTAACTTGGAATTTCAAATTATAAGTCTGGAGATCTTAATACACAGAGATGAGTTGGGAGTTTTTCCTACTTCTTGATCGTAATTCCGGAGGAAAGAGATGACGTTGAGATTTTTTTTTTTCCCCTAAAACAACGCGCTAATAATTATAATTTTTGATCGTATGACGTGTTGACCATAATTTCATTTTTTTTTTTTCCTTTTCAATGAGGTAGAGGCAGAAGTTGCAAGGACAGCCAACATCGGAGAACACAAACTGGCTGTGGAGGATGGATTTTGTCATTCATCACTCCAAGATGATCGGCCAAAGATTTCATGGTATAAATATGTAATTGGGTACCGTTTTATTGGTCATTTGTTTATTTCATTTATATGTTTCTCGTTGTTTGAAATTTTCGTCTCTATGTTATTATTATGCCAATCTGCCCATTAATTATTATTATTTTTTTTTTTGTTTAGTGAGATGAGATGTTTCAAGATTTTGAATTGGTAATTGTGGCATTAAAAGTTTAAAAGCCTTGGGCATCTCAGAAGAATTTCAGTTTCTTTTGTTTGTTTGTTTTGTTTTGTTTTGTTTTGTTTAAATTTATACGAAGGATTATATGGATGTCTAACTTTCTTTTACTTTGATCTATTATGATGCTGTTATGTGTGTGCAGGTCGAATCGCATGGGGTCATTTTCGCTTATGTTATGAAGATCAGAAGCAAGTCAATGACACAGACGATCAGGGGAACAAAGCTGCTTATGAACAACTTATGGTCTCACATGAAATGGCATATTGCTTGAACTGATCTGCATCACTGGCCTATTTTAGGGAATTGACAGTACCCAAGGAAAAGTTTGTTTCTAAGTTATCCTTTCCAGGATCTCATGTAGAATTAGACGATAGCCCTGTTTGTTGGTGCCTAGTGCAAATTTGGACAACGTTGAGTATCCTTAATGTGCTGGAACTGTAGGTAATCAATATTGGGAAGGTAGATCACCCATCAGCACTTGGCAGTGCTAATGTTGTACAGAAATTAACTACTACTTCTGTTAAGAGGCCATGAATATGAGACCCGTGGTATATAATATAAACAGGGGACTTCCGGTTCAGACATTATGAATTCACCCGCCTCGAGAGGGTTGGCCGTCACCATCCCTCAATCAAAATGGAGTTGTCATATGACTGATGCGCAGGGTTTTGGTTATACTCATGCTGTAATGAGATGAAATTTTCCGATGAAATGTCCAGAGTTTGCAATTTCAGAATGCTGTTCTGGAAACAATACGGAGCTTGAACCTGGATTTTGATTGAACCAATGAAAATGCCTCTAATGGGACTCCAATTTCAATTGGAACATTACAATCAGGAGACCTCTTCTGTATTAATTCCAGGAAGGATCCCTGCAGTGGCTTAAGGCCAAAATATTTTGGAAGCTATTATCTCTTCACTCGAATTCATACAAAGATGAGACTACGGGCATATTTTCTGTAATGACAAGCCCCAATACCTTGGATTGCTCTCCCGTCCAAACTTGAAATGGTTCCCACATGATGAAAGTCACCCAAATCAAAGGGCCTTGAGACAATGAAGGCCATTTCCTTATAGCTTGTCCAAGATATAATCACTGCGTTGCCTACCCTATGCGCACCAGTAAAGCAGTTGGTTACTCAAGAACATGTCAGAAATATGCCACAAGATTTTCTTCATCTATGTTGCTCTCATACCGACAGCTAGAAAAAAAATGCCCTTTAATGTCCATCTCGGTTGGCCTCAAATTAACACTTTAGGCATCTCTATTTTTGTCTAATCCTGTTTGTAGTGCATATGATTGCCTTGCCTTTAGTTGGAAAGCGGGAACCCTGATAATAAAAAAGGCAAAAGTACTCTAATGGAGAAAAAGGAAAGACAGGTTGGTAGCTGAGCCATGGTTTTCATTGCTGATGGCAAGCATATTCTCTAAAGAACCGGCTGCAGTGCTAGGCACATAGATCTCATTTGTAATTTGAGTCGTTCACTGGAACCTTTTCAAGAATGGTTCACTTACAGGTTAAAGCCATATCAGATTCCGGTATGTGTGACGCAAGTATCTGCTGATGAAACGCATTTGGCTTTGAAGCTTAACATACTCTTCCTAGACATGATTTGTGGATTAAGTTAAAGCCAGACGAGGTTCCAGCTTGCGAGTGATATAAATATATCTAACAGTAAATTGCATATATTCATAGATTTTATGCCCTGCCGAAGTGTGAACATGTTTTGGCATCTTTTGCACATAACTAATGCCAAGATTTTATAGCCAACTGAAACATGGCCTGAGCCATACAGTAATTGATGCCATGAGGTCCCCCAATTTGAGTTGAGACCAAGTTTGATTTTTCACCTGTGTACAGAAATGAACAACAGATGCCTGTCTAATACAGTTTCAACATTCATTGTGTAGCTTAGAAAGTAATGAGATATGCATCGTATCATTCAAAGAATTTGTGAGCCTTGAACAAGCTCTACATGAAAAGACTGGGGAAGTTTCAAGGGATATCAAAAGATAGGGCAATCAGATAACTCAAAAACATTTCCAACAATTCAAGCAATTGTCATTCAGGCAGTTGTGTAGCAACCATAGAATTGAAAGCTTTTTATCTAGTTATAAGACATATCTCAACTACAACACAGGCAAATCGCAAGGAAACTCCACATCGATTGTTAGCTCTCTAGTATAAAGCTTTACAGAAAGTGATTACACTTCCTTCTTTTGATCTCTTTCTGGCTCCGGCAGAGTAGTTATAAAGCACCCAAAGTTAAACCACAAACTTGAAATATCTCTATACATAATTGATACAAAGGTGGAGTACCAACCTTTGTTCCTCATAGTTGGGCCAATCAAAGGAGAAACTATTGATTTCCCATCATCTGCAACGCTGCTTGCCAGTATTTAAGGGAGAATCTCTGATGCTTTTGGATGAAGGATTTGCATGCTGCTGAACTCCCTCAGATTTCTTCTTGCGCCTCCCTTGTTGAGATAGACGGGAATGATATGACAAAATGGCAAGGTCATTAAGGTCTTGCAAGGGTGTGAGAACCTTCACAACTTCATCCATTGTGGGGCGGGATTTTGGGTCCCTACTGAGGCAGCTGTAGGCTAATTGAGAAACTTTCTGAACCCCTTTAAGAGAGTAGTTCATCTCTAGCCGGGGATCAACCAGCTGATACAGCTTTCTTTTGTCGGCTAAATAATTCCTAGCCCATGAAACAAGATTTTGTTCACCACTGGGGCGCTTCTTGTCCATTGATCTTCTTCCCGATAGAATCTCCAGTAGCACAACGCCGAAGCTATAGACATCACTCTTTGATGTCAAATGTCCTGCAAAAAGAATTGCCTAAATTAAGCTGTAAAGCCCATTAAGTATATCTGAAAATTCCTCCTAATGAGAACCAGGCATAATTCCGTGGAATGCAGTCCAAATTCTCTATTCCATCATTAAGAACCCAACAAAAGAAAATTATTTTAGAAGATGGTAATAGCTGATTATTGATACTAGTTATCATCATCAAGAATCTTACAGTTAACTGAAATTTTGCTTTTTTTTTTCCTCAACAAAGTGCCTGATTCACTTTAGGTCCCAAAGAATTTAGATGCTTAAAGAACTTACAAGTTACAAGGCAATCAAATGCTATTGGACTCATATATTTGATACAACCACTTGTTTCACCATCTTCTTTTAAAACTTCCCTACCTGTCATTACATACTCTGGAGCAGCATAGCCATATGTTCCTACAACCCTGGTAGAAACATGAGTTTTGTCTCCTCGAGGCCCAGCTTTTGCTAGACCAAAATCTGAAAGCTTTGCATTATATTCCTGCAAAAGAAATCCCCAATTTTAGATTCATTCTCAGCTATAAAAGAGATTCAACAACATCATTCATTTATAAACCCCCACATACTGAATCAAGCAAAATGTTAGAGGTCTTGAAATCTCGGTAAATAACTGGTTCCGGTCCACCATGCAGAAAGGCCAATCCTTTAGCAGCCCCAAGTGCAATCTTAATCCTGTTGCTCCAGGGGAGAGGTATTGTCCCTTCAAAAGTAAAGAAATCATCAGCATCTGTTCATTTCAAGTTAAATAAAAAGGATGTTCCGATACATAAGACTCATGGGTTTGATAGGGGTAAGATGTACCCAGTCTTACACTTTGTTTTTCATACCAAGTTACTTAAATGTGGCACAATTTCCTGGAAATTTTTAAAGTTTTGTATCATTTTCCACTTTAGTGACTAGGTGCATCAAATTTAGGAATTGCAACAAAATAGTATTAACACTCACTTCTAAAGAGATGATTTTCAAGACTTCCTCGTGTCATAAACTCGTACACAAGCAGCCGCTGGTCTTCCTCAATACAGTACCCAATAAGCTTAACAAGATTAGGATGATATAGCTGTCCAAGAAAATCCACTTCAGCCTGCAATAACAAAATTTTCCATGATGTTAATTTCCCACTTCGCATTACCTCACCCAGCAGTCTCTTTTCAGCATCAATATACTAACCCAAGAAAAGCAGATATGCTACTAACCACCCATTCTCTATGGCCCTGAAGGCCATCTGGCTTCAAACTCTTCACGGCAACTGTGATTCCTGATCCAGGTTTGGCTGGTGCCGTCCCATTCTCCTCTATCCAACCTTTGAATACATATCCAAACCCGCCCTCTCCAAGAATGCTGTCGGGTCTAAAGTTCCCAGTTGCTGATTTTAGGTCTTGAAAGGAAAATTGGAGCAGCTGGCATTTAGATTTGTTGTCCGTTGGCGTCGGTGGTGGATCAGGATTGTCAGAGGACAGTTGTGCATCATTGGGAGCATACAACTCTCTATTGCTAGCATTCAGATATCGCGTTTCAGTAACTGCAAGAACATAATTCAGCTTGAGACATATTTCAATGCGATCAATACATCTTCATACATAAAGCTTCGTGTTTTATTGTCATTTGTGCTCGGTTTCGAGACTCGGCCGCATTGAAACACAGATTCTGATTGAGCTGGATATAAATAAAAAGAACGAAACAGAAACTCAAACTCCCCACGAATTGGAAATTGGGTTTAGCCATCAATTATACTGTTTGGCTAAAAATTGAAAAGACCAGGGAATGAAAGGAAGTCAATTTCTTGGAGCCTGAAGCAGAAGAAGTTGATCTGTGATGAAGAACCAGTGAAAACCAATTTTGACATCTGTTTTCTAAATGTCAGCTTATGCCATTACTTCATGGCACACAAAGAACCGTGTAAAGTTTGTCAATTGCCCCAACCTAGCTGCTGGGTTGTGAGTTCGAAGTTCTAAAAGTTCAACTTTTTGAGAGAGATATTGTCCACAGAACAAGAGCAGAGTGAGAGTTATTAGTCAGAGATCTATGGAGGCATTTTGGAGGTCATCTGAGTGGTAATTTGAGTTCAAAAAGTAACAAAAATAAAGTAAAAGATATGACCAAAACAAGAAATTCATCGGCCAATGAGATATACCTGCATCATAAACAAGACTAGTACGGGGGATGGTGTTAGGAGAGCCTCTAGAGGCAGAGGACTTGCACGAACCTCTAACTCTTCGCTTTAGAACAGGCCAACAGCCACACTTCTTCTCCATAGCTGCTTTCCTTTTTCTTTTTTTGTTTGGGTTCTTTGTCTATCTTTCTGTCATGGGTTAGCACTATAATTGCATGGGATGTTATTGAGAGATGACAAGAGATTGGTCATGGTTATGAGTGAAGATGCAAACAGAGGAGACAAGAGAGAGAAAGAGAGACTATGAACCAAGAGGAAGATAGAGGAAATGAAAATGATGTTGCTGTTGTTTGAGTGAGTATTGGTCTTGCCGTTGTAGCTGTAAGAGATTGCAGGCATCATCATCGCCATCATCGCAGTGTGTACAAAAAGAACTTTTTTCCCACCACCTTTTGTGTGGGGGATGGGGAATGAATCTCTCTCCCTCTCTCTCCCCCCCCCGCTGGACAAAATTACCAAAGTCACCAGACATGACAAAGTATTTGCAAAGATGGGTTTATGAGAGCGTAAAGTTTCCTAGTTCTACATAGTTACCTGTCAAAATGACAAAATTGCAGACAGCATGCACCAAATATTGGGTGTGTTTCCCTAAAAATAAATTGTCATTTAAACATAATATAGCACTTCTAGAAATTTGACCGAATATGCTTAATATAATGTGTTTTGCAATAAGCATACGAGAGAGACTCTTGAATTTTCGATAGCCAACGGTGTTTCCGTCCAAAGGATATGTCTTGGACAGGGCTATGAGAGAAGCTGCTTACAACTGGTACACTACACGGCTAGAATGTGTTGCTGTGGGAGAAGTTCCTTACCATGTATCACTAGAACAGCCGTGAAAACAATAGTATGTATGTCCGCCGAATTAAGTCCATGAACGGGAAATTAAACAAGCTATTGACATCTAACCCATGGCCCAAATATAGTGTGAAAGGACGGCAGCCATCCTGACAACTGATGATGCTTTACACTTTGAATCCAAAAAGAAATGATAAAACTAACGGGGGAATAAACATAGAACCATATACCTGCTGACATAGATGATCTAGTGACAAATGAAAATGAAAAGAAGAACCAACAAGCTTCTGTGTATGATAACCCTATAGCTTCCTCATTCATTCATGGTTATATAAAGATGCCTTCTAGTGTTCATACAGTTTTCTAAAAGATGCATAGCGATGGGATTTTTGTGGTCTGCACGGAAATGGAAGCAAAAAACCAATATTGTATTCTTAAAATTAGAAAATTGATGATGAACCAATGGAGTATGCCAGCAGGCTAATGCAAACAACTGAACCAAAAAAAAACTCAAATGGTCTTAGCACTTTTGTATTTGGACATCAAGATGTTGTTCCATGGAAGGGGCTTGACTAACATATGTAATGTTTATCAGTTTCTTTATTGAGAGTCAAAATAAGTAAGCAATATAAATTAAACGATTCTGTTCTGTATTATTGTTCGGTCAAAGGTAGTGGAAAGATGGTCAAAGAGCATATTTGATGCAATCTCATCACAACATGTAGATGCCCTCTCTCTTTCTCTTTGCAATAAGAGCGTAGATATATTCCTCTATGGATGGAAAATGGGCCTACGGAAGCCTTAAATATCATAGTTGAGTTCCTGTTGAGAAGGGGCATTTCATTTCAAAAGCAAGAGGAAAAAAAAAAAAAAAAAGAGTGGGATGGACGGGCGCTTGGTGAGAGATCATTTCACCAACAACCATCAAACAGAATGGTATTCTATGATACTTTAGCTGAAGAAAAGCAATGTAAGATGAGATTTACTTTTTTTTTTTTCAGCTTATTAACAAGTTTATTAAACAATAAGTTACACAGTAATTTTTTTATTTTTATAAATAAATAAATAAATTATATATATATATATATATTATTTAAAATTTAAAATTTAAATCTTTCAAAATAATAGAGTAATAATATTACGGCATCCTATTCTTCTTTTTTTTTTTTGTGTGTGTCTAATCTAGTCTTTTTCTTTCTACTCTGTTCTTGCGACTTGACAAGGCCCCTGTTGGTAGGAGAGACAACCATTGCCCTTGCCCCCACTACGTGGGTGGGCCCTCCCACGGGCCAATACAATGCAACATAGCTCTGGTGGGGGTCGAGAGAGAGCGAAAGGCACATTTTTAAAGGCAATCTGGTGTAATCCACTTGAGGCAAGGTTCATCACGTTCTTATGGGCAAAAAAGATATCCCAATTTTTGTTCGCTTAAAAGTTTGCAGAGCCATACAATTGTTTTTGAACAGCAGTAAAGATTTTTATTCATGTAATCCATGCAGCCGAATGGATAGCCACAACAAATGCACCTAGCAGCTCTCAAGTGACCACTTCGGCTACTACTGCATGTCAACAACATCATCCCCTTAACAAGAAGGAAAAACAGATAAAAGCAAACTAATTAGTCCCAGCTCCCCTCTCTAAATCGTAGCTAATCCAAACCGCCAACGAAGCCTTGGACAAGGAAACCTCTGCACCTCTATGCAGAAACACCTTCTTTCCATCTCCAACCTCTAGCCAGAATGGACCTCTTGTGGAAAAGAGTTCCTGTTGTTGCCTTTTTCTCAAAACCCGATCCTTTAGCCACCTTGGTAACCATAATCCTTGTATCCTTCCCCCGGCCGTATTCCAGCTTCTTGTCTCCTCCATAAGCCCAGAACAGCATCAGAGTCCCCCCTAGCACTTGGCAAAGCCATATAATTGTTTTAGGAGAAAGCCACCACATATGCGTGAGAGAGATATGTTGTTCTACGTGTAGTGAGTCACATGTGTTATCCATACAAATACAGACATACTGTCTTGTGTTGAGCACTGATTAGTGCCAAGGAAGTGTTTTCTTGTTTTTTCTTTTGGGGCTTTTTTGGTAGATGTTACACAAAACAACACGGGAGGACCACTATTGCATCATGGCTCCTCTAGCTTTAGGTGTGACGAATTATGGATCCCATTGGAGGATAGATATGGCCCAAAGAAGTGATTGATGTGAAGATGCTTGTTGACCGGTTTGCACAGCCAAGCTAAGCAACCCCAGTTTGTTACCACCAAAAGACTTTTTAAGTTTTGCTTTGGCAACGAGATTAATTGCCATTCTCAATGTTTAGGCATGGACAATGGGGTCGGCGTGTCTGCGTATCATTCTCAAAGTTTTTTTTTTTTTTTGGGCCCTTTTCTCCTCGAAATTCAAGTACTGTTCTGTTTGCAACTTTCGGCGGAAGAGTAGCCAATGATGTCAAGCCACGTCTCAAAGATGGAAAAAGCCTGGCATTATTACACGCCCGTACTGTTTTTGGGCCTTTTACAGATCTGGAGCCCGTTCTTCTTCTTGCAACAGGCCTCGCCGAAAGCCATTTCGGTGGAATCTAGCTTTGGATTACATTGTTAGTTACGTCAATTCAATTCATAGTTTTAAATCAATTGACTTTTTTTTTTCACTAATTTTTCTTTTCTCTAATTTAGGATTCAAAAATCTCTATATTTGCAAGTTTCGTTAATATTTTAATATCTGACAATTTGTACATTGACTGTGTAAGCATGCACACCACCGAAATATTTTACAAAGATTTATTAGAATTCTTAAAAAAAAAAACAAAGAAATAAAAAATAATAATAATTTCCATTATTATCTTTATGGGCCCTTCAAAATCAACAGGCACAACACGTCACCTTCGTCCTTGTCTCGATAACCAAACATAAACGAAACCAAATGCTCCAAGAAAAGGAAAGCGTGATTTAAGAACCCAAAAAAAAAAAAGAAAACCCTAATTTACTAAGATCGAGAAATTTGATCCGGAACAAAGATATCTATCGATTGAAACGGAAGGTGGAAGGGGGGGAAATCTTAGTTTCGCTCGTTGGCCTGTTTGTTGAGTGAAATTAAGGAACTTTCTTGGAGGAATTGGGATTGGATCGGATCGATTGGGGTGCTGCATGAACGGGAAGAGGGGATTGGAGGTAGAAATAGAGTGAAAAAGGAGGGGAGAAAAGCTCGAAACTATGTCTGCCATAGTGTGCGGGAAGAGATCTTTCTTTGAAGAATTGACTGCAGTAACCAGCCCTCCTTCTGTTTCCAAGAGAATTCGTTGTTCTTCGTCGTCTCCCGTTCGGTTCTCTCCTCCCAGGCCGCTTTCCTCTTCCTACAACAATCCGTTTTCATCTTCGCATTTGATCGAGCGGCTCGCTGCTCTTTTCCCTGATATGGACCACCAGGTCCTCCCTCTCTTTTTATTTTGTTCTATAATTTCATGTTTTTGTGGGTCAATGCCTGGATGGATTCTTTGATGGTCAATTTTCCCTCCTTTTTTTTTTTTATTTCCCTGTTCTATTCAGTTTTATTTGCTGGGCGTGTGGTTTATGGGTGTGAAATTTTTTACCAGAAATGAAGGCGGGTGGTAAAGCGGGTTTTTCCTCTTCCTTTCGATTCTAATGTTTGCTTGCGAAGTAAAGCGGGTTTTTTTTCATAATTTTTTATTTTTCCGTAACAATATCCTGTTTTGTGCCCAATTGGTATCCCCATTTTCTCCATTAGATGATGTGTAGCAAGAAAACGAATGGCTGGATTCGATACCTTGGATATCAGAGTGCATGGCATTACTTTTTCGGTAATAAAACAAGTGCTTGACTGTTTTTATGGTGTTTTTTTAGGCACTTGAGAACGTTCTTGAAGAATGTGGCAATGATCTGGACTCAGCTATCAGAAGTTTGAATGAGCTTCGCTTGGGATCTGGCCATGAGGAATTTGTCTCACCAACAATTAAATCTGATGGTCTGTATGAGGCTAATGGTCCAGCAGAAGGTAATTAGTTGGAACCATAAAACTTTTCGAATAGCCATATGTGCTTAAAGTATCAAACATGCTTCTAACTTGGCATGCTTCTTTAGCAGAATTCAATCAAGAACCTCGATTTCACTTGTCTGTTACAAGATATTTTTCCAAAATACTTGTCTGTTTGTAAGACACTTATATCCTGTGTAGTTGTGTACTTATAGTTGGTTCCAGATATATTTAGTTTGATAAGCTTGCAATCACTGTTTCTTTTCTGGGTGTTGTTATCTCTTGGGTGGGTGGTGACTTGGGTAGGTGGATGGTGATGTTTTTTTTTTATTGTGTATCATGGCCCTTGGGATGTTAGATTTCATTTACATTGATTGCTTTCAATGAAAGGAGAAATATTCTTTTGCATGATGCAGAGGCTTCGCCATCTGAGGATGCATCTGTGCCCAATCACCTCTCAGTGGATGGTGTAGACTGGGTGGAGCTCTTTGTTAGGGAAATGATGAGTGCCTCCAACATAGATGATGCAAGAACACGTGCTTCACG
The DNA here is from genome assembly GCA_021464305.1 of Kandelia obovata. Classification (NCBI taxonomy): domain Eukaryota; kingdom Viridiplantae; phylum Streptophyta; class Magnoliopsida; order Malpighiales; family Rhizophoraceae; genus Kandelia; species Kandelia obovata. The sequence goes on from CM038481.1 coordinate 442,131, forward strand.
AGCACTAGAAGTTTTGGAGAAGTCAATTTGTTCCCGCGCCGGATCAGAGGCAGCCAAAAGCTTTCACCAGGTTGATTTTTGCTCCTCTTTCCAGTTCATTGCCTTTCCACTTTTTTTATTTGCTTTTTTTTTTTTGGGGGGGGGAGAGGGGAGTAGTGGTTGATTGCCTGTTCTCATTCTCAATTTTGGCTTAGGAAAATCTGATGCTGAAAGAACAAGTGCAAGCATTGATCCAGGAAAACACAATTCTCAAGCGAGCTGTATCAATTCAGCATGAGCGTCAAAAAGAGTATGAAGATAGGAGCCATGAGTTGCAGCATCTGAAGCAATTGGTAGCCCAGTACCAGGAGCAGTTGAGAACCTTAGAGGTTAATTTGATTAACTCTTGACACATTTTGCATGATTTAGCATTTTTTGCAAATTTCATCCCTTTCCTCTTCAGGTCTACGGTGGTTTAATGCAAGATGATATGCTTTTATGTACCCTGCTTCTCCCCAAATTTCTCAAGTCTGACCATTGTTTCAATGTTGTATCTCCCTTCAGGTGAACAACTATGCATTGACGATGCACCTGAAGCAGGCTCAGCAAAGCAACTCAATTCCAGGCCGGTTCCACCCTGATGTCTTCTAAGGAGCCTTGTTTCAGCTCTCTGGACGGACTTGTGCAACTAGGATGAGCTATCAAGGCAGCGTTTAGAGTTCACTGTCATTTCCTGCATGGGTATGATGTCGTTAAGAGACAAATTTAGATGCTTTTGGATGCAATGTCATGGAGTATGTCTATCTTTAGTTTTAATTGACTCTTGGATGGTTTATATATCAAGACTATTAAGAATTTATATACATTGATACACATCTATGATTATATAAAATAGAGGGCCTGCTCTTCACAGGCAATTCATTGGCGCAGCCATTTTTTTTCCCTTGCAAGGCGTCTGCGCACCAGATTCATCCCCTTGACGAGTTTGTTTCGTTTTATGTACGTGAAAAGAATCCTGTCCGCAACTTATGAATTGCCTATCATTTTAGTCTGGAAGTTTTATATTTGGTTAGGTACCGACTGGATCTTTATTTTCGAAGTCTGGGAATCGGCCAGAAGGTCATGTAATCGTGGGAAATTGATGAGGCTAACTTGAGTGGGATCCACTTTCGCACATGCGGATGCCCGCGATGCGCACCCAGGAAATGTATAAGGGATTTTGGCCCGCTGGGAATTTCTCTTTCCACTAATGCAAGAGATTTCTTTTGCCCCACACCATGGCCGACGTTGCCTGGCATTTTACTAAATGCCTTTAGATATACTCTACTCTGGATGCCTTTTGTACGGATGAACCAATTTCGTGGGTTCTAGTTCTGGTTCCGATATGCAAATAATATGTACAGTTTTGCTTAATTAGCCGGGAAGAACTAGACACAGAATATAATCATATATTACACTACGGATCCCCCTTGCTTTAGCATACGAAGAGAAGGGGATGTACATCAAATACGTACATGTTAATCGAAGTCCAAAATAAAATAAAAAAGTTGCAATTAACGAGTCTTCCACCAACATCGTGGTAGTTCAATGGCATGTGTGGTTGAGATTATCAAAGTTAAATCAGAGAGACCTTGGGGTAGCAGCTCTGGCATGCCTTTGAAATTGAACAAGAGAGATTCGTTACTTGATTAGTGGGGAATACATGTAGGAATGAGCTCTGATTAACATTGAAGCTGGAAGAATATGGGGATTGATCGTCAACCAGTGTTGTTGATTGTCACAGATGGTATGAATCTACTTTCTGTGCATGCGTTCCAATTTTATTAGAAAAAGAGACAAATTGAGAGGTCTTACCAAAATTAGAGCTCTAAAGAAGCAGAGATGAAGCATGTAATTAGAAGGCAGAGACCAGCTTATTACCTCCAGTGCCCCCCATCATCCTCTTAAACTCGTCAAAATTAACCATCCCATCACCATCCACATCAACCTTCTTGATCATCTCACTGCAATCCTCCACCCTTTTACCTTCCTTCAACCCCAAAGAAGATAACACCAAATTCAGCTCCTCCACTGATATCGATCCATCTTTGTCTTTGTCAAACACATCAAAAGCCTCCTTCAAATCCCTTTCTCCATGTCCCTCCTCTTCCACCCCACCCGATCCTATCCCATCTCCCCAACTCATCTGCCCCAAATCTTGATCGTGGCCCCCTATAGCCTCACACAAGAGGCAAAATTCTTGAAAATCTATCAACCCATCTCCATTGGAATCCACTTTCACTACCATCTCTTCGACGTCTTTCTCAGTGATGAAGATTCTTATGTTCTTGAGTGACTCCCTCAGCTCTTGCTTTGTTATGAATCCATCACCATTCATGTCAAAGGTGGCAAAGACACTCTTGAGTTCGGCCTTCTTAATAGCACTCATTTCTTTGTGTGAATCGTGGGGCGCAGTTGCAATATCTTTGGGAACAGATGGAGGGCTTCTAATCAAGAAAGACCGAAGCCATGAATGCAACTTGCTAAAAGATGGAGAGGGAAGAAAACTGATGAAGCCAGCTATAAATAGAAGCATTAAAATCAAAATGGTTAGCACCATCTTTTTTTCTTTTCTTTTTAAAATTTTTCTCGTTGACACGCACTTGACAACAAGAGGCAATGAGAGAAGGTTGCGAGTGATGACTGCTGATAAGAAACAAAGGAAGCTAAAAGCAGCAGTAGAGGCACGAAGACAAAGGCCGTTGCATCCGCTTTGGTCTTTGTTTAATCTATTGGGCCGTTCGGGTTAGGATCATTTTCGGGTTCACCCAGAAAGAAGATTCGTTATCTTATTTTTAAACGGGTCGGATCGGACTGTACTTTGAGAGTTCTATCTATCGCTGGTTAGATGTGATCAGCGTCCGTATTCATGTCATTCCGAAAGGGGAAAGGCATCAGAATTCGAGCACCTGGGAAGGGAACTAATGATTTACGTTGTGTGTGATAACCCATCAAGTCCACCAAGGTTAATTAAGCCTGCACTTTTAGTAGGTCTTGTGGTCCACCCATATTGATCTATATGCTTTCATAGTGCTCCCACTTCTATGGTGGCCTTTATTCTTTTCTTTTTTTTAAGCGTTTTTGTTTTTTGTTTTTGTTTTTAATGAATAAAACTCCACACATCATCATACTAAATTTTAAATTTGATTCTTACTGAATTATACTCGATAAATTACTTATATTAATTTTTGAAATCCTTTATTTTTGTAGGAAGAAGTTTTTGAACTCCTAACAACAGGAAAGCTAACCCCATACCTCGTTAACAATTAAATATCATCCCCCGCTTCAATTGAAAATATGAATAAAGAAATAAATAAAAAGGAAAGATTTGCTTGCTTACATACACAATTTTGAAGTAAAAAAAAATGAGAAGATGATGAGATTCAACAACGACTATGTCCTGTTAATTTGGGGTACGAAGATAATAAAAATACCTCTCTCTTATAAAAAAACAAGCACATAATCCCACCCTCTCTCTCTCTCTCTCTCTCTTCCGTTGTGCGTCCTTGTCCACGGAAAGCAAGAACAAATGATACCCTCTCAATGTGGGCATCTTCATATAACACAGTGCATGGTAGTGGAAGCCTATGGCATAACAACACAAGGAGACAACTTTCGTACAAATTAAAATTTTCTTTCATTCCGTCGTCCCTGGTTCTATTGATTTATAAATTTGGAAATATTTCCCATAAATTTCTTTTATCCATTTTAGATTTCTTATGATTAATCAAAAATATTACGTTGGCAGAAAAAAATGATTAACCATAGATTTTTGTTAAAAGATTTTGCTAGTGAGGATGTTATCCAAGTTAACGTGCTTGAAAAATTGGAAATAACTTATTCACTGTACAACAAAGTGAAACGAATAAAAGAAAAATGAAGACAATTTGATAAAAGAAAAGTCCACAGTAGATACTCCGCAAGGCACTAATAATAAAATGGAATATCTACTGTGGACTTTACCAGATTCTATGTACCTAGTGCCGTGGATAATGCGCTCGGATATTAATAATTTTGTTACTGTTACAAATTATAAAATTTAACTGTAAAATCACTTAATTTTTTAATTTTTTATTTTAATTATTGTAAGTTAAAAAAAAAAAAAAAAGATAAAAGTGTCTTCGTACAGACACTTCCTTGAAGGACGGATTAAAAAAAAAAAAAAAATCATGAACGGATAAGAAAAGGAAGGCCCATGATCTTCTTTCTTGAGGGACGGAGAGTATTATATTAGCTTTGAATTCTAAAGAATGAAAGTCTGACGCAGAGGCTAATTCAATTCAATTGTCTGTGGAATATTTGACTAATGGTTTTCTTTACTGTGCAATGAGCCAATAAGACAATAACTATTATCATCATTATTTATCAAAAAATAAATTTTTCTAAAAAATAATTAAATATGAAAAAAAAAAGAAGAAGAAGAAGGAAACAGTATTGTTATTACTTCACTCGGCCTTTCAGCGTGGGGTAGGGCAAGGGCCTGGTAACGCGGCTATTATTTGGGCAACGTAGCCCAAGATGATTTGGGCTTTAAGTTAAACGCAAGATTCCCCTATCTATTTGATCCATCGTTTACGTTCTAGCTTTATTAAGGCCCATCTTAGTCGAACATTATCTGAAAATTGAGCCTTAAATGGATCTCTGGAGGAGCCCAATTTAGCTTTTTTTTGGGCCTCCTTCCTTTTTCTCCAGTATTAAAAACAAACACCCTGTATATAAAATATAATTAAAAAAATCCTGTACATTTATCAACTAAAGTTGATCACTTTGGTGAGGCAACAATGTCCCTTGAAATCTAGCAACCAAGAGGAAAAAGGGAGGAAAGGGACCAATAATCAGCAGTATACCACAGGAATTTTTGACAATTTTTCCGCAGACGATTTGCGTTTGATGAATGACAATTGAGAATTGGACCCGTTTTGGCTGTAAGAGCGGCACACCAGCTGCCCAACCCCCCCCCCCAACTCGACATTGTCTGCAAATATGCTGCCGCTGTTGTTTAACTGCTTGTTTACTTGTTTGTATGCAGTAAAAATATAGAATAAGAATAGACCAAGATGTTTTTTTCTCGGAAAATGAAAAGAAAAAAAAAACAAAACAAAACAAAAGGATGTTATGTGACCCCAAATTGCAGTTGGAGTGGTGGAGTGGGGGAATGACCCACACTGAAAACGGAGAGAGACGTCGTTGGCTTTTCTTTGTCAGCTCTTGCCCCGTTTGCCCACAAACCGGTATTCTGATTGGAAGATGATCACGTGGTTCTGAATTAGCGATCCCATTTGGATGGTCCCATCATCAAGACCCTTTTTTGTTTTTTGTCCACTTGATAAAGACTCACGGTTAGGGTGCGTGAGAGGATGATGGCGACGCTTTGACGCCTTAGGCGAACATGTTTTCTTTTTCTTTCTTCTATAATTAATGAGCAACGCCTTACAGCGGGTTCCAGCCCAAGCCCAGCTTTAAATAGCAAAAAACAAAGAGAATTGTACCTTTTAAACGTCCACATACTTGTATCCACATCTCTTTTGATTTAGACGACGAGAAGACCGAAACACTGTAGTTTAACAAGTTTTTTTTTTTCTTTTCTTTTCTTTTTTAGTGCCTTGAAGGGGCTAAAACCCATCACGACGTGAATGGCAATCACCCTTAGTATGTTCCAATAGAATAAAAAATGTTCTCTTTGTCCTTTATAACTTTTAGATAATATGAGATTTGGAATTATCTTCTTTCAAACAAAATAAAATACAAGCTTACCCAATAGTTATCAACGAGATATTAAATCACCTTTTTTTTTCTTTTTATTTTTTATTTTTTATTTTTATTTTTTTTAAAAAAGAGCTCTCAACGTGGTCTCTAGAGAGGAGACATGGCCTCTGAAAGAAAACTGAAAAAGGAAAGGGTTAATGCAAATAAATAATAACATAACTAACAACATTTATATTGAATCAATGCTCACAACACATAGTCGCATAAACTTTGAGCATTTTTCCCTCTGATCGATGATGTCGGGATTAAAAAATGTCTAAAAAGCTGTGAATATTCTTAAAATAATAAAAAAAAAAATTAATTGCCAATTTCCTACACACCGCCTACAAAAATAGTAAATACTATAATTGTTTTTTTTTTCTCAAAAGAGAAGGGGAATCGAACATAACAGAACAGAACAGAACGACAAATTACCACGCGTACATTCAGACACAACTGCAGTCATCAGACTCAGTGGTCGCTCGTGCAACTTGACTTGTCACGAATCGTAAAGAGCGCTACGAAAGAAATTCACTGCTGATTTGGGAACGTTAGCTTATGGTAATAGGAACATCCAACCATTCCTCTTTTTTCTCCTTCTCCGCTGCCCAGGCCACACACGCGTAGATGTCATAAATGCATATAATCTATAGTAGACCTGCTTCTGATTTCCTAAATTCTCTAAATAAATTTATTTTGAACGAACTAGGCATTTATACGTAAAGATGCTCCGTTTATGAAGCTCCTAAAATTCAAATGTCCCATACAATATACATATGTACATATACACAGCAAAGCCAAATAGATACGCCAAATAGGTATGTATGTATAAGTAATCTAGTCATATGTGTCACGTCAAGCAAGTTTGTTGTACTGCACATTCAATTCTTTTCCTGTACCTGGACATCTGTAAACCGTGAGAAGTCAAACCACGTTGGGCACCAAGATCTTTCTCAGGAAAGAGCTCAATCAGAAAATAATAAAATAAAATAAAATAAAATAAAATAAAAGTATTTAAGTAGTGACACGAAATACTTAAGCGCCGGAGGAGGAAAACCCATGGCAGGGACTTAGCTCGTATCAATTTCTTACCTTTTTGTTTTTTCAGTTCAATTAGGGAAGCAGAATTAACTGGAAGTGAAATTTTGGGGTTGGACAGCAATTTCTTGCTAATCCACTAATCATTCCCAATAACCAAGGAGATCCGGATTGAACTGGGTTCCCAACAACCAGGTAAAGACTCAAATCCTGAGGTCAACATAGCGAAAAGAACAGAAAAAAAAAAAAGGTTTTGAACTGAACCCTTTGTCTAATAACACTCCAATCTCAACAATATATGTCATTCTATGCCCATTTACTCTCATATTTTCTCTATGCATGACATAGTTTCTGGAAAAAGCTTATAAGCATATTCAAAATGGCCGCCACTCCATTCTGCACGAGATGCGAAGTTCAAAGCATGAGATCGGCCGAAATAAGATGCCAGTGCCATTACTAGTAAGCATCTCCTTACCTAAAATGAAATCCACTCCCTACCCTGGCAGTCTAGTTTAACCTGTAGGCCCAGCTTCCCGGTCGGTTTTTCTCATGAATTTTTCCTCTCAATTCTTACAGGGCCTGCCACGTCCTTGCCCCCACGTATATACAACTTCATTTACGAACACCTTGATTCCAATTTTACCATTGAAATGTCGTTTTGACATTGATACATTTATGATTTTTTTTTTCTTTAGAAGAAAAAAAGAATAAAGAAAAAATAACTGCTGGACAGAAAATTTTGTTAAAAAAATTGCATCATCACACAATACAATAGAGTGACTTATATTACCAAATTTATAAGAAATATTAAATTTCATAGTATCTAAAATTAAAATTCTAATTTTTTTAATTATATATATCTAAATATATGTTTTATTTTATTAAATATTTTAATAAAAAATTTAAATTTATAATTTATATGATATAAATAAATTTATTAATTATTAAATTACAAAAATTGATGATTGAGATATATATATATATATCTACGTTCTGCAAAAGAAGCGTCTACAGTATTTGATCTTCCCGTGTAATAATTGTAAAGATTTTCAAATCCTAAACAAGTAAAACTATCTTGTCGTGTTTTTATCCTTAAAGAGGATCAGTGATCAAAGCAAGCTATCTGTATTGTATACGACGGGCTAGTGAGCTTGAGCCCGAGGTCGGGGTGGGGTCAGGCCTGGCCTGAAAAATGAGACCCCTTGACATTTGCCCATTGTAATGGATGGGATAGGGAAGGGACAAATTGGCAGAAACGATGTGACGTTGAAAAGAGAGATATTGACACAGCGATTTTGGCTTTCCTCGGCTCCATGTCCCGCTCAGGCTATCCAATGACAACGCCACACATTTCCCTCTTCTCCTACCTTGTAATAAATCAATTAGAAATATCATATGAATGTGATTTTTTTTATATACAAATTAGTGAGAAGGTTTTATATATATAAAAAATCGCACCATTTAATTATTAATTTTATATTTATAATTATTTAATATTTAATCTCAACGAAATAAATAAATAAATACACAATAATTAATCCCAATAGCGTCAATTCTCTTTTTATAAGCAGTCGATGTCCGTGAAATGAAACACTAAATCATTATGATATGTGTAAAGACTCACATGGTCACAAGTCAACGACAGAGGTTTAAATAAAAAGTCATTTTTGTTGGCGATATATATATATATATATATATATTTTTATTTTTTGATACTGGCGTTATTGTTGGAGGCCGACTATGAATTCGTAAATTACTTTCACACACGGGAGATGGGTAGACAAGAAGATAGATGTACATTAGAATCGAGACATTATCTTTGTCTTCTTTAATTGCAAATAAGTCAAAGAAAACTATTATTTAACTACGTAGATGATTAGATTTTTGTCTGCATGGACCAGACCCATTAGTGTAACTTATACTTGGGGGATCTAACTTGGGAACTCAGACGTGCATATAAATTTCGGCTAGAATTGCAACGGAGGGAATTTTGGATAATTTAAAGATTTTCTTTCGACATAGTGAGATTTAAATTGTATAGCCTTCTGATATAAATCACAGTCACGACCCTCCAAATTTATTTACTAGCAAATGCATTGTAGTTCTCGAGGGACCTTATAAAAAAGATTATTAAGGGACTGAATCAAGATATTAATGCATAATCTTTATTCTTTCCTACACTCACGTATTATGCCACCATGTACACAAATTAACTCAGGAAATTGTTATTTTCACACACACAAAATCTTAATACACATATATAAATGAAAAAGAAAAATAAATTTTGCTTAATTTTTTTAATTATAATTTATACTTTAAATATATATTATATTTACATTTCACTTTACATGTTAAAAAAAATACAAAGAATATATTATAATTAACAATTTTTAATTATCTCATATAGTTTTGATATATAATATAAAAATTCAAAAATCTTAAAAGGAATAAAAATATTTTTAAAATTTTTTTTAGTAATATATCTTCACACAAATCTCTCTCTCATCTTTTAAAAAAAAGTATTATATGCATTTGAATCTTAAGAATTGTTGCTTCATTTAATTTTTTTTATTTTTTTTATTTTTTAGATATATATATATATATTTTATTTTTTTTAATATCTTTTTTTTCTCTACTTTTTAAGAGATTGATAACAAACAAATGAATGTGATTGTAAAAGAAATGAGAGAGTGAAAGGATGATATAAAATTAAGATAGATAAAATTTAGAAAAATAATAAGTAAATATAAATAATTACTGAATAAAAGGAAAGTAGAGCGTTTATGAATAAAAAATAATAATAATAAAAGTGATTATTAAGATATTTTTGTCACCTTAAATTATTTTTAATAATATTTTGATAATTAATGACGAGTTAGAAAAAAAAATATTGTTCATTATTTTATATATATATATATATATATATAATTTTTAAAAATATAAGATATAAAATATAAATATATCATAAATTTAGAATATAAAAAATAATTTTCGTTCTCTTTTTGTCCGGGGATGTTTTTGCGCGTGGATGTGGTGCGTCTCATGAGCACCTCCCACCCACGATATTTACAGGAGCATCCATATTTTATAGCCGTACGCCTAACCAAAGAAAACAAACTTAAAGCTTGGATTTAACGCTACGCTAGTGATGACATGGACCCAGTTGGAACGGGTCATAGCGAATATTGAAGCGTTCTATTATTAGATGGGTCCGTTTTTGAGGGTGTCCGGGGCCCACAAGCCTACGCATCCATTAGGCCCACGTACCACCACACACTTTTTTTTTTTTTTTTTTTTGGGACGTCGCCCCATATAATGGTGTGATGATAATATCTAAAGTTATCCTCATGCCGTCCATCTTCAACAATGATGTATGGATGTATGTTATTTTGGGAACCTTATGATTATATTGTAAAGCCACTCAACATACAAATAAGCTTTCATGTCTCAAAAACCCACGATTTCCAATCCATTGTGACATTTGTTCGCGTTGTTTGCAATTGTACTTGAATATGCATTGTGAGTAGCAGGAAGATGAAATACATATTAAATAGCAACGGAGATGGTGCTAATAGATGGGTTTTGGTAATGAAATATAGTTGGATAATTGGTTTAAATTTTTTATCTTAAAACTTCAAAATCATGTTTGATCTTCACCTATAAATTCCATTTGCTTTAACAATAGTAACTTAAATCAAATAGTCAGTAAGTTGAGGGTAAAATCCTATCACGTGTTTAATTTGTACCAAGACCGGAAGAACATATATGGTAGGGTTATTTAATGAATTTACATAGCAGGGAACGCAATACAAACAAGCGCATGAAACTATTTCTCCTGTTGTTAGTTTGACCCCCGGAACACTCCCACTCCCACTCTCACTAAAATATCTTGAGCACAGGAGTGGACAATCACGGTTTCATTATTGATGATCACAACTTGATGCATGGGTTTTATGTCGAACAAAGCAGAAAAAACCACAGCGATTGGGGACCATAAACAATCGATACATTTAGTTACCAATAAAATACGCAAGGGGATCTTGATAATCACACGCTCACATGGTGCCATGTGATGGGGATGGGAACACTGTAGTGAATTTCTCTCCTCTACTTATTTTTAGTTTTTTTTTTTAAAAAAAAATTATTTCCCAACTCCCTTTTCTTTTCACATAAAATTTCATCTTTTTTTTTTTTTTTTCAAACAAGGGTTTCCAGAGAATATTTCCAAAAAATAAAAAAATAAAAATTATGCACTTTCTCTTTGTCAATCTGACCCCTTTTTTTGGTTTTTGTTGCAAGTACCCCACTGCCCACTCACTGGTAATTGGTAAAGATAGGCTTTTTGTGAGTAAAATGCGGTCGTGTGAGTGAAGTGAACTTGAGCCGTTCTCATTACTCTTACGCCCCTTCTCAATAAAGCTGCTAGCAACATTATATGCGGTAGAGTGGTCCATGAGATATTGTATGGGCATGCGCCATGCTTCTCTCTGTCACTCTACCCCTCTGTCTCTGTGTATCACTATATTTTCAGTGCAAGGAATTGCGAAAAGATTGAAGGGATGTTTGAGATCTGAAAAATAACTGGAGGGTTTTTCTTTTCTTTGTGTTTTCTTTTTGGTTCTTTTGCAAGTCCTGGTCATGCTATTCCACAGCTTTCTTGAACTTTCTTGTACTGCTTTTTTTTTTTTTAAGTCTTTGTATATAGCACCATACATGGAAGCTCAAGAAAGCTGTGGGAAAACATGGCGATTCAGGATTTCTTCACTTAATTCACCTTGTTTCCTGTTTCACATCTCTTTAATTTACCATTGCTTGCTCTTGTGGACAAGATCGATCCTTCTCTTGCTCCATCACACTTCATGCAATGATTTGAAGCCGGTTCGGTAGCCTTTCTCTCCATATGAATCACGGTAATTCTCTAAATTCTCCTGTAATTCACACCCAAATTTGAGTCTTTAATTTGCTACTCTTGATTCTTGCATTTTCTATGGGAAAAAGTGGCTTTAACGGTGAATTATGATGCGGGTTTTCATCCTCTATCCTTAGTTTTTCCGCGCACACACAAAAAAAAAAAAAAAAAATTACCTTCCCGCGTAGGGAGGAGAATTAAGTATTCTGTTCGTTAATTTTATGCGGTAAGACATCTAAGTCTTGAAGCCATGCAAGGAGAGGGCTCCGGGATAATTCCATACAGGCTACGCACAGTTTCCTAGTTGCATTAGGTAATGGAACGCATCTCCACTGATCAATCAGTCAAAATTGTGAAAAGAGAGTTTTGTTTGCAGGGAAGATTCCCCAATCTTTCCCTTTTATCGTCAATGATGATAGTTCTTGTTGTTGGACTTTTGATTTTCCTCCTCACATGATCCAATCTCCTACATTTCCGTGAAAAAGGTTAATTTTTGTCACTTTGTGACATCGCTTTTAACTACTCTCTCTGCTTGACAGCGGTTTTTTAACCCCCAGTTATTTCTTATTTACTTTTTAGTAGGATACTCACAATGGTTGTTGAAGATATATGCAAAATGTACAAGGATTTATTAGGTCACATAATTGGATTGCCACTGCATATTTTTAGCTGTCTAGCTGACAAATTCAACTGTCCAACCTGCATAATTATTTTTGTTTTTCCCTTCTGCTTTTATTCTCTGATTATGGTCACAATTGATTTTTGTTTGATCTAACACAAATGACAAAACTTTGTACTTAATTGTCGATTGCTGTGTGGCACGAAACTGTCCACAATTCCTAATTTTCTGTAAGCTATTAAATTCCTACTGGAGCTACGTAGGACTAATTTTGTTCCTACTAAGATCCTTGTCATCTTATGATCAGAGGTCGTAACTGTAAACCCACTTGCAAACACATCCTTGGATGATAACAGCCAAAACAAATTAAAAGCTACTCTGCCTCACGGGCACTCCTCGTAGCCGTTTCAACCACTTCCTCGTTAGCTTAGCTTATCTTCTTAGGTTCTCTAGCATCACACAATCATAGTTTTAGCAACTAGCAAAATCCAGACCCCCCCCCCATAAGTTTACTGCTGTAAATTATGGCTCCGTAAAATTGGGGCGTGATTGCAACAATTGCTTTTGGCTTCTTTAAGCAGCGGTTGAATGATGAAAAACAGAAACATTGTTTAAAATCATGATTAATGGGGTGATGGTGGTTGATTAGAAGGAAATTGTTAGATCTACAAATAGAGCTTTTTTGCAGGGAGTTATTAGAAAATGAAAAAACTGTTTCAATTTGTGGAACGATATCATTTTGTTTAAGGTAAAAATTGCCCTTATTTTTATATAATAAGATGAAATAAAACATAATTAATTATAATTTATACTACTAAAATCAAGTTATTAAAAATTTACATTTTAATATCATATGTGAATAATTATAGCAAATACATATAAAAATTTAGAATTATTGATAAGAACCATATTTTCAATGTGTTTATTTATTAAAAGATATTTTTGTATAATTATCAAGTAAACTAGAGGACACTTTTACACTTTGAAAATGTTATAACAGAAAAATGCTTTGGAAGGGAATCTTTTGCCTAACGCATGTCATGAACTCATCTCTTTTAATGTTTAGCCAATGATATGCAAAAATGCTGATGAAAGATTGGACCACGAAAAACTGGTTTATAGTAGGGCCGACAGAGAGTGATGACAGACCTGAACATGGTAGCAGTTGAGATATTGTTAATGCACCGAGAGAATAATTGCTAATATGAGAATTGAGAGCCTTAAAATCTAGCACTCGGGAAAGCCTATCCAGTTGATTCATTTGGTATCCAATGGATAGTTACTTGGCGACAACAACAGGTACATGAAGTGCCAAAGTTGTTCCGATCCCAAGTTGGAGCTGTTTTTATCTGCAAATTCGTAAGTATTGTTTCTTTACTCTTGAGACAAGAAGTTGAACCAAACTTTCGTCGCCAAAGACAAAAAAAAGAATCTCTGCAAATGCTGACCCTACCATGGTGAATTGTCCAAATTCCTATGGTGGGGCATGACATGGTGGGTTCATTGTGCTGCCACGCTGCAAATTAAAGCCGAAGAAGAAGGCTGACCAACTCAATTTTCCGTACGGTAATTAATTTCCCTATGGACACCACCACGTCTCTTGCTTTTCAGCTACATTTCCTCCTTTTCTTTCAGTAACTGTGTTATGTAAGTTCTGAGAGCAAAACAGCTACATTACAAAGTGTGTGGGATTCAATCCAATAATTCCTTATTCCAGTTTCACCTGACAACTGGAACTGGGTGCTTCATATCAACTTTTTCCTCATAGTTTGTTTAATTTCTCTGAAGGCAGTTTTGTAGTAAACGGCCTTTAAATAAATAAATAAGCCTATTGATGATTTTAAAATTTTTTTTTTTTCATAAGCAAGTTGAAAAAAATTTTCGTATGGGATGGACTCAATGGTAGATTGTGGAATAGAAAGTAATTAAGGGAAAGGATGATCATATGAAGCTACACCCCATCAAAAGATACGGTTAGCAGTCACAGTGGTTGGAATTTCTTAATTGAAGAAGATTTAGGTAATTTCGCATTGTAGAGACGAAAATACTTGGTCTATATGTGTCACCTACTTATGGTGCAGCACTGTCAAGAAAGTTCTCGGTCGTTGAAGGTGCTGATGAGAGAGGCTCTCAGCCAACAAATTTTGGGAATTAAAGGACTTTCCTCCATAAGAGGCACTGGCGACTTTAAATACTGGGATACAGGCAGAGATAAAATGTTCCAAAATATTCAACACTTACTTTTGCAAGAAGAAAACAGTAAAGGAACATAAGCTGAGTGCTGCTACAGAGTTCCATGTATGGTTCTCTTTTCTGTCTTTTTTTTTTTTATTATTATTATTTATAAGAGAAATTCTCTTTATTGCTACTGGACTGTAGTAATAAGGATTGCAATTTCAAACCTATAATTGAGTAGAAAGCAGCATTCCAAGCTCGCAATATATTAACTTGGATAGCAGGAATCACGCAAGGAATCTAAGAAAAAAAGGGAATCTAGTAACTCCGGCGACAACTTACGCTCTGGAAATTAGGTGGAGCTGTGAGGGAAATGGCAGAGGCAAAGCGAGATTATTGCAGCTTCCATGTGGGTGGGGAAACTGGAGCAGTCATGTCGCTTTTGATATCAAACTACTGCTCCCAACAACTTCAAATAATATGGCCTTATCATATGAACCGCAAAAGCTACAGCTTTGGCAACTTTGTTGACCTTGAAAGGAATGTTAAAATTGCACAGACAAGAAATGAACAATCATGGGTCGATTTGTACTGCGCTTCAAAAGCCTTATCATACATACATATATTATACAACTCATGCTTGCAATGGAAGGGAATATTGCTACTCTCACACTCGAAGGCTCTATTGTTGCTTAGCCAAGTGTTGCCAACTATATGACATCAAGACTGCTGTGGTGACGTACCAAATGGATGTGGGCATACCATATACACACTTCTTCCAAACCGGGCAGGTAAAGTATATCAATGTTTTTACATGAATAGATGAAAAAAGTGCATCGTACATGCATTCATTGTAATTGAAAAGGAAAATCAATTATTGGACATTGAAAATTAGCTTGACATTGGTAAAAAATTTTGCTGAAATAAAAATAGGAATCATGCGTACAAAAGCATTTATTCATGCATGCATCACGCATGTGATTAGTTGAATATCGAAACCATATATTCATGAACCTGCGCACATGTGTAGTTAACTGGCTGTTTGCTTAATATAAATATAGAAGTTTTTAAAATTATAGGATATTAGATATATATTAAGGTTCTTGTTTCATATATATTTGGAATATAACTTATTCGTTATTATACAACACATAATTTTTTTTATTTTATTTTAAATAGAAACTACTTATTATGCAATATAAAATTATTAATGAGTTATATATATTAAAAAATAAGAATAAAAATCTTCCTAAATTAAAAATTTTTGATTAATCAATTGACAAGGATTCCTCTTAGGTCATAACCATATAATATCAAAAAGAGCACCACTACCACTATGTAGACCCAATGAGTGTGAGTGGGAACACAAGTCAATTATAATTTTCTGTTCTGCAACTTGAGGAAAATATAGAATGTTTGTGAAATGTTTCAAATGCAATACATTTTAATTCTTAAAAAAAAAGAAAGAACAAAATTATTCGGAAATAAACTTTATTACCGTGAAACCCCAACCATAACCCTACTTAACTTATGGGTATGGACAATAGAAATTAGTGTAAACTTTATATATATATATATATATATATAAGTAATTTTCCTTTTTGTTTCCAAGCAAAAGAAACAATAAAGTTGATCAAGGACTAAAAAATATTTATAAAATTGGAAAATAGAGTGAATTTGATGGGAGATAAAATATAGAGTACTAGCACATTAATTAAGCCATTTCAGTTAATTTTTCTGCTGATTTTTACACTTGTTAACTATCTCTCTTTTCATTTTCACAAAGCACAAGGAAATCGCTTTCCCCGCCAGCAGCATCTTTCTTTCTCTAGAAATGAAAAGCCGTAAAAGGTTTAAACAGACCCAACTTTTTGACTTTGGACGAGTGATTGGAAATCAACACAGATAAATCCATTACTTCTAAGCCAATCCCATTTATTTACCTTTAAGCGTGCAAAATGAGTGGATATGAGGAACATGCCACTCTAAAAGCAAAGGCAACAGAGGTAAAGGCACACAATTATAAACGAAAAGATTAAAACATCAATGTTGCCAACATTAATATTCAAGATCTTACACTAAAAGTCCAGCGAGTAGAATATGTGTTCAATAGTTGGCAAAATTAAGATGTGCATCTTAGCTTGTAAGTGAGTTAGGTAGAATATGCATGTGACGTGTGTACAATGTCTAGAATTTTTTTTTAAAAAAAAAAAAAAAAACAGAGAGAGCAAATTTTTGGGGGTTGCCCGTGAATTTCCCGAACATCTGCCAAGTTCTCATTCATTGCTAACCGCACATTGAACTTTCTCATCAGGTTCTTTGAACTGTCATAAATCACTAACATAGCTTTCTGCTTCTGGAAAATTAGGTTTGCGACAAGGGATCATTTATACGGCACATGAATGACGGTTCGGTCATTAGTTCCGTCATGCAAGATCCGCCCACTTGGGTATATGAAAGAGAGCTATGTTGCTTCTTTCAATTGTACACAACAAAGGCAGGAACAACATGATCTGCTTCTACAACATGTCAGCCCTAACAGAACAAGACAATATGATTTTTCAAGATGACAATTTTAAGACTTCTATCCTCCTACTTAGTTTTCTTTGCCTTAGTTTGTGCAAAGAAAACCCTAATCATCTTCTACTATTACTTCTGCATTTTTTTTTTCAGCCCAACTTGCACTAGTAACGAACCTGATCATCGTAGAGCAGTTTTAAGTTTGTGGGAATTCTACTTTCATCAAAGTTACACCTAAGGCCTAAAACTGCTGAACTCCAAATGAGAAAATGCAACGCAATTGGCAAGCTTGTGGTCCATCATATATAGCCTTATGATACTTGTTCACAAGAACATAAAGGGAAACCTAATTTGGTTAAACTATCAAACTAGACGTGAATTATGCACATCACATGCCAAAAGCAAAGTAATTGTCAATGATATATATTGAAGGGAAAAAAAAAAAAAACAGCAAAGCCTATGAATTACACATCAGACGGAAAAACTCAGAGGAATCTTTAGCTGGGATGTTTGGAAAAGGACTTAATTTTACTGTTATTGTATCAACCGTTACAGTATGGGTACAGTTCAAGGGGCTGATACGTCTACATTATAAAATTAACCCTGCAATGAAACCGCCAAAAAAAAGAAAGAAAGGATAATAGGGCAATTAAGTCTAACAGATTAAAGGAAAATCTCAAATATCACTGGTACAGGAAATTCAATGGAGACCAGGACCAAAAATAAATAAAATCTCATCTTCAAAATAGCTGCTCGACGAAACTTTGTAGCAGTCTTCTGGTAAAGTTGCAAATGGAAGGACAATGTGGCAGGAAATTACTGATCTAAGATATTCTATTAACTCTTAATATCCACGCGCAAACACTCCAACACCACAGATGTAGACACCCCACACAGTGTGTTTCAGGCAGAGAGCGAGAGCGAGAGAGAGACAGAGACAGAGACAGAGACAGACAGACATTGATTATTGACGGTTTTCTCTGCAGAGCAGCTAAAGAGGTAGAATCCATTGTGCTTGGCAGCTGGAAGTAATTGCTGCGATCTATTAGACCCCAAAGATGAAAAAAAATGAACACAGTCAAGTCATCAACGATATAATGATGAAAAATTGAAAGAAGATAATAACTTGCATCTATGATCCATCCATCGTGTCAGACCAAAATAAAAATACCTGCCGGAGGCCATTTTAAGCCAGAAGCTGCGATGGCCACATGAGTCATGCAACTAAAGAGTAAATAGGAAATAGAACCTACAATTAGAAAATACTAATAAAAAAAATCATTGAATCAAAGATATTAATCATAAATAAATAAAGCAAGCAATTTTGAACAAAATACCAATCAAGAAGAACCAATAGATGATATCGAATTCTAGACGCTACAGAACTTTGCTTGACCCTGCCTGTATCTTCCCACAGCTTTATTGAACCGCAAACCCACATGTCGTCAATTGTGGCATGCAACAACTACAACAAATCTAATAGATGCAGTTCAAGAAAGCTGTGGAAGAATACAAAGAGGGCCATTTGCTTATTTTGTCAAAACCCCATACGGAAAAATCAACCAAGATTTGATTTCCTTTTTTCTTTTTTTCTTTTCAGAAGAGTCACCGTCAAACCCTAAACAGGAAATCACGGAGAATGGATGGGCGAGCCAAGCCCCCACAGAGAAAAAGAGAGAGAGAGAGAGAGAGAGAGAGAGAGAGAGAGAGGTTTTGTGTTGTGTGGAAGATGGTAGGTTTAGGGGTGAGCAAGGTGGGTTTAGTTATAGGGGGGGGTTGGGGATTGAAGGTCCTTTAACCACCAATCCCAACAAGAATATGGGGCCTGAGATCACCGAATCCCGCCTGCATTTTAATTTTTTTAATCTTTTTTTGGCTCTTCCTATACACCTTTTCCTTATTTATAAATATTTAATAAAAAATAAAAAAAGCTGTCTACGTTTGATGATCCCATCAAACTTAGCGACATCATTCCATGTATAAAATTGTAAAATTTCCGTGAATGTACGTGCGGCTCTGATACAGCCTGCCGGATCTGACGGTGGCAGCTATCCTAGTGGGGCACATGATGGGTCCCATTTCATATCTGTCCGAGAGGTCTACTCATTTGCGCGCCGTTTGTGCAACTTGACTGTACGCTCGCAAGATTTTAAGAAGCAACTCCATTTTTTAACCCAAAAAAATAAATCAATAAAATTATTATTTAATATTAAATATATAAAATTTTAAACTTTATATATATTATATAAAAAATTAATAAATAAAATATAAAATTTAATTATTACATATTATAATATTTATATTTGACATATTTAATTATATATATTTATAATTAAATATATAATAATATAAAAAATTAATTAATATGTTGTATTACTGGATGAAAATAATTTAGGTTTCATAAATTAAATAAAAATACATAAAAATTTATATAATTTTACCCTAAAATAATTTGTATGTTTTTTCTTTAAAGAAGAAAATATTATAACATAAGAAATATAATTTAGAATTAAAAAATAGCATAAATATGTAATAAATACAATAAATTATAAAAATTTATAAATTTAAGACTTCAGCATAGTGGTAAAAGTTTTTTGTGTACTTCTCTACTGCTTGGGCTTGAGACTTTGAGGTGCTTAAATTTTTCAGTAATTGTGTCATATTTCGAACTTTAAAACTGACCAAACCATGAGAATAAGTTCCAGTTCATCAGTTTGTTCATTGATTTTATAGTCAAATAATTTTTAATAGTAATACGACTAGAAATTTGACTGATTTTAATTTTATCGATCGAAACAGGTAATTATCAAAACCTTGGTGTGGATGTTCGCTACCCTTTTTGTTTTTGTTTTTTTTTTTATTCTCCCTCCAACCCTATTCATCCACGTTTTTATTTTATTTTATTTTTCCCCTCAGGAGAGACAAAAAGCCTATTCCGTGTGAGCGCCATACAAAGATATTCTTTTGAACTTCCAATTTAATGTTGGAAATTCATAATTTTTTGTCACTTGGGACCTCCTCCTAACCGAGGTTCTACCTTCTGACTAAAAGAAGTTAGAATAGTTGCATGAAGAACATCTTATATAGTATTGAATTTCTCGCAAAAGTCAATAACAAGCTATAACTATTTAAGAATATTGTGATTGATTGGTCACAACTGTGCTATTTAGTGTGAGATATGGTAAATAATATAGGAGTTCTAATACTCCATTCATACTTGCAGTTGTTTTAATTGAACATGGAATCTCCATAGCAAATATGAAAACTAATTAAATGATTAAATTTAAATTGGTCTTTCCTCTTATTAGCAACAAACATGACTGGCCGCGATGCATTAATTCCAGCTATTGAATTTAAACTGAACCAATATATTTTCAATTGCTTGGATCATATTGTTGGTGATGGAGGCTCGATAAAATTAGCAAAAATTATCCTCTAGTGTAACTTAGTTTCTAATGGGCAGACAAAAAATATTAAAATATTCGTCATGCAATCTAAGTCTCGATATTGTGAACCAAAATGAACAATGCTAGTTCAGATTTTTGATCTCTGCGATTAAATCTGTTTCTCTTTCTGTTCAATTTGAGTTATTGCTTATTCACTACCTTCTACTATTGTCTTTTTTGTTACAAAGAAGATAGAAAGATCGAAAAAAAAAAAAAAAGAGAGAACAGAATTATTAAGATTTAAATACATAATTAAAAAGTCTTAACAAAATTGTCTTAATTAGTTGTACAAGTAACGGGGGATCCACCTTTCATTTTGTACAAAAGGGAATGATCTTATTTTTCCCTTCCATTACGTTAACAATCATTGCTTTAGTCTATAACGTAATACCGAACAAGATTGTATTTATTATTTTTTTTGGGGGGGGGTAATTTCAGATCTTCGGGACTATTTTAATACCCAAAAATAAAAAATAAAATTATTGGCGGGGTGCATTAATCATTAACGATCATTGACAGGTGAAGATGACACAAAATAAAATGACAATACTAGCTAGGTGGACGCCTATGACAATATATAACTATGGACGATGACCAAACTTTTTGTCAATTCATGTTTCTCTAAAAGTCTAATCTCCCTCACGCCCAGAGTTCTCGTGTCTATGTATTAATAATATTGTAGATCACAGAAAATGAAACAATCGAGTTCTAATTGGCTTACTTGGCAAATGGGTATCGCTCCAATCAATTGTTCACCAAAATTTCATTTCTTGGGATGGATTTATAGCAAGATAAAACAGTTCTTTGCAAGATAAATATGGAGAAATTTGCCTAAAATTGAGGAATATTAATGTCCGTCCGTGTTCACATGGAAGCATGTGGGATGATGGACCCATCGTGGGAACGTGTGTGGTTGTTGAGAGTACGGTCCCTTTTTTTCCCGGGGACGGAGGTTGCTTTGTCGGCCTGGTGTGGTGTTGGATAAAAATAATTAAATAAATAAATGATAAACATAAAAAATATAAAAATTTATATGAAAATAAAAAATTTATATTAATTTTTTATAAATATTATTTATCTTAGAAAATGTAATTATTTAATGATCCTCTCCTATTATTTATACCATACCATATATTTGCCATTCGTCAAGTGACATGGAACAACGACGACAACAACAACAACAACAAAAGTGAAAAAGATGTTTTGCTCTGTCCAAACGCACGCGGAGAGAGACGCGTACTGTTTGAGCTGTGTTTAGTTGTTTACATTTGGAGGTTAGTGGGCTTTAGTGCTTGATTTAGCTGGCAATCACTATTTGAGATCCCCATTCTTTTCACTAATTAAGGCTTTAGGTTTGGCGGTGATTTGATGTGATTTAAGTCATTTAACACCATCGATCTTCGTCTGAACACTTATAATTAACTCTTTCTGTGTGTGTGTGTGTGTGTGCGTGTGCGCGTGTCTGTGTGGAAAACAATTGATTTCTAGCCTGGCCAGATGTATGGAATCTTTCGGGTGCTAATTAATTGAGAAAACTTTGAGACATAGGGACCCATGAAACGCTCCACTAATTTATGCCTAATAATTAGAATTTATTTCTTCATTGAAAATTATTTGAAGGAATATTAAGCCAATAATTAGCCATGTGCGATTCACTTTTTTTTTTTTTTTTAATGTTCCCATGGTAAGCGCTATATGTGGAGGCGTCGTCCAAGAAGATCTCTCCCTCAATTGAGTATTTTAACTTTCATTTAGGTATATTTTATTCGATTTTATAATTAACTAGTAATTTTTTTTTTGTTGATAATAAATTATTTGAAGTTAAAACTCATAACATTAACAAGATTCAAATTAATTATTTTTATATGTATCTATGAATAAAATTTTGTTGCGCAAAATTGCCAATTATGCTAACTATATATCATAATAACTAAATGTCATAAATGTAAGAAAGCATCTAATACACTTGAGTGTCACCCACCTTACTCTAAATCAAATTGTTCACCCGATACATTAGGCTGATCTATCGATAGAAACACCCGCTCTTAGTCCAGTGCACTAAGTGAAATTTCATCAAAACTGTCACCACACCACGATAGTGAACAGTTTGATAAAGACCATTGTCTGAGAATGGGCCCATCCGCTATCCAGATCATAGTAATTGCAGTCAAAATACGCCACACAAACGCATTGCCTTATTGGAGCCCGTAATTCACAATCAAGTAAATATACAGTTTTTGGCCAAAAATAATCAAATTACAAATGGCGAAAAGGCCATAGTCGATTGCTCAAAGTCCAGTACCACTGGTTCCTTATTCTATAGAATTCTCTCCTCCCAAATTGGTAGCTGTTAAATTCCGTGTGAAGCGATTTCGCTAATATTCACTCCCTACCTCTTAGCAGAATTTCTCAAAAATTTTCAAAAAACCATGACATTAAAAGGGATATGGCTGTGCATGATGTCTCGAAGTCTAGATAAGTAGTATTGTTTTTTTTTTTTTTTTGAATTTTTTTTATTACAGTTTTTCAACTTGAATCGATACCCTCTTTCTTTCCTTGTCATTTGCATAGAATAATGTGTTTTTTGGGGTTTCGACGCCCACTTTGCATACTATAAGCCAACAGCCTATAACGTTGAACTTTGGTGACTGTCTATCCAGGAAAGCTGTGTAACTAGAACGTGTAAAAACTGTGAGACAGTTGCATGGAAACGCATGCACTCTTTTCTCGGGATACATATCTCTGACACTTTCTCAACTCATACATGCCCGACATCCACTGAAGGGGGCTTTGTCCAATTTTGATTCAACCCACAACTCTGTCGTTCGCTTCCCATGCTCCATTCTCTTCAATTTAAGTTATTGATCTTTTCTTTCTACCATCAATTATTTTTTTATTTATTTTATCATTAACTACTTATCAATTGTAGATCTTAGATTATAATAGACAGAGTTTGGGGAGGTGGATTTTGTCAGCTTTTGTATGTCTTTTATCACAGCCAATTGGTGCGGGGGCAAGTGAATAGAAGATTTACAGGTTGACGAGGCAACACGACTGTTTAAGACTACTTTGGGGGAGTGTTCTTCAAATGAGGGATGATTAATCGTTCAAGGCGACATCAATGAAGAAGGTCAGCTCACTAATTGGACCAGCTTAATGATAAAAACCTATTAATTTTCTGTGAAAGCAGACCCCTAATCAAAATTAATAGCATGGGGGTTATCAACTTTACTGTGGTAGCCAGCGACGGATTTGTTGAAGATCACTTTTTGTTTTGATGCTCAATGGGTCGTTTTTGTATTTTCTAAATACATGATACCCAAATGTAAAAGCCAGCTTCCTTGAATGAAGTACAATTAGCAGGTAAGAAAACTCTTTTGCACACAAGATTGCTAAAATTAGAAGAAGAAACTAGCATTTCACAACATACAATGGAGATCTTTATCTTTGGACAAATTAAAAGGGATGCAATACTTAAAAGAAAAGAAAAAGAAAAAGTGTATGAATGCAACCGTGCATAGAGGTCCATAAAGCTCATATATTATACAAGGGAGAGGCTTTAAGATATGTAATTGTGACTTTTATATTACAGTGACATAACGTTACCATCACAATGGGTCGCAGAGAGCTCATGCAATGCACAGCTGCCATAGAAATTTTATGGCGTAGAATGCTAACAATCAGGGCCACTGGGTTACAGACTAATGGGCACAGCATGTCGACTTGGGTACTTTAAAAGCAATGGGTTGTACGAGTTTGTGGTTTGAATGATGAATTAGCTTCTTTCCTTTGTAAGTTTGCATTCAATTGATGGTGTCAATCATATACACTACGGATGGTTTTTATTTTGAAATCACGCCAGGAAAAATGAGTTTTCCGTTGTTATATTGACGTGACGTTTAAATCAAAGCTCAATGGTCAGAAATGCTTACCCAGAGTAGCGATTAATTCGTTAATCTCACGATCCTTTGGTCAATGACAACATTGTCTTTCTTTTCTTCTTCTTCTTCTTCTTTTTAATTGAGTAGACAAAGATTAGCTTACCATTTTTGCTGTGGATGTGATGTGTTTTACATATAAAAATTCTGAAAGAATCTTATCCCATCACAGCCCTTTTCCTAAAATTCAAATTTTTTAAAAAAATTTCATATTTTCTTTTTCCTTAATTCAAATTCTCCAAAAAGTTTCAAAATCTCTTTGAATGGGGCACACCCGATTGGGCTAGAATAGAGAGAGAGAGAGAGAGAGCCAACGTGGACCCATTGACCCAAAAATATGAACGGTCCATCTATATTCGGTGGGCTACCTGACATTACATACACCTACCCACATAATGAAAAAATAAACCCAAGTTTTGAAGAGACAGCGAGTCGTGCGTGTGTGTGTGATTGTGTGGGCTTCGTGGTCCGTCACTGTTACATTATGAGTAAATTAAAGTAGTATGTTTGCTCGGCTTGCGTTGGGCGTTTGTGTATTTTAAATCTCTCTTTCAATTCAAAAAGCCAATCCACCAACCAGCCATTCTTTATCTCTTTTGTATTGATCCAAACACCGCGGTCCCAAAAGTTCCCAAAGCAAACCAACCACCCACCCCACCCTCCCCTTTTGTCTTTCTAACACTCTTTCGGGTCCAATTAGCTTGTCGGCTCGGGTCTGTTCTTCTAACCCTAAGCCCAACAAATCTCCCCCCCTCTCCCTGTGTAAAAAAAAAAAAAACCCTAGATCTTGTGAGAATCGCCGGAGCTCCGCCGTCGGTCCCTGTGCCTCTTTTCGCCGCCGGTAAAGATCCAATCCCCTAGTCTTAGATTTCTCTAATTTTCTCGATTAATCGGTTTTTCTATTCTCGTTTTTTTTTTTTCCACTTTTTATTTACTTGTGGCGTTCTTGGTCTTGGTTCCTTCATGATTCTACTGTGTGGAAGGTCTTCATTAGCTTGATTAAAAGAAGTATGGACGAGATTGAGATCTGCGTGTGTTATTATAGGTTAAAGATTCTGTAAAACGGGTCGGGTCTGGTCTTTTTAATGGTTACATACATGCATACATACATTCATACATACATCTTCCTGATTTAGTCTAGATCTTTGAATTTCACTACTTTTTATAGATAGATCGTTTGTTTTTTGAACTGGGTCCTTTCTGATTCGGGCTTGATTTTTATTTTTTAAAAATGATACGAAGCTTGTTCATTTATCTCCTTGTTTGTTTGAATGAATTAGCAGCCATATGTTCATAGAAGATCTGTTACTGTTTTCTGCTTATTGGGTTTTGATTGCTCTTCTGGGCTGCCTTTTTTTGGGGGGGATGCCCAATGTGACTTCGGAACCATGTCCATTCTCGAAGGGTAAAGAAGAATCCAACGTGATCCACGTGAGACGTATTTTTGTGACCTATCCAGGGCCCTCTCATCTTTTTGTCCTAACATTGCAGCTCCTTAGTTATGCAAGTGGTGGGCCCATAGCATAACAGGCTCTTTAGAACATCTTTTTGTCTGCCATTTAGATTTGGAAGATTCTAGCTTTTGATTTGAAATAAAATTAATATGCATCTTTTTGTCTTAGAATTATTATTATCAGTTGGTTTTTCTATTCATATTTTAGTTGCTTTATCTTTCTAGTTACGGTTATGTACTGTATCGCACAGTGCCACCTTAATTCCCACTGAATGTTCTCATCTGTCATTTCCTATTGTCTTCCCATGCAATTGTAATTGGTTCTGCTGGGGTTTTTTCTTTTTTCTTTTCATGCAATGCCAATGTCAACGAGTTTGCAATTATCTAAATTCCTTGTTTCATATGAGTTAATTGCTTATCTACTGCATAACAAATATATGCTGTTCCAACATAAGTCATTTCCATTTAACTTCAGTATGTCCGTAACTCTTACTGTTAACTCCTCTTTTAATCATTACTTCATTTTAGTTTAATTCTGGTGTCTTTTTTTTTTTTTTTTTTTTTATGTATTGAAATTTGTTTTATTGGACGAAACAGGAATCCGTTGTCTGAGATAAGATGGAAACCACCGAAGGGAATAATGTAGTGGCTGTGGCAACCCCTGAAGAGAATAATGGAATAACTAGGAAAACCCCTGAAGAGCATAATGGAATGACTTCAGAAGTCCTTGAAGAGAATAATGCAATGGCTGTGGAAACTGCTGAAGAGATCAATGGGATGACAGTGACAACCCAGGAAGAGAATCATGCACTTGCCACTCTTGAAGAGAACAATGCCATCATTGTGGCAAACAATGAGGAGAATAACGCACTGGCTGTGGTGATCCATGAAGAGAATAATGCATTGAGTACTCCAGAAACTCAGCCTAACAGGCGGAGAAAAAAGAAGTCTATAGTGTGGGAACATTTTACCATAGAAACAGTTAGTGCTGGATGTAGAAGAGCATGCTGCAAGCAGTGCAAGCAAAGTTTTGCTTACAGCACAGGTTCCAAAGTAGCTGGTACCAGCCACCTTAAACGTCACATTGCCAAGGGAACCTGCCCAGCTCTTCTTCGCCATCAGGGGAGTTCATTGACACCATATACTCCAGGAATGGGTGGAAATGGCAGTGCTTCTGGTCAACTAAAGCGTCGCTATAGGTCCCCTAGTTCTCCATATGTACCTTTTGATTCAGACCGTTGTCGTCACGAAATTGCCAAGATGATCATTTTGCATGATTATCCACTTCATATGGTTGAAGATACTGGATTTATGACTTTCGTCCAAAATCTTCAACCTCATTTTGGCATGGTAAGTTTCAATACTGTGCAAGGGGATTGTGTTGCTACTTACTTGAGGGAAAAACAAAATGTTAAGAAATATATTGAGGGAATGCCTGGACGTGTTTGCCTTACGCTGGATATGTGGAATTCAAATCAAAGCCTGGGTTATGTATTTGTGACAGGACACTTCATTGACAGTGACTGGAAACCACAGAAGCGGGTTCTTAATGTTGTGATGGAACCATATCCTGATTCAGACAGTACTCTCAGCCATGCAGTTGCTTGTTGCCTTTCGGACTGGAGCTTGGAAGGCAAGCTATTTTCTGTTACTTATAGTCATCCTGTAGGAGAACCTGGGCTTGAAAATCTTAGATCTTTGCTCTGCATCAAGAATCCCCTTATTCTTGATGGTCAATTACTCATTGGAAACTGCATCGCTCGTATTTTAAGCGACATTGTGAAAGATGTGCTGTTGTTAAGAAAGGAGATTGTAAAGAAAATTCTTGACAGTGTAAAATATGTAAAAACATCAGAATCCCATGAGGAAAAGTTTCTTGAGCTCAAGCAGCAGCTTCAAGTCCCCAGTGAAAAAAGCCTGTCTATTGATGACCAAACTCAGTGGAACACAACGTTTGAGATGCTGGTCTCTGCTTCAGAATTGAAAGAAGTGTTCTCTTGCTTAGACACTTCTGATCCTGATTACAAGCAGGCTCCATCCATGGAAGACTGGCAGGAGGTGGAGACCATATGCACATACTTGAAACCTCTCTATGATGCAGCCGAAATCCTTGCATTCGGCACCAGCCCATCTGCAATAACATTTTTTCATGAGGTCTGGAAGATTCAAACAGAGCTGGCCCGTGGAGTTACAAGTGAGGATCCCTTTGTCAGTAGCATTGTTAAAACAATGAAAGAAAAGATTGACAAATATTGGAAGGATTGCAGTCTGGTTTTGGCAATTGCGGTAGTCATGGACCCCCGATTCAAGATGAAGCTTGTTGAGTTCAGTTTTTCAAAAATCTATGGTGAGGATGCTCCCGCATATGTCAAGATAGTTGATGACGGGATACATGAGCTCTTCCTTGAATACATGGCATTTCCTCTGCCTCTTACTCCAACTTATGCTGAAGAAGGAAATGTGGAAAATGGCATGAAAACTGAAGAACATCACTCAGACAATGGACTTATGGATTTTGATGCCTACATCATGGAGACTACCAGCCAACAGATGAAATCAGAGTTGGATCAGTATTTGGATGAGGCACTGTTGCCTCGAGTGCAAGAATTTGATGTATTAGGCTGGTGGAAACTGAATAAGCTCAAGTATCCAACACTTTCAAAGATGGCTCGCGATATTTTGACAATTACAGTATCTACTGGTGGTCCTGAATCTGTGTTTGACTCTAGCTCCAAGGAGCTGGGTCAGTATAGGAGTTCCTTGCGGCCGGAGACAGTCGAAGCTCTTGTCTGCGCTAAGGATTGGCTTCAGTATGGATCCGCAGATGCTTCAAATGCACCTGTGAAAATGGAAATTTAGTGTAGTTATTTGCTTTGTCCATGATTGTAGGATCCAGTCTAGGCTGTTAGTTTGGTAACTTATCGTTTTCCTACCTGGCTTTTAGTTTGTACTATTGGAAAGCATGCTTGGACATGGGGACTTAAATTTGCCGAGTTGATTTACGAATGGTAACATTCTCGTTACTCACTCTCCTCCATGAAGCTTTTGTCAGGTGGGCGAGGGGCAACAGGTCTTGTAACACTTTTTGATCGGAGGTTGGCACACTTCTCTACAATTTCTTTACCTCGTTATGCAGTCCTTCAGTGACATTCACTTCAAGCCATTGTTGTGGAACTAACCTCTTCATATTATTTAAGAGGCATTAATAGTCAAAAACTGCAGAGATATGCACCATTGGAAAGCTCTGTATGGTTCCTTGTGCATTTTTTTTGTGAGATTTATATAATCTTAATATTGTTCAAGAGCCATTAGAAAAGACATGCACAGTTGGAAGGAAGTCTCTTTAGAGTTTCGTTTGGAAGAGGTAAAAAAATTAGTTCATGAGAGTTGGGTTATCCAATTGCTTGATAAACTATTATCAGCAGACATTAAACGTGGGTTACCGCTTACCAACTACACGAGATAACTGTTCCTAGGTGCCTGGCTTAAAATCAAATTAAATTAATTTAAAGGAAAATTTCAGTGTATAAGAATGCCCTAATCAACTTTTGCGCAGCGTTTTATGTGCAGCATTTTATCTGCCTTTCTTATTACAGGACATTGCTTGTGGAAACAGCAAACTCATGTCAGACAATTTGATGTTGCCTGCATAGTAAAATTTTTGGTTGAAGGGATGTTGGGAAAAAAGAGGCGTCTCTCGTTTGCTCTGCAGACTTGAAAATGAAGACTCTTGGTAACCAACTGAATCACATCAGAGTTGAAGAGTCCCGTACAAAAATGACATGGAAAAGGTATGCTTCCAAACTGTACTAGGCTACTACTTGCTGACCCCGAGATTGAACAGTTCCTTAAGGACATGACACAACTCCGCTAACTACATTCTTGCCTGCTTAAGACTCCTGGTGGCTCGTAATCAGGCCTGCACAAAAGTAGCATCGCACTGTATCTCCCGGAAACAACGGGCATAAAAGAATGTAGAATCAGTGGATTCATCCACATCTCAATAGATCAAGCAGTTTTGCATGGCACTTGTTTCCAAAATGGTGAGCTTGTTGCTGTGTTCATTGTCCAAAATGCAAATGAATTGCTTGATTCATCCCTACCTATTACTTCACCCCTGAGCAATAACGAAGGATCAATTAAATTGTTCTTCTTCAACCGGTTTGCCATTATGCAAACCCATGAAACCAATGGGAGAATGGAGACGAAACAGTAAAATGCCTTTTTCCATTATTCAGGGAATATATGCCCACCATCCAGCCTTTCACTCTATCCTAACAAATATTTAACTTACCACTTATCCTCAAATACATGAATTTTACCCTCCCCGGGCAGAGTATCTTAATTCTAACTAACCAGCCGGGAAGATGATTCTTATTCAAAATCAATTACACCAAAGTCTATAATGTACTTCTTTGGCTTAGTCAATGAAAAAGCACCTGCTTAGACTGTTTATCTGAAAAGATTGTTAATTTTTTTGCAATATTAATTCCAAGGAATATTATCATTATATCTGAGAAGGTATCTACAGGTAGAAGACATTCATTGAATCACTCCAAGACAGCATAACTCATAAAAAATAATGTTATCCACAAAATTTTCACCATATTATAGTATTCAAACAAAGATTGCTTCTTGATATGAGCAGGTTCAGCGGCTGTCCTCAGTATTTTAGGTCTTACCTCTAATGGGTCAGTCTCACCTTCCAAATTCAACCATCACACAGGCAGAGGATTTGTGCTGCAGCACCAAAGAGGAAAAAATGATCACATCACTCAAATTGAGCAACACCAAGTTTATGCTAAAAAAGACTTTTAAGGCAAGAAGAAAAACCAGCTCGGCAAAGCATGAGTTCCAAAAATTCTAGCACAATTGCGTTTTTTGTCATATATTTCAAAGTTTTATGAAGTTCCTCTGCTGGTTCTTGCTCGCTTTGTCTGCAGTTTCAATGTGTTCCCCACAAATGTATTTGTTAGCTTTAGCAACATCCTCCTCTGCTCCTTCTCGTCCAATCGATCTGATAAAACTTAATACGCTATTTGAGAGAGGTTTTGTGCAACAGGTAGAAAATTAAAGGGAATGACTTCTAACTTCAATCTCACGCTCTGGTTGCACATCATCATATCTGCGTTAGCGATCCAAGGCATCTTATGCAATGTACTTGATATTCAAGATATTCAAGTAGTTAAGTGCAATTGAAGAGATAAAACAATCAAGGAACATGACTAATATTGGTGTCATAAATATGACAAACATAAGAACAATCATGCTAACGCTGTCCAAGACTTTTATCCCACCTTCCCACAATTTTATGAAAAAACGCCACTTGTAAAATGCTCTCAAAGCTAGGGGATGTAATCTGTTTCCTCTTCAGTTATAGTCCTAATAACCATCTTTTCAAGTGGCACTGCCAAACGTCCAGAGAAATTTTCTTCATGCTGTCCTTAAAAGTTGATAGCAGAGAACAGTGAAAAGTTGGGATGGCATAACATTTGTAACATAGGGAAATTTTTAGAATAGCACCAAGCTGTGCAAACAGAAACATTACCATGATTGCTATTTCATCTGAGCAACATGTGCTAATGTCACAGTTGGCTTCAAAAACTCTCCAAAAACACTTTTCAGAAACAATAAGAAGAGTACATCGATTACAAGATTTTCATATCTCAATAAAGGGTACAAAAAAAAAAAAGGATCTTGACGAGAAAACCAAAATCCAGTCAAGAAAAGATTGGAAATCCAAATAGTGAAAATACAGTTTGATCAAAATATGATTGCAAAGATTAAAGAATCGCCTAGGAGGACAAAATAACGTACGGGAGCTTTACGGAGTGAGAAATGCTCCCACGCAAGATGACAGTTCACCAGATGAGGGGAAAGCGCAGAATATGGCTGCAACACATGGTTGCTGGTGGGAAGGCCAAAAATGGGCAATTTCACAGACCATCCGAGCCGCCCTTGTCACAAGATAGTAGAACACTTGTTACATAGGAAAATTTTTAATTTTAAAACAGAATCAAGGTGTGCCGCTCAGATTTGGTGGATTTTATTCAGCTTAACAGACACATTACCACAATTAAAATTTATCTGAGCATTACAGTAACCCTAGATCACCAACATATGCCTAATGTGATTGTTTGCAAGTGAATTTCATGAACCATATGCCCCAAATAAACCAATTTCATAATCTTAAGCAAATAGAAAATTCAAGCAACTAACGATGGCCATGGACAGCAATCCAGAAGAGCCAGTTACCATCGAAGAGATGTGAAAAAAAGTTATTAATTTGAACAAAATGCCAAAAATATAGTAATCATAACCCGGAGTAAGAGTGACTACACTGACTAGAGTATAACCACACAGTTCCATCATGCAGACTAAAGCACTGGAACAGCATTAAGGCAAGCTCAACAATATTAGCAGAAACAGAAAAGAAGTTATATACAGCACTAATTAGTCAACACAGCTCAAAAATTGGAAAACAGACCTTGAATGCACGAAGTTCTTTACTGTGTTGTACTTGCAATGAGGGCGTCAAATATATTGGGAACAATTCTTGGAATTCTTTCCATTATATTAGCTTTCGAAAAGTCAAATGAGGGAGAACCAGCAAGCAACATATACATTAAAAAATACGGGTAGCAAGGTGAGTGAGTGTATTTGTGTGGGGGACTTTTGAAGGGCAGGGGAAGGGGATGGACAAACTTTTGGAGATATTAGTTTGTGGGATAACATGTCAATTTCGTGGCCAAACTTGTTCTAGATGAAGTGCTGTTTGATTTAAAGATTCAAAAAGAATGTACAGAACAAGCATGTTTCTTTCTCATGCAATAGTACGTACCAAAATAAGTAATTACGGTACACGCACAAATAATGTAAATATTCCTAGAACAAAAATATATGCCCGAGAGAAGGTACAGCAAAAACAGATAACGTATGAAATTGGAAAATTCTCCAAAAGAACAATAAGCAGACTTCCAAATAAGTAAAAATTTACCACCCAGAGGATCAGATGGAATATCAGTAACCTTCTCTGCATCCTTGGGTGACTTCAGTGGAATATCAACAGGCGAGTGACTATAACTTTTTTTCTCGGTATCACCAAAATCATTATTTTGGTTTTCACGGAATAGTTATGTTGTTTCGCGGGTCGTGTTCTTATTCTTCCTTAGGCTCTAAGCATCAGTGCTCAAAAAAAAAAAAAAAAAAAGAAAAAGAAAAGAAATCATTTAAGATCGAAACACCAGAAACTAAATCAACACAAACCAAAAGAAAAGGAAGAAACGTTGACCAAAAATATCAATTCAGATTTTGAAATATCTTGGTAGATTGACAGAATGAATCTTAGGGCTGCATGGTTGAGTGGATGCAAGCTCAGAGGAAACCAGTATGTATTTAACTTTCAAAAATAATTGTGGAACAGATGAATGCCAGAGTAATAGCAAAATCATAGAGGTAAAAACATGATTATCAGTCATATGAAAGTAAACAAATACCTCAACTCATACAGACCTGTAGAGGACTTTGAAAATTATTCCTTAGAAATACATTTGCATATTCCATTTTATATGAAAGTGATGCAACAGAATTAAAAAGAGAGGCACCCGTTATGATAGAAAACATAGAATAATGCAAGAAATTTAAAGGAAAAATACAAGAGATTCACCGGAGACTTGAATAATTGGAATCCATACAAAGAAATTATCCTAAAATTAAAGACCACGAGACAGTCCACAAAGAGGGCGAACCAGAAAAACAATGTAGGAGAGGGGGGAGGGGGGGCAAAAACAGTCGCTTAACCCTCAGGCAAGAAAGCTATTATCCCACATAAGATCAAAACTTAGTGCGATTCCTTTTTATGACTTTCAAACCTTCTTTTCCCACAAGAAAGCAAGTTTTTCACACTTTATAGTCAGTAAAATTTTCCTAACAATTTTATGTACTTTGATAGATAAAATTAATTATATATAAAAAAAAATTACTGAAAATCTTTCAGACTTTCTTTGAAATTATAAATTATACATTCTTTTATATTAAAGTCAAACATTGTATTCATCAAAAGAATCAACCGTGACGTACCTGAATACAAGACAACAAATATGCACTGCAACTCAAGAGTCGGAGTGTGTCGGCGAATGGACTGCACATTCAGCAAAATGCAGAGCCCTAACGGTGTAAAGATTCCTATAACCACAGAGAAATAACGAACAAGAATCAGAAATCATATTTTATCCATCGTTGCAAAGATCGATTCACTAATTAAATAGCGAAAGACTGTCAACCTTTCTCCAACAGCCTGGCATTAGAAATATGTCTTTTGTACTATCCAAGAAACACACAGGAGCCACAAATAAAACATAAAGAGGAGAGGAGGGGCCTATTAAAAAGGCAAGGCTCAATCCTAATGATACGTGAATTGTTTTTGTTTTTTTTTTTTTAATTAATCAATTTTCTTTATCAGTAATTAATTAATTTTTTCTGTATTCTGTTTTCAAGGTTAATCCGGGCTAGGCTGCTGAAGAACTCGGTCGGGTTTCAATAAGGTTGGGCAGAAAACTAAAGCCTAGATAGGCCCAAATTGGAGTCTGGCCTGTTTTGTAAACGAAACTCCATCCCATACGCAAATGGGTCCTTGGGATTTAATGGCAATCGCCTAAGAGGACAAAATAACAGAGTTTTACACATGGGCTTAAAAAAAATAAATAAATAAATAAAAGAGTTAAAAGGCGAACAAGAAAAAAATGAGTTAATGGCGATGTCCCGAGACATCGTTTTTTTTTTCAAGAAAAAAAACGCATTTCTCACCCGATAAGGCGGAAAGGGCACAATATGGCTGCAACACATCGGTTGTCGCCCAGCCTAGAAACATCCACTTTTCTCAGCATGGCCCTTGCCTTAATGTCGACAGAGAAAAAGCCATGTGAGTGTATATTTTATCAAATTGTTCACTAAAAAAAAAGAATAAACAATTGAGACCAAAAAGACAAAAGAGAACGCACAGATTTCACTAAACTTTGTCTCGTTGGTGATGAATTCTTTTTTAACGGCACAAGAACCGAAGATAACAAGAAAACCATCCTTGGCAATACGCTCAAATAAGGATACCAGAATCCAGGTTAAGAAAAGATAGGAGATCTAAATTGTCAGAATAGGGTTTATGAAAATTTGTTTTGAGAAGATTAAAGAAACAGACAAGAACATGGTTTTACACGGCGGCTTATGAGGTGAGAAATGATAGGACCCGAGATGACATCGCCATTCACCAGACGAGGGAGAAAGGGCGCACACGATATTGGCTGCAGTACATCGCTTGCCGGTGAACAGGCCCAAAATAGGCCATTTCACAGACACACCATCCGAGCCTTCCAGCCAAGAAACGCGCACTTTCACCATCGACCGATCACGCTCGGCTCGAGGAAGAAAATTTGTGTCACCATAGCCTACTAGCCTTATCACCGACAGAGAAGAAATCATTCAAAAGAAACTCCCAGAAAGAAAGAAAGAAGGAGAAACGATCTCTCGAGCAGAGATTGACAACACTGCAAACCGAGATGAAATGGTAACGGGAAAAAGAAATCAAGAACGCAGAAGAAATAGCTATAAAACCAAAGAATTTATAAAAAAGAAAAAGAAAAACGAAGACGGGAATGAAGTTAGGGTTCCGATTAAACCTCTAAAACTAGAACGCACTCACAACCTTCATCTCTCTGTCTCACTGGCCTGTGCGCTCCTCTATTATTATATATATTCCCTCTATGAATCCGTATTGCGTGAGGAGAAAGACTTAAAAAAAGAAAAACAGAAATCCTCTTTGAGTAGGTATTTAGATTAATTTATTATTTATTTACGTCCAAACAAGGAGTCTCCCTCCACGCGCACCCCTATCAAAAAACAGGAAAACATAATTCTCATCGAGGTACTAGATAGTCTAGTCAGCCAAACATACAGCCAGAGCCACATCATTACTACTAGGCCCAAGCCCAGCAGGGGGGGGGACTGATACGGCATTCAGTTTCATGGCGCGAAAATTGAGTCCCCGCTCAAATTAGGGTTTTTTTTTTTTTGTTTCTTTGGCAATTTTCTCTGTTTTTCATTTTTTCGTACAATCTACGTCTCTCCATGGCAATGCCGAGCTTCTCCGACAAGGTGGAGGAAATCAAGGCCGTGATTGATTCAAGATCGAAAGATAACAAGTCACTGGCCTACTCTACTCTTCTTCACCTCCAAGAACATTCAAGCAATGATCCCTCCTCTATTCAGATCCTAGCTGATAGTTCTCTGGATCTAGTCTCTTCTATAACCCTCGATATCTCGGTCGATGACGAGGAAATGTAACAAATTCTCGACTGTTGTTGCGATTCTGTTGTTTTAACTTAATTCGCAGGCTTTTTTTTCCCTTTTTTTTCAATTTTTATTTCTTGATAGCTTGTGTGGTTTGCTTTGATTTTAGCGCTGCGCAGGCGTTGAAGTGCTTGGGTTTTATGATATATCATCCCTCCCTTGTGTCCACAATTCCAGGTACTGCACCATACGTAGTTCTATTCAAGAAACTTTTCCAATTTTAATTGGATAAGCAGCCAAAGAAGGAAGAAGGATGTTTATTCTCTATCCCTAAATATTATTTAATAATTGTGGATGGTAGTTATTATAGGCCTGTAATACTTTTTGTGCCTGCTGATTGCTTATGTAAAGAGCTTGTTATGGACTCGCTCTTTTTTTTTTTTTTTTCTCTATGAAAAATTTTATTGTTCCTTTGGTATTGTAGTTGATGATGCCACCATCGTCTTGGAGGCATTGGCAAAAGTCATTATGACCTCAAAAATAAAGGTAAATATGATATGATTGAGTAGTATTAGTGCTTCAACTCAAGCGATTGCTCATTGCAATTTTTTCACCTGTAAATTGCAGTCCGTTTGCAATCTTGGGGTGTGGTGTATATCCATGCAACAGTTTGATGCATCATTTATGGGTGCTCACTTCCACATGGTATTGCGAGCAGTTGTTCATGCACTTGATAATCCCATGGGTTCCGTGTCCATAACATTTGAGGCTATGCAGGTTGAATTACTTCTTCATAATTTTTATTACCTGTTAGTCAAATTTTATGTTAACATATTGGCCCTTGCATTAATTTTTTAGGATACATGCTAAAGTTGTTAGAGATTCATTCAATGTGTCTATTCTTTTAAAATTATTTTTTATATCTCCATAAAATTTGTTGATAAGTTGATATATTTAGTTCATATATTACACTTTTAAACAAGTCTCTGTGCATTTGCCTCTTCTCTACCCCCCAGATTGTGAGTCTCATGCATTGACATGCCATGTTTTTACTCAATCTACAAAGTTGTGTTATATTATAAATTATTTCCAAAATATTAAGCTTAGAATAATCTAATAGTACTTATGAACAAATTTTAACCCTGTTATATGTGTACATTGCTATTGTTTGGAATTGGATCTCCTTGCCTATTTTCCTGGTCTGCTGCATTTCGAGCCTGTTTTATGGCACAACTACTATGTATTTCTGTTTTTGGCCTTCTTGACAGGTGATAAATTTTTTCATTAACACAATTACTTCTTTAGTAGGCCATAATCAAGTTAGCTGCTCAACTAAGTGACAAGGTTAGGGAATTTTCGCATCTTTGGGCTCCTCCAGTATATAGAAGGCTTCTCAGCTTTGATAAGAGAGAGAGGGATATCTCAGAAAGGTGTTTATTGAAAATTAGATCCACAATATGTCCTCCTTCTGCAGCTCTCTCTAAGGTGTGAAAAGCCTACTATTTTTATTGGTGCTTTTCAGGTTAATAATCCTCCATTATGCATGGAAAATTTAATCAAGGTGAACCATAGTGGAACTCTTAGTTCTTTTATGTTGCAAATCTGCATTATTTGATTCAAGAGCCTAACATAATTTGTAGGCTTGAATGTATAATACTCTAGATATATTGCAATACTGTAATAATGGTACCAAAATGTAATACTTGTTACCTGTACTTTCATCTTTCTTAAACAGGCCTTTGCCAAAGATTTGAAGTCGAAATTGCTCATTGGGATCAAGGATCATCTGAACCAAGGCATGAAAATTCAAACAATGCAAGCATGGGGATGGTTTATCCGCTTACTGGGAATGTATGTTGTGAAAAAGAGGCATTTGGTCAATGACATGCTGAAAATCCCTGAGCAGATGTTTTCTGATCACAATCCACAAGTCCAGATTGCTTCATTGGTATTGCCCTTATTAATAAGTAGGTTACATTGTTAGGCACGATCAAAGCTGTTTACAGGATAATTACTTGTTTTGTTTTGGAATCCTGCTGGCTAATGGAATTGAATTCCTTGATAAGGGTTCAAAATTTTTTTCCCTTTTGGATCTGTGTTGTTCATGTGATGTTTTTCTGAATAGAGTTCACTGGCATGCAATGGATAATATGTGGCATTCCTGAACCAGATTTATATAGACATTATAGTGCTTGATAGTGAAAAAATGATGGCAATCGGTCCAGTTGCCAATCTTTTTCCATTTCCAATGGCTTCAACTGGGGAATCTTGACTTTGCACTTTTCACTGTACCCCTGCACAGTGAAATATATAGTGGATGTGTCGTTGTTTTAATTATACCATATTTCTTTACATGGTGCTCTGAACCAACATTTCTTTATTAACTTCTTAAAGAATCACATCAGATGACATTTTCCAGGAAACTAATTGTATGCTTTTATTCTGCAGGTTGCCTGGGAAGGTCTTGTTGATGCTCTGATTGAACCCATATTGTCAAGTTGTGAGAGGAATGAAGCCACCAGAACTTATTGTTGTGAACATGAACAAACATCAGGTGGAAACACTATTCATATTCAAGGAAGTGGATTTTTAAAAGGCATAAAACTGATAATGATGCCTTTAATAGGCATCATTTCAAATAAATGTGATGCAGCCGTCTACTCATGCTGTTTGAATACATGGTGTTATCTGCTGCATAAACTTGGTGTCTTTGTCAACCATCCAACAATGGTGGAGTCAATTCTCCATCCTATCTTTGAAACAGTTTTTGGAATTGGCCCTGATAATAAGGCTATATGGCTATGGAATCTGTGCTTAGATATCCTCGATGATTTTATTCTAGTGAAATGCAGAAATCTAGACTATGAATTGGGTAGCCAGGCTCGCCATAATTCATCATTTAAAGCCTTTGTTGGACATTCAGAGTTCAGAAAAAGTTCATGGATGCAAAATTCCATTAAGTGGTTGCCATGGGATCTCAATCAACTGGAATTTTTTATAAAGATGATTAATATTATCATCAGCCATGCTTCAATTGCCACAAGCACTCCTGATAAAAGAATTTCGGCATGTGATGCTGCTTTAAGATTATTTCGATCTCTTTTAAGAGGAGTCCAGATGGAGTTCAAAAGTTCGTCCCTTGATTACGATGATCTCATGTCTTGTTTGAACTTGATTTTAAAGTTCATAAAGAAGACATGTGAAGATTTCAATCCAAAAATTAGTGGCTATAATGAGTTGTTTCATGCTTCTCTGCAGTTTGTAGAGGCTGCTACTGAGGAGTTAGCGCCTTCTGTACTGGGATCCCCTCTCTACAAGGTAGCTTTAGACATTAGATATGTTGAGGGTCTGCAACATTTAACTGACATCAATGAAAATATTCCAGCCTTGAACAATATTGTTTATATGGATATGGTTTCACCTCTGATTTATCTAATTGTACTATACATTTGCATGGTGATCCAGTCAACTTCTCTCACATGCTTGACAGAGCTGTTTCTACAGAGGTTGCAGAAGTTTTTCAAATTCATAGTTTTATCAGATGATCATCTAGAAAATCTCTGCATCACTGTTGGATTTTTATATAAACACATGGAATATAGGTACTTAGAGTTATGGATAGCAATGGCTAAAGGTCTGAAGGACTCAATTGATAGTGTGAAGGATCTTTCACTGTTGAAACTGGAGTCAAACAGCATTGGTTATCTTGCTATATGCCACCTCTTATCATACCCATTTGTTGTATGTTCTTGTTTCAATCAAAGAATGAGTCACGAGAGAATTAGGGCCTCCTTGGAGGAATTTCATGCTTCATCAGACAGAGATCTTGATTTTGAACTTGTGATAGAAGTGTGGAAATCACTTTATGATGCACTTTATGCCTCAAGATTTAAGTGTTCTTCAACAAATGGTTTCCACGAGGATGTGTGCTTAATGTTAAATGGGCTTATTGATGAAAATATTGGCTGTAAATCTCAACTGAATCAAAGTCCCAAGAGTGTTGATCTTCATCTCCTGTCATTAAATGGAAATGCTGTGACATATATCATGGAACAGATCCTTATTTTGGCAGCAAGTTTAGATGGAAACAAAGATAAAGAGGATGATGACTCTAAGTTATTCGGTGGCATCATCAATAGCTTGGGATTTGCTGCCAGGTAATTCTAAAATTGCTTGTTAAAAACATATCAGAAGCTGTAATGGAACGGTGCAAGGTTACTGAGGTTTCATCTTTTTAAACAAATAATTGCATATATGAATTGTAGCTTGACCTAGGGGAAAATGAAAGGGGAAAAAGAACAATGGCAAGTATTATTTTTAGTAATTATGATGTATAATGCCTGACTTAATGTTTCATCATGGTACACTAAGGATAGCTTCTTTATATCCTTGGGGGGTTTTGAACTCTGTGGTTCCGCTTGTTCAACTTTGATGTGACATTTTGCAGATTTTTGAAACTGTCATGGACAATGATGGAAGAAGATCCAACCAAGAATCTTCTTTTCACTTCGAGGTTTGTCTACTTAATCCTTTTTCCTTCTCCTTATGCTTAGCTTACTCTGCTGTGTATGTCTATGATTTCTATACCTGAAGTCTCGTCAAACAAACGTGCAGGGTGTTCTCCGTCTTGGCACGAGTTGCCACTTGCCTTCACTTGAAGCAAACCATTCTGTCATTTATTGAGGTACGCATCCCTTACGTAAAGTGTGCTATGGGCAGAATGTTAATAAAACGTGTCTCCTTAGGCCTCTCATTTATCCTGTTGAACTAACAAATTTTACGTGTAATTGCAGATAATAACTAGTCCACTCCTTCTGTGGCTGTCACACGGACAAACACTCGACCAGAGAATCACTGACAAAGTTCAACAACTATGGGTTGAAATCCTCAATTGTTTGAGGAGGAGCCAGCCTCCAATAATTTTTGATTCCTGTTTCCTCAAACTTCAGGCACCTCTCCTACAAAAAACCCTTAATCACCCAAAACCTGCCATCAAAGAACTAACCATCAATTTCTGGAATTCAACATTTGGTGAACAGTTCAAGTTAGATTACCCGGAGAGCTTGGTCAATCTTCTGGACAAGTTATCCAGAACTGAAAGAATACAGCTCCACAAGAGAAACCTGCCATTTCTGGGAAAATGCCACTCTACACCGGAAGTGAAACCTCAAAGATGCAGGGTGACCACAACACAAAACAGGAGCTCGAAGAGAATAGAACTGGTGAAGGATACGGTGAATCAATCTAAGAAAAACGATAACCGGTGTTCAATTTCAAAAAGAAAAAGATTAGAACTAACTGAGCACCAAAAGGAAGTAAGGCGTGCGCGGCAAGGAAGTCGGATGGATTGTAGTGGACATGGTCCAAGGATCCGGACGTATACTAGTGTTGATTTTTCACAAAGTAACGAGGAATCACAAGAATCTCAGGAAATCCGGGATCCATAATCTATCTTGGAGATGTTGAGGAGAGTGTTGTAGGATATCGATGTTTTGTTGTATGGTGATGTGTCACATAAGTTAAGGGATGAGTCCTGACTTTAGTTGGAAGCCATACGATTGAGTGTTTTTTATTTCATTTGTAGGGACCAGAGACCAAGAGTTTTCGGGACTATGATTGTAAGTGTGGGTGGTCGGCACCATGCGATTGAATGTTGTTATTGGGTAAGATTGTACCTCTACGCATCCCCTGCCGTTATTTTAAGACAAGTAATATCCCCCGCAGCAAGGGGGTCCAACCCAAGAACAGCCCATGATACGTGATACGGTAGAACAAGAGTTAAGTTGCCCATTGGCCTTCAGTCAGAGGTCCAGGATTTAAAAGAGGGCGATTTCAAGCAGAATTTCAGAGTCCATCACATCACACACTCCGAAAGTCTCGTTGCGCTCTCAAGAAACTTAGTCGCATAATCCTATTTGCATCTACTTGGACTCAAAAAGACCCACCAAGCAATACAGTTTCAAAAACCCAGTAAGCCACTCTTTTCCGTCACAACGTTGCGAGGCACAAAAAAGCCGAAAAGGGAAAACAAAAAACAAAAAAAGGATGTCCTTCTTTGCAAATATTCAAAACCCGAGGGGCCTTCCTCATTCCTCACAGATTTTCCCCTTAAGGTTAGGGATTTTTTTCACGTCCCCTTACCTTTTCAAAATGAGGGACTTATTTATCTATTACAATGGATAGAAATCTATATATATGAAAAGATATAATAATAAAAATAATAAAAAGTTGTAGACTGTGTGAAGTTCAATTCCTAAAGAGTTTCTGTGCCCTCTCTTTCATTGGATCTGACCGACCATGGACTTGCGAGATTCCTCTCCATCGCAACCCTTGCCGCCCGCTGCTCGGGAGCCGTCTTCCGCCGGCGCCTCGTCGGTCGAGGACGAAGCCATCCTCTCCGTCACCGCCGCTCTTGCCAAGGACGCCGCTCACCACTTCCAGTCCCGCCGTTTCTCCGAGTGCCTCGACGTTTTGAACCAGCTCAAGCAGAATAAAGAAGACGATCCAAAAGTAAGTGTATGTGTACATACTTGTGCATTCGCTTTTGTCTGCATACGATGCGTGGATGTATACTACGCCTGGGCTTGTGCTTCGCGTGCTGATTGATTCGTTCCTTCACTGGAAAGGATTACTTTGAACTTGAAACTTCTGGCGAT
The DNA here is from genome assembly GCA_021464305.1 of Kandelia obovata. NCBI lineage: Eukaryota > Viridiplantae > Streptophyta > Magnoliopsida > Malpighiales > Rhizophoraceae > Kandelia > Kandelia obovata. The sequence continues at coordinate 484,929 of CM038481.1, forward strand.
GTTATTTTCTTCTGTTGTGGTTGGATTTGTTGAATAATTTGATCATGGTTAGATTTGAGAAGTTCTAATTTTGCTGTTCTCCATTTTCATCCCTGGCTTCTACTGTTGATAAAGTAGAAATCATCTCATTTATGTCTTTTGCGTTTAAATACAAATACATGATGTTGTAGCAGATTATTGGCTTTTATGTAATATCGGTTATTATGTCACACAAGTTGCATGAAATTGAAACTAATTTGTTGCATAATTGTGCAACATAGACGTGACATCCAAAACTCTTTCATTTGTTTGATTATCGATATTGGCTACAAGTTCTCATCCAGTGCAGGATTTCCTTTGAAAATGGCATCTACTGGGACTTTCTTTGAAATGGCGTCTTAAAAGATTTTCTTTTGAATATTGATATTCGATGCGATTTCTCAATCTCTGGGTCCTTCATGACCTAATCTAATTGGAAGTATGACTTTAGTCATTCTACATCGAACTAAGATGCAATCGCCATTGTTGACTCCTTTTTTTTCTCTTGCATTTAATTGTCCATTTAGTTAATGTTCACACAACAGCTTTGATGTCTTTATATATCAAAATTAGTATATTTCTGTTATTTAATCAGAGTTTTTATATTGATATTTTTGTTAGGTTCTTCATAATATTGCAATTGCCGAATACTTTTGGGATGGTTGTTCAAACCCAAGGAAGTTACTAGATTTACTTAATAATGTCAAGGTATGCCTTCTTCTCCTTTTCACCCTTCTTTGGACCAATGGTTTTGGCTACAACCATAGCCTGGTAGACCTGCTGTTCCTTGGCAGCTTTTTAACATTCTGTGCCTCTGGAAACATTTGGGTTTGGTTGCATTATACCATGATGAGAGCCTTTTTTTCTACTCATTTCTGGACCAAGTATGGTAACTGATTACTGAAGGATAGGTGGATCTTTGAGGTCAAATAAGGGTGCTAAAGCTTTACTGGCCCAGTAGTGTTACTTGCATAAGTGTTATGCTTTATTGAAATCTGTTTGGCAACATCAATTCCTGTATATTAGGCTTTCGACACTCATGGAACTTTCCTGTGTGTTTTTACCCAGTTGTTGAATGTAGCATTCTGTGGGATTTGACCAATATTATGAGATCTTTCCTGCTCCATATTTTGACCTATTAATTTTCATATGGACTGTATTTTGACCTTTCTTCTCTGTTTCCTTTATTGCTATTGGTTCAGAGAAAAAGCGGAGAGCTTGCTCGAGCTTCAGGAGAACAGGCAGAGGTTATCAGCAATGTTGGGAATAAAGTTAATTTGGGGTCTAAAGGTAGTGGTGCAATGGTGCCTCAACTATCTGCCACTAACAGTGGTGTGCTTGTTTACATGGATGAATTTTACCCAGCTGTGGTAACATTCAACATTGTACGTTTCCTCTATACATTCTGTCCATAGCTTATTGTTTATTAATTCTCTGTGCTATATATATTAAATTTATGTTTTCCTTTTGTAGGCAATTATTTGGTTTCATCTTCATGAATATATGAAGGCGTTGTCAGTTTTAGAACCATTGTATCACAATATTGAACCCATTGATGAGGTATATTTGTTTTGACCCCTAATACTTTGCCTTGATGTCATTATTCTTGTGTTCTGATGGTTTATCATTCATGTACAGACAATTGCCCTTAACGTATGTCTTTTGTTGCTGGATGTTGCACTTGCTTGCCAGGATGCTGCAAAAGCTGCTGTAAGTTAAAACCTTAAAAGTGAAATAGTGTTGCTAGCTTTTACTGTTAGATACATTTATAGTATACTGAATTCAGGATATTTTTGTATTGAAGATGATACTGATGTGCTCCTATTCTGTTCCCTTTTTTCTGCCTATAATGGTGACTGTATCAGTCTAGAATGTTGCTACTTGATTTTAAAGAACTTTTGGTTAAGATCTTTTGTTGGATTGGGTGGTGGTCTTGTTCCTTTCCTTGAGAAATTAATTTCCAACATTTAGTGCCCAGGATATAAATAAATCATTTGTCAAAATGAAATGGCCCCAAAGTGAAATGGCAGTATGACAGTGATGATGCTAGGGATAATCTTCTTTCAACAACTGATTAATAGCAGGACAGACCAGTGATGATCTCCCTGTGCAATATGATTCTTATACTTTATCTATAGTAGGGAGTAGCGCCTAACAATCTTGCATTGGGTGCTTCATTTATTTACATTCAAAACTGTAAAAAATGTTTAGAATAGCTGTCTTCATTCTTTATGGAGGCTCTTTAAAATTTTCACTACGGATTCCTCTCTTGTTAGAAAGAAACTCACTTGCAGCGCATCAGTTTGAGTTGAAGGGTTTTTTATCAGTCTCTCCAAGTTGGTGCACCTCCGTATTTGGACCTGGCCTGTGCTCTTGGAGATTTTTTTTATATAGGTTAATTGAGTTTTTAACAAGTTCCATGAAAAAAGTAACAACTAGCTGCTGGACCTATTTAGCTTTTGCTGATTATGGTTCCATAGGAAATCTACGGTTAGGTAACAATCTCATGTCTGAAAGTTGGCCATTGAGATGATGATGGAAGGTTCAGATGGCTTGCGATTTAGTGGCAAAAAACACTAAGAGGAACAAGATGAAAATGAATCCCTTATGGGACATCCAGTGGCCGGGTAAACAACCCCCCAGAGGAATAGGAATGAAAAAAAAAAAAGTAGGCTGCACATTTTCCTTTTTAAGCCAATCTGGCAGTTTGTTAGATCCAAAGTGACTTTGTCATCCTCATCGCTTCTTGCCTCAAAAGGGAAATGTGATCTTATTACCTTGCAAATTTGCATTTTAGGGACACACTGGCTGGATTGCATTCAGCAAACTTTTATGTATCATCAGCTATTTTTAGTTTGTATGTAGTCTATTCTTTTTGCAATAGGGTCTCTTGATTGACCGTATACTTACCCTCTGTCAGGATGTCTTAATTTATCTGGAAAAGGCTTTTGGTGTTGGCTTCATGAGTCAAGGTGATAATGGAAGCACAGCACAGCAACAATCTTCAAATCTAGTTGCAAAATCTTCCTCAGTCCTGAGCAGTTCATCGGCAATGGATGCTCCTAATTCAGATTTAACTTCTGGAGGAAACGCCTTGGATGGTTCGTTATCAAGAAGTTTATCATTATCAGAGGAGACCCTGGAGTATGAAACAATGTTTTCACTGGACATAGGAAGTGGACCAAACTTGGCAATGGCAGCTGGTCTCTCATCCTCAAGTGATCTTTCAAGGCCATCAGTTGATGGGTCTTTGTCTACTGTTGATCTCAAGCTTAAATTACAGCTTTACAAGGTCTGTTTTTTGTGTCTCACTAGAAATTTGAAACAAGCAAAGCGTGAAGTCAAGCTTGCTATGAACATTGCACGTGGAAGGGACTCTTCCACTGCTCTCCTCTTGAAGTCTCAGCTTGAATATGCTCGTGGGAACTACCGTAAAGCCATCAAGCTGTTGATGGCATCAAGCAATCGCACTGAGGTGGGAATTTTAAGCATGTTCAACAATCTTGGATGCATTTACCTTCAGCTCGGGAAATACTATACATCTTCCATCCTCTTTTCCAAGGCACTGACAAGTAGTTCATCTCTTAGGAAGGACAAGGCTCTAAAGCTGGTAACTTTCTCACAGGATAAATCTCACCTCATTGTATATAACTGTGGTGTGCAGCACTTGGCTTGTGGGAAACCCTTATTGGCTGCTTGCTGTTTCCAGAAAGCAAGTTTAGTTTTCTACAATCGGCCTATCTTGTGGTTGCGGCTTGCTGAATGCTGCCTGATGGCTTTAGAGAAGGGACTTCTCAAAGCTGGTCAGGGTCCATCAGACCAATCAGAAATTATAGTTCATGTTGTTGGCAGGGGAAAATGGAGGCATCTCGCAATTGAAGATGGATTCCTAAGAAATGGATATGGAGATTCTCTTGAAAAGGAGAATTTGTTTTTAGGCAGTGATGGCCAACCTAAGCTGTCTTTGTCCCTTGCCCGACATTGCATCTTCAATGCTCTGCATCTATTGGACTCTTCAATTTTGGACCATGCGAAGTCTGGTTTGCCTTCTGATTTGTCTTTGGAGGAAAATGAATCAAGTGAAGCAGGAACTGCCAAGAACTTAAACCACAAGAATTTGACTGGCCTTGATTACAAATCATCATCAACTGCATCAGCAGGCATGGGTCAAACTAATTCAAATGGGGATGCAAAAGAGCAGAAAGGAGGGACAAGTCTGGAGATTATGCAGAGCTCTGTCTCTTTTTATGAAGATATTCGTCGGAGAGAGAAACATATGATTAGGCAGGCTCTTCTGGCTAACTTATCATATGTGGAACTGGAGCTCAATAATCCCGAGAAGGCATTGTCCACTGCTAAGTCTCTCTTGAAACTTACAGAATGTTCTAGAATTTATGTATTTCTCGGTCATGTATATGCTGCAGAGGCTCTGTGTTTGCTGAACAAGCCAAAGGAAGCTGCCGTGCATTTGTCAAATTATTTGTCTGGAGGAGACAATGTTGGTGTGCCTTTCAGTCAGGAGGACTTTGACAATTGGCGAGTTGAGAAAACCTTGGATTGTGAAGAGTTAAATGGAGGGTCCATTCCTGCCAAGAATTCTTCCACGGAGGAATCACAAGGTATTGTGTTCCTCAAGCCAGAAGAGGCACAAGGAGTGCTTTATGCAAATTTTGCAACATTGTATGCATTGCAAGGTGACCCTGAGCGGGCGAACCATTTTGTGTCACGGGCATTGTCCATTTTACCAGACAGTCCTCAAGCCACTTTGACTGCAGTTTATGTGGATCTGATGATGGGTAAGTCTCAAGCAGCTATTGCCAAGTTAAAGCAATGTAGCCGGGTGAGGTTCGTCCCAAGCAGTGTACAATTGAATAAATCTTGATGGTTGTAACAGTGGCTCCTAGTTCGTGTGTCAGGTTCACTTCTCCGTTCTAGTTAGCAGTTAGATCAGCAATCCTTTGACAGGATTTGTAACATATAGATAGAGTCGAATTGAGAGAATAAATTTTCCTCCTTTTGTTTTTTTTTTTTTTAATCTTTTAATTTTGTATTTCAGATCTAGGGTTCATTAATTGGTGTGGCTGAGTGTTTTGGATAGAGCGGAAGCCCACCTTTTGATATTCATGTTGTGCGCTAATTGAGATTGAAAACAGTAAGGGAAAAAAAAAATGCCAGTTATCAATCGAGTTTCTTGAAGGTGTCATTGCCCTTCGACTTGTCTTTCCTGTTCTTTGCAAAATGTCTGTTATCACTTTCCTTTCAACTCTCATTCATTTTATGAATGTTTTCCAAATGGTTGCCACTCTGTGCTACGGTCTGCAATGTTATTGATTTTGCACGTTGCAATTTGCTTATGCCTCTCTCTATTGTACTAGAAAAAAAAAAAAAAAGGACTTCAAAGAAAGGAAAGCTGCCGGATGAACACGATAATTAGGTATGTGAACCCTCACTTTCTTCACGTACTAACGCAGGACAGGTGGGGGAATCATGCTTGGGCGTAACTCATAACATGATCACCCTTACCTTATCTTTTACAGGTATCACAAACAAAGTAGAGTACAGATTAGGGACCCAATGGAAGGAAATAGTGGGAGCAAGGCATATTCTTTTATGTGGAGTGGGCCCGACATCAGGGTTTGCTCTTTAGCAGCTCTGGCAGGCTTATCAAAAGCCCTTTGTTGAATTGGACCGAGACAAGGTTTCTATAGCAAATTCTGTGTGAAGAGAATCTTTCTTTGCCAACACAGAAATTTGAGCGCGTTAAATTGTTCTTACTATGGACTTCACCACCAAGTTATATCCGGATTTCAAGCCAACTCGAGGTTCGCCAATGGACACCATATGTTACTATGTTAAATAAAGACAAAGCAAGTTTCATGTGTCACCGCTTTGAAGTGGTCCCCTGGTTCTTTAATCATAGCAAATGAAGGGTTTTGTCCCAAAAAAAAAAGAAAAAAAAAAAAAGAGCAACAGATAAAGGGTCAATCTACATAATTGCACGCTGCAATTCCGACAAAAATAGCTCTACTTCTGCCCATAAAAATCTCTGAGAAGTACAGAGACACAAGTCTCGTCTCATGTCTCGTGTAGCACCGTAGAGAACCAAGGGAAAAAAAATCTTTCGCGAATGTGACCCTGCTAGCCAGTTATTGGTGTCCACAATTCGATTTGGACATGGTGATTCCTTGTATTCATTTGCATCCAATATTTATATCTAATCTTTATATCTATGAAATAAAACTTCATATATAATTGATTTATTGGATAGCACATTTAATGGCTTTGAAAATGAAAAAGGCTACGGCAAAGTACTAAAAACGAAAAATAAAAACGTCCTAAAGATCCGTCCATTAACTTCTTTCAAGCTTCAACATTACACGGTAAAAATCATAAAATGTCACTTCTTTTTTTTTTCACTGCCATGTACTTGTATGAATCGTATGGACAGAAGTTCACTTCTTTTTTTTTTTTTTGGGGGGGGGGGTTAAAAATAAAATGTTCCATAAAAATATTAAACAGACCCATATCATATATTCATGTTATCACTTAACTATTTTCATAGAAAAAAATCTATAATTTAAATATTATTACATTTGAGTAGATTTTTTTACATTTAATTTTATTATTAATAAGTTTAAAATTTTTTTATTTTATATTTAAAAATAAGTGATAACAAGAAAAATTGGATTCGGTTCAATATAGAGTAAAGTAGGTCAAATCACTAACCATGGTAAGAGAAGTTAACTTTTAGTTTAAGCTACTTTGGTAAGTATATATGTATGTATTTCAACTTTTTTTATATATATTTTTTATCCGTTGGTATGCAATGGTTAAACCCGAGTATCAGTCAGGCTCAGCCGAACAGTGATTTTGTAAGGAAAAATTCCTCTCTCAAATCATTGGCCTGGTTCTGCAAAAGTCTCTGCCACTAGGCACTCATGGTAAATGGTAATGCTTTGTTTATGTAAATGGCAGCGCTATGCATGGCAAATCAATATGACCATGGTGGCTTCTTTGACGTCATTATTGGAGGTAAAAACACATATGTACGAACTAGAAAGCCTAAAACCTCCTAACCCTACCTAGTTTTCCATTCCCTCCCGTTCTCTCTGTCTCTCTCTCTCTCTCTCTCTCATGTTTCATATGTTATAAATTGCATCCTGAACTTTCTTCAACATCCTCCAATAGCTTAAATATCTGAGAGTATGCGACTTATAATCAAATTGTGAATTCCCGCATAAGGTAAAGAGAATGCATGCTTTTCTATCTGAGCACGAAGTGACATATTAAATTCCAATATTGCGTCATATTCTAGATCTTAGTTAATAATTTAACTCTTCATATTGAACGATTTGTTGACATGGGCCATTAGAACATGAGAAAACAATATTTTAAAATGAGAGAGAAAAACATTCCTGAGTTCTCTCCTGCCTAAAAAACAAACCACACGTACAAAAATAAATGGTGTACTAAGTCAAACATTATCAAATACGGATCAACATAAAGAAATTTTTTTTTTTTTTTTTTTTTGAGGGGGTTGGTTGGGGTGGGGGGGGAGAGATCGACATCCTCTCATGTCGATCTACTTCATCTAGCATCCATGAATCTGGCAATCTGCGAAGATAAATATATATCAACTATTTATTTATATGACCAATTGATGTCTTCGGCTTTTGGGCAGGGTGAACAATGTCATGAAAGAGCAAACGTTCAAGAATATAAAATTGATCTCTATTCTAAAAAGCTATGCTATTCTTCACAGAATGCAAGTTTAGCAAGACTTTTGGAAAGCAAAGTTAATCTTTTGCTCCAAAAAATTCTCCTTAATTTTGGTTTCAATTTCGCTGTCAGAATTCTAATCTAGTTATTAATACCATGTGTTTTCTTTTTTCTTTTTTTTTTCTTTATTTTATTTTATTTTTTTTAAAAAAAAGGACTATGCATTGAGATAAGATAATTATAGGTGAAGGGAAGTACTTAACCTGGATCTAAAGAGTGCAAGTGTAGCCAGGAGGGGGTGTCTTGCCACAAGTGATAAGGAGTTGAAGAGCAAGTGGAACGTAGATGTTAAGGTTGAGAAGCTTCAACTTGAGAGTTGTACACAAACAGACTGCAGCTTCAAGCTCAAGAAGTCCTTGGAGAACTGGGCAGCACTGATTAACAACTGGGTCACCAAGACCAATGTGAACTAACCCACCGAGAAGATCTACGCAAGCACCAAGCTTTAGTGTATCAATGGGACATGTTGCCTGAGCTGGTGGGGGTGGGCATGGCTTTCCCATTGGCGATGGCGTCCCAGTCACTGGAGGAACTGTCACTGGAGGAACCGTCACTGGAGGCTTCACAACTGGAGGGAGAGTGATCGGAGGCAATGTCACCGATGATTTCACAACTGGAGGGACAGTGATTGGAGGCACTGTCACTGGTGGTTTCCCAATCACTGGAGGGAGAGTAATGGGACCCTTTGGAGACTTGGGGCTTTTCGGTTTTGGTTTGGGCTTTCCACAATAGCCACAGCCAAGAATTGGGGTGACCGAAGAAATGAAGAGCATGCAAATGAAGAGGAGAGCTGAAGTTTTGGTGGAGTCCATCTTTTGACGATGAGCTTCTCCCTAGCTATCCCTTGATTTGTGTTGAAACTTGAAACAAAGAGAGATGTATAATAGTGTAAAATGAGTGACATGCTATATAGGCACAGTGAGGAGTGCAAGAAGACAAAAGGCCCTAGAAGCAGATCACGTGAACGTGGGTTAGCCTCAAAGGGGAGCTGCCAAAGTTTGCTAGTTGGCAAATATGTATACCATTTATACAAATGCATGTATCCCTTTTTCACTTTCTATTATTTCTGCTGTGATTATGTGTTTGATAATATTTACTGACGTAATGAGATGATTGGGGAAAAAGCCTGTAGCCTGAGGGTTATAAACCAGAAGGCCATCTTGATCCATGGGATCTAAGCTTACCGAGTGACACACGGTACGTAACATGCTCAGAATTCATTAAAAAAACAAAAAACTCTTCAGAGAAATTATTTAGTTTTTGAGAGGAGGGTTTGCTTAGCTTAATTGGCCATATTTATCATGTTTTAAATCTTCAGATGTATTTATCAACTTCAATTATTAAGACAATTTTTTGTCTCCAAGTTAAACATACAACTGCAACTAGTGAATTAGTTCACATTTAAGATTGTGTTTTGCCACCTCAAACCTAGACTCCATTACAAATAACCTTGAATCTGTACATTCACTTATTAATTTGTTTGTAAATCTGGAAGGCAGCAGTGTTGATTTGTTCTAATGCAAACATGATGAAAACAAATACACTTAATTATCTAGCAACATTTTTAACGACCTTGCAATGCGATAGTCTTTTTGCATCCTCCCACCCATTTTGTGACAAGTGATGACCTTTTATATATATATATATATATATATATATATATATATATATATATATAATACAACAGCAACTTCTTTTTCTTTCTCTCGTTCTTTCTCTTCTCTCCCTTTTTTTTTTTTTTTCTTTTTTTCTTTTTGCACCATCTTTTCTTAATAAATTAAACAATTGTTCTCTTTGTTGTATCTGCCGCTTTCATGTCTAGCGTTAAGCTGACCCATGTTTAGAAGCAAAGCTCCGGCAAAGACGGAATCGAAGCCAACGCATCTAAAATATATAATGGGACATCAATTTTTGAATGTCTATTATTGGAAGACATTGACGTGGAATGTCAGATGACAGTCAATTCCTGAATGTCTAATGAAAAAGGTCTATGTTATGGCCCTATGGTGGGAATAGTCTCGCAGCCAGTAAATCGGGCGACTAATATGCCACCAACGGTTAGAGATGCATTTGCACTGTACAATCCTCTTCCCGAAACTAACAACCTAAATATGCCCGCACGAATGTATTTAATATAATCTCGTGCACTAAAGCATACTCTCGTCAGATATATATATATATATATATATATGTATATATATATATATTCTCCTTCTTTCAAGCAACTTTGGACAATGTTGCTAAAAGCTTTGTTTGCACACAATACGCTTCTGCAGCAAACATAAAAAATAAACCGAGATACCGTTCAGTTGAAGATGTTGGCATCTTTTATCTTAGTTACTACCTAAATGACATTGATGATTCTCTGTCTATACCATAGTTTCCATCCTTTTCAACTAATGTATTCTAAACTCCCCCAAAACCAGATTTGTTTGTCTATGATCCATCTCAATGTCAAAATTCATATTTATAAAGGGGAAAAACTACCGTTTGGTTCGCACCAAAGAATTAGTGGGAAAAATGAAAACCCAAGCAGATTTAAGCTGCCACTTGTGTGTTGTGTGTCAGCGCGGAAGACTCAGTGAATGCAATTGATCCACCAATCCAAGGACTACCCACTTGTACCCTTACTCCATGTAATATCCTTTGCTTTGTAATACAATCGCAGGAAGCATCCACATGTGCCTCGGAATGATTGCCAGATAGATGCAAATGGCATAAGAGTACAGCAAGGCGAGCATGTCCCTATATGTGCGTTAAGAAAGATAGAGAAATGAAATGGGTCATACGCCCATATGTGGGAAGAGAGAGAGAGAGAGAGAGAGATAGGCATGGCCATATTGCGGATGCTTGGTTATGGTTATGGCTATCTTCGAGAAGTTGGCTGGATTGCTTTGTAGTCTTGTAGATCCGTGACTCTGCTTTATTATTGATCTTGATGTGATTGGTCGGTCCTCTCCCTCTCCCTCTCTCTCTCGTACCCAAACACACTCTCTCGCACACAAAATTGAAAACTTGAAAAAGATCAAAAGAGAAAAACCCACGTGGGTGCTGTTGTCAGTGAGATTGGTTAAGAGAATTTGAGAATTTATTAAGAGAAGCCATGGCCTCGTCACTTCGCTTAGCTTTACTCTTAAAATTTCTTTCTTGAAATAAAGAGTTTCTTAGCACTAAGTGCCGAAAAAAAAAAAAAAAGCCTAAATTTACATTTAGAATGAAGGGTTATGACCAAAAAAAAAATAAATTTAAATAACGAATTTGTGACTATAATGGTTGATTATAAAACAAAACAAAATTCTTCGAGAGAAATTGGGATTTGAACACCAATTCATTCAAAATCCCATAAAATGAGTTTTATTTTTCTCATATACTGAAAAAAAAATATTTAAAAAGAAAAACACTTCGAGTTTATAGCATTCAAAGTCACTGTGAATTACACTCACAAAGTTATTTCAAAAGGGCAAAAAAAAAAAAACAAAAAACAAAAGGAAGGGCCGCACCATGTTTGTAGGGTTCGTGCATAATAAAATCCTATACATTAAATCCAAAGTGATCGCGCTCAGAGGAGACAAAGAATCTAGGATTATTGGGTTAATGGGTTTTTGTCGTGTGTGACGTCCATATTCAATGACACATGACCAACAATAAATATCCAACGACGTGGATCTTATCATTGAATTGACTGGCTCGGAATGGGATGCCTCCTTGATTTTAGATCCGATCCCAGTGGTCGTGGTTTGTTTAGGATCATATTACTGGGATAAAGTACATCTGAATTTTTTTTCAGGTGAATATAGAAGTGTCAAAAAAAAAAAAACATCAACAATAATAGTAATAAAGATTCCGGTACACAATAAATAGACTAAAAGAGACTTCTTTTTCTTCAAATTAGATATATATAAGACCAAGTGAAAAGGATTAAAATAAAGAAAAAAAAATCGTGAATGGGCAATTCAGCATTGACATTTTACGATTTTAATGTGGTGTACAGTCTTTTACACTGTGGACCCAATTCGGGCCGACAGAGAAGACACAATAGTGAGTAAAAGGATCGTTACGGGACAATGAGCTTTGGAAATTGGGTTGGGCTACTTGCTTTGTGATTTCTCCCAAAGTCCATTCTTCCATTCCAATGTCCAATTGTTATGGTGAACCCACAAAAAAAAAATTGCCATGGTAAGAACTCTGATGGGTTATCCACTCATCCTATGTTGCACAAATGGTTATCTTCAAATTTAATGCACAAGCCGTCTGCCTGATTAAGAATTTAACTCTTATATATTGAGTTTTAATTTTGTAAAGAAGCAGTGTTATTTGCGAGAACAAAGAGAATTACTTTGTCTTATATAATTTATGTTTTAATAAAAATTTTAGTGGATGAAAAGAAAAAAAAAAAAATTCAATGTAGAAGTCACTAATCATATCCTCAAATAGTAAAATCATTTAAGTTTTTAATTTTAAATTTATGATTTGATACTTAATTCTTATAAATATAAAACAAAAATTAACACCCAAAAAAAGAAAAAATTCATGCTCGTAAATTATCAAGAAGGCCAATCTTGAATAATCGGATGACTTTAGTTAAAATGAACGGCTGGATTCTCCCCCGGCAGACGCAGATATTCTCGTTTCAACAGCTCATTTACCATCCCCAAGATTAGCTGCACCTCTCGGCTAAATTTATACAACTACAACAGTACAACTATATGTTTATATATTTCTTTCTTTCTTTTTCTTGGTCGTCTTTCTTTTTCTTGGTCGTTGAGACTCAGAGAGAGAGAGAGAGAGAGAGAGAGAGAGAGAGAGAGAGAGAGAGAGAGAGAGGGAGACAGAGATGGGGATACTGTACGGAATGGTAGCGAGAGGGGAGGTGGTGTTGGCGGAGTTTAGCGCGGCGCAGACTAACGCGAGCGGGGTGGCCAGACAGATATTAGAAAAAATTCCCGGTGGCAACGAAGATAGCAATTCCTCTTATTCTTATGATCGCCACATCTTTCATGCCAAGAAGACCGATGGCCTCACCGTCCTTTGCATGGCCGACGCCGCCGCAGGAAGTAAATTAAAGTTTTCCATTATTCCGATACCTCTCTGTTCTGCATATGATCATCTTTTTCTTTTTTTCTTCTCTCTCTCTCTCTTTCGCATATTCATTTCGTTAAAATGCAAATATGTGCCCATAATCCAGAATTTCAATCATCTCTTGGTGTAAGTACTAAACGTGGACTTTAAATTACTATATACACGTGTGTTTGGGTGTGTGTGTGTGTATACATATATATACGTATGTATGTATGTATGTATTTACAGGGATAATCCCATTTGCATTTCTTGAGGATATTCATCAAAGATTTGTAAGGACCTACGGTCGTGCCATTCTCTCTGCTGCCGCTTATGCCATGAACGATGAATTCTCCCGGATTCTGGGCCAACAGATGGACCATTATTCAAATAACCCAAATGCAGATAGATTGCACCGTTTAAGGGGAGAAATGGGCCAGGTAATTTTAAACTATGAATGATATATATATATATATATATATATATCTTTAATTGTCGCCAACCCTCTATCTGGTTCTTCCAGTTGGTGAACATCATCATCAATCATCATAACAGTGTACTTGAGCCAATGTTCATGTGAAAATGTGGCAGGTGAGGAACGTCATGATAGACAATATTGAGAAAGTCCTGGAGAGGGGCGACCGCCTGGCATTGCTCGTAGACAAAACTTCTGCTTTGCAAGGAAACACCATTCGCTTCAGATGGCAGAGTCGTCGTTACAGAAATAATCTGTGGTGGAAGAATGTCAAGCTCACGTAAGTAAAGCTTAAAACTTAAACCCAACAAAAGCTAAAACATTATAGGACTCTTTGAGGGCCTTGAGATGAGGCCAAGACTGCTCTGCATCTATCTGGGTATCTCTGCATTTCATATTCATTTGAAAAGTGAAGCCCCAGTGGGCATTTGCATTTCATTTCAGTTTGTTTCATTTGATATCCATGCTCAAAAGCATTCTTGATTTGATGGTGGGTACTCTTTGTTTCCTCGCAGGTTTGCATTGATACTGTTTCTCCTTATCGTCCTTTATATCTGGCTCACTTCCGTCTGCCATGGTCCCTTGCTTCCCTCTTGCGTGTAGTAAACCGAGTGGTTGACCAATAGACCCCGGCATTTATTGCCAAAGAAGCAAAGACTGTGTCCCCTCTCCCCACCTCTCTCTATACCGGAAAGAAAAAAAGAAGGAATACTTGTTTAAGGAAGTGCTTGGCATAATGCATCAGAGCTACCATAAAATGTTTTCAAGAATATCTCTTCAATTACCTTCTTTTACGCTCCATTCCATGCATCGTAACCTCTCTTCTTAGAAGTTTAAACTTGGAACAAGTATGCTGTGGATCCCACCCTAAAGTCGCAGAGACCTAAATATGCATTAGCGTAGAACGCGTACATCAGAGAAAAGAATATTCAAGAAAACGTAAACTTGAATCATGAATGTTAACAGAAGGCCTTATAATGACTGAACCATTAGTTTGACACCACGAAACAGGTTGAATTTCACAACCACAAAAATTTAAATGCTACAAGAGAAAAGAATTGAATAAAAGAAAAAATAAAAACTGAGGCAACTTTACAGTAAATTGGCGACCAGTCACCAAATTTTCTAATCAGAGTCATCAACTTTAAGCCAATCGTTTGACTCAACATCTGAGTCTTTATCACGGGAAATTGACGGCCTTGCCTTTTGGAGACCAGCCTGAGCCTCAGAATTTTTGTTCAGCTGCTCCCAATCACTCGATCCACTGCGTGAAGGAGCCTTGATGTTCTGTGCCTTCCTGGAAGCAGATAGTCTAGATGAATGATCATTATCATCGTCCTCCAAATCACTGAAGGACACATCCTCTTCTTCTTCTTCTTCTTCTTCAAGCTTTCTTCCCCCATCTCCGGAAGTGCCTGTTTCAATATCTGTCTCTTCCAACCACTGATCAGTATTCCCTTCAGCATCAATTTCTAATATTTCAGTTGCACTGACAATCTCTGCAACCTCTTTTCCACTAGAAGAAACACTGTCTCGTTGTGGGCCACCAACTTTGCTTCCCACTTGAGATGTATCAAGAACATCAGGATTTGCTGAAAGTTCAGCCTTCTCATTCCTCTTGTTTTTCAGCATCTGCAGAAGTATATTTCTTGTCTCAACTATCTGCAAACATGTCAAATTTTAGTCCCAACCATCTTCTCCATGATATAAATGTTATCTCTGCAAACAAGTTGAAATTTTGTCCAAACTATCATATGTTAGATGACAAGTTATCTCTTAAGGACTGATTGAATAGCTGACATCCCAAGATATGAATATTACTTTCCCTACTGCATCTATTAATTGTTTTTGACCTCCAAAATTTCATTCAGCAGAGAAGGGGAGAGATAAAAAGATGTGAGTCTTAAGTCACATCACATATACATAGACATGATAGGATAGTTAAGTTGGAATAAATAAGTTCATTCTTCCAACAGCATCTAATTATTCAAGTGAGTGCCCCAATATTAGAGGTACAAGTTTAGGGGAAACAAGACAGGTAAAATAGTGAGCTACAAATCTCTTGTAGGAGCAGAGAAAATGTACATTCAATCCTAGAACATGGAAGCCTTAGCTTTATCCTTTACCCCACTATGAACCTTGATGTCCTAAGCATGATGATCTATTTGATCAAATGACACTGCATAAGTGCTTCACTCCTTCCCTGGACCCACGGTGTGGGAGCCTTGTACACTAGGATGCCCTTTTTTTTAATACATGCAATCAACATAACTGACCACCACAATTGCATATCTTCTTCAACTTTAGTTGACTGGTGTGCGGGGGTCACCAAGACAAAGACTTCAGATTAATAGCTCAAACATGCAAAATCATCATATATGCATGCCCAGATTGGCAAAAAACTATCTTAGTCCCATCTTTGTTACGGACCATTAGAGAGCCCTGTAACATCAGTAATGAAAAATATATTACCTGCTTTCAAGTGTTTCCTAATCCTCAGTACACTTAATCTCTACCCAACATAGCTTTAAAAAAGTATCATTGAGCTCGAATGAGATGAAAATATAAATGCCAACAAGGAGTTAATAATGCTAGAAATGTAAAGCACTGCGAGGAAAAATTAATAGAAGCTGATATCTTACCTGAGGAGTTGATAGAAACTCAAAGTCGTGTTCGTTCAGCCTTGGCAGTAACAATATAAAGTATACCATCCAAAACTGTTCAACTCCCATGTTGCTGCAAACTTTAGTTCTAAGGTCTCGGAAACTAGGAACCATGTGTTCAACAGTTGAAGCATGCTCTTCCTGAGAATCAGACATTCTGAAATCTGCAAGCCAACAAACCAACATTCAAGGCTAAAAAGGTCAGTGCTAGTCCCCTTGCAGGTCAACAATTATAACAGAAAAAAATAAAAAGAGGGAGAAAGAAAGAAGAACGGGAGTTTTTCAACATTAAATTTAACAGCTCGAGTCAAAATTGATTACAATAGCTTGTATAGTATTACAAACGGAATATCCCATTTTGGGATACAAAAGTTTGTTTTCGCCAATGATCCGATCAAAGGAATAATAGGAACTTTTATATGGAGTTTCTTCTTCACAGTCATTGTCAATTATAAATGAATTTTCTAGCATTTGATCAACGGACTTTGAGTATCAATAATAAATCAAACAGCGAAACCAGAACAAAAAAAAAATGAAATTCGAAGATATAATTAACTATTACGATAACAATAATCCATGAACAACAAAATTTACAAAGAAAGAAAGTAAAAGATAGAAATATGTTACCATTATCTAGTGGCAATGGGAAATCAATCCAGCACTCAGGCCTCAGCGAAAGCTCGTGAACAAAATCAATTACTTCCCGCGTAATCCCCGGCGCGTAACCCTCGCCGTCATCATCCTCTTCTTCTTCTTCTTCTTTAGCATTTTCGAAGTTCAAGAAATTGGAAGTCAATTTGGAGATCCCACTAACGGTTCTGTTACCCGAGAGCATAGAGAAGCCGGTCTTCAAGCTGCCACCCAATTCCGCGAGATCATTCCGGATCCCGAGGAGGGTTTTCGACGGCGACGACGGAGAATCTGGCTGTGTCGGTTTTCCTTCGGCGACGGCGGAAGGCGGAGGAGCAAGGAAGTTGGCGACGCCGCGCAGTTTCCGGCCGATCGTGTCCCCTATCACAGACAGGTCGTCTTTCACACCACCCCCGCGATTCGCAGGGCTTTGTGGTTGTTGTTGTTGTTGTTCCAGTATTGGCGACGGTGATGATGAAGAAGAGGAAGAATCTGCATCGTCGGATTGGATGGACCTGAAGAGCCAAGACATTGCCTCTTCCCCCTCTTTTTTTTTTTTTTCGAATTTCTGTAGATGGGTTTTTCTGGGATTATTGCATTGAGAGAGATATGATTGGACGATGATTATTGGCAGAAAGAGGAGCGCTTGAAGTAGAAAGCTTTTAGCTTTGAGCTCTTTGGTAATTATTTTTTATTTTATTTTTTTTCTTTTTCTTTTGTTGGTAAAGATAATCTCTTTTTTTCCCCCACTTTCTTCTCTCTTGAGATTAAAGATTTGGGTTTACTTAGGATTGTGTTTCTTTCTGGGCTATTCTATTTTAGAGAATTAATTGGGTATTTGAGAGCATATAGCCATCCTTTTGAGTTTTGTTTACTTATTCTCCCATCTTATTGGCTAATAAACCACTATGGTTTAACACATTTAAAGTAGAGAAGGTTTGTATAAAGGTTTTTTTTTAAAAAAAAAATAAAAATTACTGAAATTTAAATTTCTTGGTGAATATCGTGTGTATATGTACAGAGTAGCAAGGGAGTAGAAGGTTGTTCCTGCCACGTCAAGTTAACTAAACTGGGTACGGAACAGTTAGTAGAATTTAGTACTCAAGTATTATTAAAATTGAAGTATTTTTTTATTTAATTTTAATATTAATAAATTTAAAATTTAATATCATATGTTCAACATAAATTTTTATTTTATATTTAAAAAAAAAAAACAGAAGAGAATAAAATAGAAGAAATTATATCGTAATATTAACTATATTGTCATGATGTTAGTACTATTATCAATTAATTTATAAGTATTAATTACAATAGAAGTTTATATATCACTTAATTGTTGTAAGGAAGGAAATTGGTAGATACTTTTCTTTCTTTCTTTTTTAATTGGGAAAACAAATTGATGGACGTACACGGACTCATTCATGAGTGGTGCTGTGAAAGTGCACTTTCTTGATAGATTAAAAAAAAAAAAAAAAGAAGAAGAAGAAGAAAACAGTTCCGAATGCTGTATATCATAAACCTGAATTATAGGAATTATTTTTCACATCGTTATTGCAAACCCATTTCGCCATGGCCATGGATTCGTACCCCACATCGGATGGATAAAGATTTCAACTTCTGACCTCACGGTGCTCTAAAAATAAATGCACACAAAGAGAAAAAGAAAACAATCAATCTTTCCTTGGAACTGCATTGCAAACACTCGTAAAATTAAAATATATTGGATCAAATTCCGACAAGTCACACGATAGGAGAAACCAAGAAGTGAATATGACCACTCTGGGGTCTAAACACCAAGGCAGCAAGAAAACGAAGTTTCGTTTTTCGCAGCCTTCATTCATTGCCTTAATAGGCAAGGGAAAGCTGCAGAATTCATCAAGGGAAACAAAATGAGACTCAAAAAGGCATCATACCTAACAAGTTAAGCTAAAACCAAATGGGAAGCAACAGCGATTGTAGCATTCCAAACGAGCAAGCTAACCCAAAAAATTAAACTAAAATAAAATGAAATAAGAAATTTTAGCAGAGCCAATGACACCTGAGAGCCACAACTCAAACTCCACGTCTCTTCATTACAGGAATGTGGAAAAAATCACAGAATGTTACACATCATTTGAATCATCTGTGAATACACCATAAAAGCATAAACACTGTTTCCTGCTTAAGTGACATGTACGACAGAGCAGGTTGAGAAAACTATAGTAGTCCCAAAATGCATTATTATTAACCTTCACTGGTCCAAATAATCACTAACTCAAACCCTTGCTGCACACAAATTGGCATGGAAAGAATCTCATTCTGACTACTGCACATACAAAGATATGGTACACAATCGTCTAGTCTTCAACCGTGCCCAATCTCAAAACCCAAAACCACCCAATCTCATTCTCTCTCCCAATGTTTCCAAATGAAAAATGTGCTCTTTTGTGGTGAAGCAGCTAAATGAATCCTGGGTATGGATTGTATGCTTGAACAGGTGGCATACCTGAGCCATATGGTTGGACACTGGCTCCAAAAGGACTGCCAAAAGGATTTGCCGGCTGTTGTTGTGAACCCGTCATCATCATGTACTGCTGCTGTTGCAACATAAAAGCCTGTTGCTGATTGACCATTGCTGTCATTTGTACAGAATGTGGCGCAGCCACTCCACTGGAGGCAAAGAAAGGATCATGGGCTGTTGTTTGCATCATTGGACCAGGCAATGGGACTGGCTCCCAAGGATTGTAGCTTGCAGGCTGACTGTTTCTTCTAATTGCATCATCATAGAGGCTGTCTAACGTAAGCTTATCCAGCCCTCCCGCCTTTTCAATCAAAATAAGTTTAACATTAGTTTAAATCGACCAGAAAAGCACAAACACTATCTTTACAGCGGTTGACATCCAATGCCCAATTTTATACTAGGTCATGAACAATAAACAGTGAAAGCAACACAATTAATGTACCAGTTTGCTAGCAGCTGTAGCATTGTCATTTGAACTTGGAGCCGTAACAAGAGCCAATTCCCAGCCTGTAGTTCCATTTGCTTGGCTTTGAGCAGTAGTTGGTTGGTCAGCTGCAAAAGCAGAACCAACTGCAAACATAAAGATTGCTTCCCTGATTGCAATTGGACTACTAGATGGATATAGACCATCAGAGTATATCGCCAGATCCTAAGGGCCCCTTGAGCTATAATTGTTTAGATTAACGATCAGAACTTACCAACTGGAACAATAGCCAAAGCCAGGGCATTTTTATTATCTAGTTCTGAAGCAGCTGGAACAGGATCATCCAAACTCTAGCAACCAAAGAAGGAATGAAAAGAGCAGCTCATAAATCTGTTGACAATGTTCTCAGAAACAAAGTATGCTGCATTTGGTCATTTAGGTTTTGGGATTTACCAACAAATCTGGTGGTGCAACAGCAGGTGCCTCTTCCTTTACAGGTTCAGGTGTAGGTGGAGATGGTGCAGGCTCCTCCCTAACTTCAGGTTCTTTTGTGTACTCTATGGCCAGAACTTCTTTGGGGGGTGCCAGCTTGTTGTCAATGGCCTGCCTTGTCAAAGATTACAGTATCAAACAGAAATTATTGCAAAATGATCAAAAGAACTGATTAAAATTAAATTCAAATTCTACAATTGTATTCGGGAAACAAGATCACTATAAACCAATACAAAGAGTGATATGATTTCTGAGTGCTTCAGCAAAGATTGCATCATGTATCACTTCATCTGATTCATGCCTTAGTAAGTGGCAGTCATTAACACCTCATGTATGACAAGAAATACCTTGCCCCAGCATTGAATAACAAAAGCAATAATTTAATCCCTTGAGATTTCCCAATCATTTCAATTGACCAAATACATAAATCTTATTTTGGGACAAAGATAAGCTGATTTTGGACAGTCTGCATAGCTTTTGATGGTTGTGGTGCCATTTTTTCTTTTGACCAGTTTGCTCTCCCCATTTAATGCAAACCCACTTGCCAGAAGCACTACTGTACCTGATCCTTGCGGGCCATTGACATCCGTGGAGCTTCTTGGACATACTCTTCCATGGTTTGTACAAATGATGGAGGAGGCTGCATTTATCAAAAAAAGTAGGCCAGGGAAGTTTTTATTGGACAAAGGAGAGGTAACAAAGGGAATAAGTGCAAGAAGACATAGGTGAGAACACAAACCTGCTCAACTTTAATAAACCTTTCTCCACGCACAAGATCCCTATTTTTACAAATCTCATAGAATTCTGAAAGTCTCTCTGCCTGCATTCACAGCGTAGCAGCCAATGAAAACATGAAAGCCTTACATTCATAATTGACGGTTTTAATTTCATTTACAGAGCTATTCTTAACAAAGCTTACCTGCTGACAAGCCCTCCTATATATTTCCAAAGCCTTTATAGCATCATGCCGTTGCATCTCAAAGAACTAACATCAATTAAGCAGCAGTAAATGTTATGATTCGCAACATTCCTAGTTTCTGATCCAAAAACGAGGACCACTGCATACCTTGTCAACCAAATTGGCAGTACCATCACTTATGGCTTGATAGATTTTTATGCTTTCAGAAACAACCTATTGTTGATGGACACAGAAATAATAAACCAGAGAAATTGAAAATGAAATCCACATCAACCTAGCAAAGAAGATGAGCACACAAGAACCAAACTTACCAATGACAATGCTAACTGAATAACAAAGTTATTAACTGCTGCCCCTTGTGGCTGCACAAGAGGTCCGCAAATGTTAAGCCATTTATAAGAAAATAAAACTAAACAGGAAAAGAGAAGGAATAAAATCTGTAGCCCAAATAGAAGTGTAATGAAGCCCATCACTTGTAATAAAACTTAACAAAAATCCACAGATGAGTTGAGCTGAATCCCACATTACCTGACAACCAAGAACACGGTAGAGAAGCTGTTGCAAAGCTGGCAACTGTTCCAACAATTCAGCAGTGTCCAATTCTTTTGTCCTCTGCATCCAAGTTCTATAAATCACCCTTTGCCAACATTTCATTTGAATGCTCAGCAATCTAATATATATTATATTCAGGTATAGCGAATGCTGAATTCAAGTTACAGCAATAGTCCTCTAACTAGATAGATAAAAGAATTTCTATATTTAGCTTCACACTAATTTTTGAATGCTTTTGGTAATGTTGATACAAAATACTTAAGTGGTGAGCTAAAAACAATGACTTCTTATCGCCACAGGCCATCACAAAAATGTAGAGAAAAAAAAAAGAAGAGAAAACATTGAAGGCAGGACAAAAGGAAGGATAAAGCTATTACAGCTCGATCTGTCTCCACATCATACTTCAGAACCCGAAAGCATTCCAGCCTCTCCTCCAAAAATAAGGCGTAAGTGCGAACCCAGGAAGAATAGTCCCAAGCTGGCAATCACATGACAACTAACATAAGCAAACATTTAACAAGAGTAAATATCTGATCAAGGAGGAGAAACTACCGTTTGGACAGGAATCATCTTTGAAATGAGCCATATTTAGCATGTGGCTTCTGCTTTTTCCATAATTGATGAGCTCCTCATGAAAAGTGGGATCCACTTCCCTCAAAGCACGATGAATCACAATTAAAGTTTTCAATGCAACCTAAAAAACCAATTGAAGACACTTGATCAAATTGCAGGCAATAGGCATATAGATTTGGACCAAAAAAAAAACAAAAGAAAAGAAAAAACAAAAGCACATATCTGTGAATGGATTGATGTTTATCTGGGCAAACAACTATTCATAAATTTAACCACAGAATCCCATCAAGCTAACAGCAAGATCTCCATGACAGAGATGCACCAAAGCCACCCAGGACCAAGACCACAATGACATATATATCATTCTAACAGATCTTTTTAATACTGCAAACAAAAAGAAGAATAGTAGCATACATTCAAAGCCTCCTGGAAACCTAATTTAGACTTCCATTTCCCATACCAAATTCTTGGAGAGTTTGTCTTGTGCAGAAATGTACACAATTTAATTCTAGCCTTTTGATTATGAAGCCATCCAATCACAAAATGTAATGCATATGATGCACATACCGCCCAATTATGCGTCCTAGATAACCTCCTTGCAAGAGCATGGATACAATATGCGACATCAGCTCGAGGCCTAGTAGCTGAAACAGCAGCAAAAATTGCTGCAAAAATAAACATGAAAGAAACAACATAAGCTCCCACATTAATTAACTGTCACTTCTGTAACATATCTGACACAATGCATATGATAATCCTCTCCTGAGCAGAAGCCAGAAAAATGGATAGAGAGAATATACCTCGAATGTGCTTTTCCTTTGCCGGTCGTTCAACGTGATTTGTGGCCTTAACTATAGAAATGTCCAATTCCTACAACAGGAATGTCCAGCCAAAGAGAATAGTGAGTCAAATCCAGATTTGATTTGAGTATTGTTCGACCTGTATGATCTGTTAAGCATTTATATTTGTAACTTGTTACCTTGTAATCACTGTTGACCTTAGCCAACGAGACCGTGGTGGTATCCTTCAATGCCCCGAGTGCTTTTCTCAAGCTTTTTTGCGTTCCACCTCCTGACATTCTATCCCCCTCTCAACTGAAAAAATTCTACAAATACCCAAGAAACAATCACCGCCATTTTCTTCAAATAAAACATTGCTCCCATGACACATCATAGTCAGTCTTCATAAACAAGACAATGCATTTACTTGAAGTCTCAACAAAATTCACCCCTTTAAGCTTGCAGATTACAATAATGGAGCCTATGCAGTATTAATTCAGATCCACCTCAAGTACCCGTCCCTTACTGGCCACATCAGACCATCAATACTGAATAATTAAGCTGTTTCTAGATTATCATGAAACACAATATAAAACCCAAAATATTGAATAAGGAAGGATATAAGGGAGAATTAAAGACACAAGTAAATCAACAAAAACGTTCTGAGAGCATAATTATAAGCATAAAAATAATCTAAAGAAACAAACGAAACACTTGGGGCCAAATATCATAACAAGTATAAAACAAATCAAGAAAACAGCTGTTGACTTATTAAATGATCAAGGGGTCAAACAAAAAAAAACACCCAATAAAAAGCTAAATCTTGTAAACAAAATAAGGGAAGGAAAGAAAGAAAGTAACCCAATTGCATTAAGAAAAACCCACCAAAGAAGGATTCAAGCAGACACACACATAAGCAAATTTTGATAAAAAAAAAAAAGGAGCTAAAAGGGAACCAGAAAAGGAAAACCCACTAGTTTGTCAAAGATAAAAGCCCGCCCAACAAAGAGGAGATTCAAGAAGACATACGCAATAAGCAAAATTTGGGGGAAGGAAAAAAAAAAAGGAAAAAGAAAGAATAATGAAAACAGGGAACCCAACTGGATTGAAGAAAAGGGCAGCAAACAAAGATTTCAAGAACGTACACAGAAAGAAAAAACCACGCATCATATCCAACACAAAGAAACAAGCACACATATGCATAAACGATGAAAGAAAGATCAAGAAAAGCTGATTGGGAGTACCTCAGGCCTCAATCCCAGGGCGAGAGAGAGAAGGGATGGATCGGTGAAATGTATGAGGTCGAAGAAAAGTCGAGTAAATGATAGGGAGAATTGAGTTGTGAGAAAAAGCTTGGTTTTTGGTTGGGTGGGTCGTCGGCGTCGTAGACCATTTTTTGATAACTACATATTCTCTCTCTCCTCTCACTCTCTCTCTTTCTAATATCTTTTATTTTTATTAAACAAAATAAGAATTTTTTATTTGTACTGCGCAACTGTACGTGTGTGTAGCGTTATTTTGTTTATCGTTTTGGTCTATTTTTGTCTCTCTCTCTCTCCCTCTCGTCTGTCCTTTGTGTCAGACTACGGCGCTGTAAGAAAAACTAACCTGCACTCATCTTCTCTTCTGTTCTGTTCTGTTCTGGCCCCTAAAAATCGGTGTAAAAAAATTGTTTTGTCTTATTTTTTTGTTCTCCCCTCATATTCTGCCACCTCATTAAAATCTCTAACTTTTCTTTCTCTTTTTTTCTTTTAACTATTGGTTGGTAACTAAACTAACCTAAATTCTGTTATCAATTGTTTGATACGCTAATACCTTTCTTACCATCATAAAAATAAATTTAAATATATAATAATAAAATTTTAAATTTATTAAATTAAATACAAATTAAAATTATTTATGTTGATTAATATTTAGATAATCAATTTATTTTATAAAAAAGTTAAAATTGGGACAATAATAAATAATTTTTTATTTTAATTTATAAGTACAATTATTGATATATTTATAATATGTTTTTTATTGCAAAAAAAAAACTAAATTAATAATTGGTCACACTCTACCAAATTAAGTTTTTTTTTCAAGGCTCCCCCCCCCAACACACACACACACTCTTTCTTAAGAATTAAGATATAAAAGAAAGTAAACATCCAGGCGGGATTGAAAATGAATCCTTTCTCTTAATTTTAGAAGGGTCTGATCAGTACTTGAAATAGAAGCCGATTTTTTTAATCGTTTCAGCAAGTGAAGTAATTGTGAGTTGTTGGGACTACATGGGATTTAAAGGGGTTGCTAACCTGTACAGTTGTTTTGTATTATATCATACGTTGGTACTGGTACTAGAGGACATCTTCTTGCTTCAATGTCAATAAATTTGAGAGTGTCTTGGAAGCAGAATTGGAAACTGGAAGCTGCTAAGAAGCAGGCATTTAGACAAAACAATGCCAACTAGCTCAGACAGACAGGCAGGCAGGCACATTTTTTTGAATTTTCATTACATATTTACCCTTGGTGTTCCACAAAATCATAAATGTAACCTTACATTCTTGAGGAAATTACATCCTTTGTCGGTGACATGAAAAATAAGCATCAAACAAAATAAATACAATATACAATTGCGAAGAAGAAAATTTTCCGGGGCTTTGGGTTGAAGAATTTTTTATTGATTTCTCGTCCTCATATGGAGATTTGGGGACTGTATGTATACATATATAGACAATAAAGAAAAATCGTGAGTGGCTTTTTGTATTTTCCTTTTTTTATCAAATTCAGCCACCCATCTCCCTTAAATCAAATAAAAGAAATATTTGTTAAAAATTGTTTCCAATGAGACTCAATTACTGTGCAAATTTTAAATTAAAATTGTGTTATATATATTGTTTCTTCAAGTATAGGCATTGCAATTTTATTCGTCTTTCAGTCAACTCATCGTTCAGGACTCACTCACTGGCAACATGACAAGATTCAAGGGGCAAATGTCTACACCATCCGCTTGATTCCGGGTCAACCCATCTGCACCTGAAACACCCAAGAAAAACCATCGTCTAAATGACTATCATGACCTTTATACGGGGAACAGGGGGAAGTAAACAAAGAAAAAATGGGCACATCCAATAAAAAAGAATCGGTTTGAGCTTCTAGGAGGGGCACTCGTTGGGTGGGTCCCGGCTGCATGTGGGACCCACTCACAACCTGGGTGCCAGTCAATACCTCATGGATGACGTAGGCAATAGAAACTGAGATAGCGTTGGACTGGCTGGCTGCGGGCTCCACCGGCAGCCCCTCTGGAATCTGGATTGCCCTTTTATCGTCTTATTTTCATGGCATCCATCCATAACCGTTGATCACCCTTTTTTTTTTTTGGACGCACGAGATTTGTTTCCGTCTGTCTTAGCCCGGCCCTTGTTTGTCAAAGCAAGGCTGGAACTTTGAAAGAACAGGGCACTCGATGTCCGATAATGTTTAGGTTAAGCTAAAACCACATCTTGGAATTAAGCATTTTTGTAGGAATGTTAGGATTGTAAGCGTCTGTATTTTTTTATCTTATTTTCAATCAACATTCTTCTTTAGACATCCATTCATTCAACTTTTACCACAAGTATTAACGTTGTGTTATTTCAAACATTGCAACTGATCATAAACTCGCATGATTCCCTTTAAAATATGTTATTTAAAAAAAAAAAAAAAGGTAAATGATTATTGAGTTTTGTTCTTCGCATAGAAAAAAGGGATAAAAACAGAAATTTTCATTGAAAATTCCAAAAGAGATTTTAGGAAATGTTTCTATAAGACTAGAGTTTGAATTTTGATTGCAACATTAAAAAAGAAAAAGAATAACTCAGAAATCACAGAAATCTGAGGCTTCAAGTCTTGAAAAGTAAGTGCTCAGCCAGAGATGAACATCCGGGCAGAACGAGGCAGGCAGCTGCGCCTGCCACACAAAACACACATGTTTACATTGAATAAGTCTTTATTTGACTCAAAAAGGGGGCTTCGGACGGAGAACAGAGAACAAAGCCTAAAAAGCCAGCAACGCAACTTAGACCTGGTCGTGGCAGCATGTTACAGTCATACACCTATACCAGTTGACTTGGAAATTTGTCGAATTTACAGTCCTAAAAAATAGCATCGCTCTGCCATTAGAAAGAGAGATGATAAAATTTAGGAAGACGATAAAATAATTTAAATTTTTCATAAATTATTTTCCTTTTATAATTCTGGTTATCAAGAACCAATGAAATTAATGCAAACAATTACACACGTTACAATGGCCATACGGCCCAACAAGAATTCTTCCGAAACCTGTAAAGCAAATTCAAAATTGGTGGCATCTGAAAAGAAAACCCCTCACGATCTCTTGACAACAGCAGAAGCAAAAAAAGGATGGTGGACGAACTCAAAAGAAACCTTAAGCGACCTGTCAAGTGCTCCTACATGACAAATGACGTTTAGCGCAATGCTATTGTGCTCTGCAACCTGCTCCAGTTGGCGGATTTCTGCCAATCTATCCAGGTCAGTGGAAAAATTTTTCTTGATCTCCTTCGCAATCTTCAGAGCATCTTTGAAGTAATTATATGCGACTACAGTCTAGATACAGAAATAATCGGTTGGGGAGTGTACAGAAATGGATTGAGGAATGATAATTAGTTAAAAAAAAAAAAAAAGGGCATCATAGACTACTACTCACAGAGAAGCGAACATATGAAGTTGATTCCTTGAATGATGGGTATGAAACATGATCAGGAATACAGGCTTTTTGAAGAAGATCAAAATGCTGCACAAATCTCTGGAAAAAAGAAAGTCTGGTGTCAGTAGAATGACTCATAGCCATGCAATCCAATAGTTGCTTAATTAAGGGAAATGAGCAATTCTGAACATAAGTTATCTGCTTTCTGAAACTGCAACAGAACAGATCATTAAGCACAGAGAAAAGATGACTTGTAAATTAAAGATGGTCTCAGGTTCAAGTCCTCCTCCTAGGTGCATTCCCTGTTTCCAGTGGGAGCCATGGCAGTGAGTGAGAGCCGTGCTAGCAAATAGAGGTTTCTTTGTAAGGGAACCCTTGTCATAAAAAAGAGAAATAAATGCTGCCTATGCAATTTCACTCATGATGCGACACTTGCATTTTTACAGGTTCAGCACTTACTTGATTTGATGGCATTGCTCAGGTTAAGACTGATCTTGATAACATGTTAAGGGTCAGACGCTTAAAGAATTTACTCCAAATGATAGAATATACATAGATGGCTATCATTTACCTCATGTTCTGAGTTAAATGGGCTCAGACCCTCTAAAGCCAATTCATTCCTCAAGGCAGCAAGCAGCTGGAAAGGTTGAACAATTCTTGATCAGTTCAAGATGACCATGAGGAAGCAAAAGCTTCTACGCAGAATTTCCGCAAACAAGGGTTCACAACAACAACAAAAGAATGCACATGACGTGGAAGGAAAAGCAAATTTAACCCATAATAGCATCTTAATTAATCAATTATCACAAGATTGTAATGCACCAGTCACAAACCAACAAACCACGATTACCAGTGCAAGTCCTTCAGCAAGACATATTTGGCACCGAAGAAACAAGACAGCTGGCGGGATCCGAGGTTCTTTCGCCAGATCCTTCAAAGAATCCTTTCGCTTCTTTCCTTTTCGTTTATCTGATAAACAGATTAAACAAGAATAAAATAAGTAATGGCATGGAGATTAAAGACAAATTTTCAGTCATCAAAATAAATCCCACGTATTAGAGGAACTGGCCCAGCATTTGATTTTCCTTATACTAAAGCTATTTTCAGGCTTTTCTGACCAATGTGTCAAATTCTTGGCACACCACATGAAAGCAGTTGGTCACACATACAGACTCATTCAGTTACACTCTTGTACTACTCATCTAATTGGTGTAGACAGTCCTTGCGTGAAACTGGTCTCAGCACACTTATGGTTTCAATTTGACATCTTTCACTGACTCCTAACTGCTATCTTGAAAAAATGAACCAATTGAAAAGGAGGTAGACCTATCAGTACCTTCGCTCAAAGCCATGTTGAGATACGTTTTCTCTGCAAGTTGGATCAGGACAACATACAGATACCAATACACCATGCAATATTCACTTGGGGAATAGAGATCTAATTCAAAACCCAGAATGAGGAACCGGTAGGCAATCCAATAAGTTTGCTTCTCCACCCAAGCAAGGATATGCTTAAATATTCTTGCACTCACATTCTGCAAAATCACTAACTTTCAATAATCTTGGTCACAGCAAAAAACAGCTTATATCTCATTTAGTTAAACAAAGATCAAGCAATACAATAGAACTCAACTGCTGAAATAGACAACATGGGTAGAATGAAGGAAACAGAACCATTTTAAGTTATGCCAGACAACATAAATCAATCTCACCCCCTCTTACAGATCCAATAAAAAGAGACTCCACCGACAAGAAGTCCTAAAAAATTTTCTTGTTTTTGTGGGCAATACAACATAAGTTTTCAGCAGCAGTTGTAGTGCAGGGCAATTTTGTTAGGTGACATGGGCCTTTGATATGGTAGCATATTATAGGCTCCAACAAGAATCAAAACGCCAAAAGCAAGCAACAGACCTCGTCATCTGAAATACTTGGCATTTCTCCAGGGTCCTTTCTAAAAGCAAGTTCTAGCTGTCAATCATTAAAAATGAGAGTATAAGAACAAATGCCATTTCAGTTGTGAGCTATATAAATACAGATGCATGAAACAATCTTTATGTTACCAATAGGCTAAGTTGCAAAAACTTTTCGAGCTTGAACTCTTTTAATACCAGTGGACAAGATTTCATAACTACACTCGACAATTTCTACAAGCAACTAAGCATGGATTAAAAAAACACAAAGTCTAGCAATTAACCAACATTCCTCATTGTTTTCGTAAAGGACCATATAGGAAGGAATCAAATGATCAAACTTAATGGGTTCGTGGTGGTTTTTTTGGGAGAATAAAAATATAAATTTATTTTAAAATATATATATATAGCTAAAAAGATGTTTGCTAGAACAGGAAATGCATATTTCCAGGAAAACTTAGGTTTCAGAATAAGAGTTAGCATCCTGAAGCAACCATACAATGAAGATCAACAGACCTGAACATAGATAACACGCCAATCTTGTAAAATTTTCCCAAGTTTACGCCTCTGCCATGCAGCATTGGTGCAAAGGATTTTGAGCATGTTTATCAGTAACTGCATCACACAGAGTTACATATATGTTAGATGAAGCATATCATGCAGGTGTATGACACAAATTGTGATCCTGGTCAATCTAAAATTTCAAATATGCTACTTTGTCCTGAACTATAATCAAACCTAGTGTTATTGATGTTATTATCCCCACAGACATACTAAATGCAAATTTAATAGAGAAACTGAATAATATGGAAAAGATCAACAATTCCCAAAAATAAAACAGAGAGTGGAGAGTAATCCTTACATATCCAAGCTGTACTATGTTTTCATTCTTTTGCACAACATGGTCCCTTACGACATCAGGCAACCCCGCAGCTCTAGAAATTGCAGCAAAGATAGGATCCCGTCCATAAAGTTTACCATCTTGAACAAGCAGAAGCTGTTCAGAAGTTGTAAAGTTTGAGAGTCCAGAAATATGTCAATGCTTGGTTAAAAAATGGAACCATAAATAACCTGGAGATGTGCTCTTGCAATGAGGTCAGGCTTAGATTTTTGAAACTGAACCACAAAGCGCAATAGAACTTCTAGAGATGGGTCCAATGAGTAAGAACACACAGCATCAAGATCATGAAGAAGTTTTTCAAAATACTCAATAGCCTGAAAACAGAAGAAGGAATTTTAACAGAATAGTACACATGTCTATATTAGCATTATTCTAAATTTCTCACCTCTTTCCAACTAAGCATTTTAATTGCACGAGGTGGGGCGGGGGCAGAAGTTCTACTGTTTAAACTAGCATCAAATCCAATCGGTTGACAACCAGATGCAGTTGTTCTTTCCTCTAAGCCATCTTTACAAGTGTGACAAGCATAGGACACAATGAATTTTTCTGATTTGTGAATGGAATTCAACTCTGATAAACAAGCAACTATATGTTTTCTTGCCAGCTCCAGACCTCTTCCTTGGGCTCGCTTCAATGAGGTAAGAAGATGGAAAAAATGCTGTAAAGGCAAATCAAAAGATGGTGAAAATACTAACAAAGAAAGAATGCCAGACTGCCAGGGAGCCTCAGCACACAGATGTTGGTGGGAGGAGAAAATTAACTTTGTGCAACCATATTACACCAACTGAGGAAGTAAGGGTTTAACAGACATAAGCAAAAGAATGAAAAGCTTTCCACACCACCCAGAACATTTAAGTTAAGAGTTTAACACAGGATAAGACCTTACGAAAGCGTAAGCGACATAACAATGCTTTGCAGTAACCTTCCTCCAGATCAGGATTAGTTTGCAATGGTTCTACATCTGCATGAAATTACAGCATATATTAACTGAATATTCTAAAGTTCAATACAAAACAAAGAAATGAAGGAAATACAGAAACAAAGGAAAATACACAATTAACCTTTTCTTTTATAACTAATAAATAAGATAATAGATTGATTTATCATAGACATTACAACTATAGATTATAAACCACTAAAGAAAGCAAGGCAACAACGCATTTCATTTCTCATCAACATTATAAGAAGTTCATATTTCAGGTGGATTTCATATATTCAAGTTACTTGCAACTGTTACACTGCTTGGTGGTTGATAATGATGGTAAGGCAGCAATACATTTCATTTCTCATCAACATTATAAGAAATTCATATTTCAGGTGGTTTTCATATATTCAAGTTACTTGCAACTATCACACTGCTTGGCGGTTGCTGTCAGAAATTCCAATAAAAGAAATGGGTAATGAGTCTATAATGACTACTAACTGGCAATTAGATTGACCAAAATGAGCCTCTGGTTGGCAGCTCTGTGCAGCAACGAGATGGCTGGATAGTTTCATCATCAAATTTGGAAATGTAACAAAAAGAAAAAAAAAATACCCTCGGTTACTTTTCTTTTGGGTGATGGAGCTTTACAAGCATGCAGTTGGCGAGAAATATTTTCTTCAACAGCATTTAATAATGACAAACACTTTCCATCTCCATCCTCACTCAGAGAAAGACCATATGCCATTGTAAAGAGATCCTCTTCCTGCAAATGAGACAAGTTATCCAAAAAGTTGACTTATCAACCATGCTTTAAATGCAAATTGGTTGTGACTACAGACTTCTATCCTCACTACATAGTTAAAACATGCAAATAATGCCGCTGAAGATACAGTGAGCTCATTACATAGTAAGCACACAATAAAATTAGAAGATTTGCACTTGAATGCCTTTGAATTCCAGTTTGGCCCTCTAGATCAATGGAACTGGCTTGAAGACTTAGTCAACAAGTCCTTTGTCCAATGGTTCAATAACATATTTTATCCATGTATAAACTCACGAGTCAACCCAAAAAAAAAAAAATGATCTCAGCCAAAAGGGCTGTTGGAATACTTTACTTCATGTGTACGTGCATCTGAGACAGCAGAAACAACTGCCTTGCAGGTTGCACGAATGACTTTGCAATAAGAATGCAGTAAGGCATGTGATGATGTCCTCTCTGGCCTCAAAAGATATATGCAAGAAAAGACAGTTTGTGCCAATGAGTGGCCCTTATGCCATGTCGCCTGTAACAAAAAGAATGTGACTTAGAAATCCTTCTGTTGCTTTCTTATTAAGCTTGATACCTACTGCAGCCAAAGCCTGGCCTCTATCCATTAAGCCAGAGCATGGGGGTTTAATTATTCATACATACAGGAGGAGTAGTATCAAGGACATTAACATTGATAAGCAGTCATGCAAAAATTGTGTAGAAAGTTATAACTATGTGTGCATACCCTTTTACTTACTGTCAATCTGTTTGTTAAATAAATTTCAGAAGGCATTAAAAGAACTATTCATCAAAGATTTTACATTTAAGTCAGATATAACTTTAAGACTCTGGATGAGATCTGTTCTTCAGCTCTCTTGTTAGCTTTAGCCATAAATTTTTTCTTTAGTTCTTAAAATGGAATAACAAATAAGTTTTACCAGGCTCAATAGTGTGCTACTGTGTTTCCAGCATCGTAAAAATTTGCATCTAACATCCAGCTGTGACTTCTGGTGAGTATCATATCAAATTATTAGATGTTACCTCACATGCCAAAAGATGATCCATGATGTCAATGGTGCATTGAACATCAACAGTTCTATCAGAGCTAATGGGAACAGGAGCAGCACCATCTTCAATAGCTTCATTAATAGAATAGTATCTACTGATAATACCCGAATCCATCTTTGGGTCCATTATCTGTTAAAACCAAAATACAGAAAGGCATAAGAAAAGATATGATAACTTCTTATGCATAAAAGAAACAGGACAAAGTAGCAAAAGTTAGAAAACATCCTTCCTCAAAAATTTTCAAACAAAAAGTCCAGAAATTGGCCAAAATACAAGCCAAAAGATTTATACCATGTAAGGGCATTAATAACATAAAAAAAAATTGCACTTAATTGTAACTTAAAACACAACATCAACCAAGTCAAATTGCACTTAATTAACAAGAGATAAATTCAAAAACATAGTTTGCACCATACAGTGTGCAAACATTACACTTGTCAGTGATAATCTCTTCAATTAAAGGTATATATTAGAAAAACTGAAATTCGAGCAATGCAAAGGCCTCCAAAACAAACAACGGATAACAAATAAAACGAAAGTTGCAAGAATCGAATCAACGCCAAATCTTTGGCTTTTCAGATTAACGCCATTTTAATATCTTCCATACTATGTAATTAAAAGATAAAAAGAAAACAAATAATGAAAGAATTAAGCATGAATACAATAAATACCTCTAAAGCGGACATGGCAGCAAAAAGATTGAAGTTTTCTCCATGAATGAGCTCACTGTCCAGAAGTTCTACGACCAAACAACATTGAACACGGAATCAGATTGCAAGAAGTCATCAAGAATCGATCAAGATTAAGAAATTTGCGACGAAAGACAGAATAATAGGCCAAAGCGGACTTAACTTGACTGACTAATGATCACTAATGATCAAGAAAAAGGAAACAAAAAAAAGGAAAATCCAGAGAAAAAGATTTTGATTAAGAGAGAGAGAGAGAGAGAGAGAGAAAGAGAGAGAGAGCGAGAGAGAGTGGAAAAGAATCGACCTTTACAAGCGGCTTGGAGGAGTGGGGAGGCGTCGGCCCAGACAGTGTTTTCGCAGGCGGGAATGGATGAGGGGGAGGAGGGATGGGGCGGCGGGTGAGCGTCCGCCGACGATTCGCCTCTGCTGCTCCACTCCATAATGGGTAGTTTATTTTCTAAGCAAGGATGGGAGAAAGGAAGGAGGCCCAGACTTCAGTCTTCGCTCTCTTTAGACAGCTCACAAAGACCGAGGGGCACAACAGGAGCATCTGTCCCTCGACTCCCAAAATGGTAAAAAAAAAAAAAACCCCCCAAAAAAGAGAGAGAGAGAGAGAGAGAGAGAGTAAAAGAGAGTAAAATAGAGCCGTTTAGGGCATATAATTGATTGAGAAGAAGTTGGGGCTGTTGGTTGCGGAGTTTTGGGGCTGTCTTACTGTTACTATTAGGCATCGCACCTCTAGTCCATTGGGCTAAGTTGGCGTGTGATTGACATTTAACGAACACGCTTCCCTTTTTAACTCGAAAGAATGGGCTTCGTCCTTTAAACACAACCACGGGCTGACCAGCTTGGCGGGATTGGGGCCTGGGGCAGGGGGTGTAAAAGAATAGAAAAGTGTGGAGGGTATTATGGTAAATTTTAGTAACACGATTACAACGGCTAGTGGCTACATTAGAATACTATATATAATATTAAATATAAGATGGATCCTATTCGCAATCCAAGCGCTCTCTCTCTCTCTCTCTCTCTCTCTCTCTCTCTCTCTCTCTCTTTGCCATTCCCAGTCCCCCGAGAAAGAGCCGTGAACATTGTTCATCAAGATTTGCAGATTTGTCAATTTCCCTCTTCTTTGATTTCTTTGATTTATCATTAGTCTTTTGAATAAATATCTTCTTTGGACTCTTCTTCTTCTTCGATTTCTTGTTCTTCTCAGAAATCTTAATCTTTAATTTTAGCTTTAGCCCCACCACCACTTTTTCTTTCCTACGAATAATATTTGGGGCCTTCTCTTCCTTCTTTATCTTCTATTCTTTGCTTCTGCTTTCTTTCCTTTGTGTGTGTGTGTGTGTGTGTGTGTGTAATTGATTGGACAATTAAATCATTCCCCAGGTTGATTATGATGGCCCTATAGGACCTGGTTATTCGTATATTGTCGTTTAAACTGTTTCAT
Source organism: Kandelia obovata (assembly GCA_021464305.1). NCBI lineage: Eukaryota > Viridiplantae > Streptophyta > Magnoliopsida > Malpighiales > Rhizophoraceae > Kandelia > Kandelia obovata. The sequence continues at coordinate 520,169 of CM038481.1, forward strand.
AATATTTGTTTCCATGTGTTACTATCAGTTGGAAGGAAAAAAAAAAAAAAAAAGAGAAAGAAAGAAAAATGTTTGGCATGCCAATCGCCTGAATATCCCATTGGTTCAAATTGAATACATTGTGCATTGCTAAACTTTGTTGATTTCTTGGATCCACGTGCATGGTTACGCCTCTTTCGTTTTGAATTGGTTCTTAGCAGAGCTAATATGCTTCTTCACCTGCATTTTGGAGTTATGTATGCTCTTGTCCCAAGTCACGTACCTATGTTTTTCAGTTTCTACTTTATGATGTTCTTCCAACCGTGGCTCACTAGGTTGTCCATGAAGAATGGTAACCATTATTCCTGAATTGTTTGCATTAGTTCCCCCTTTCTTTTTTTTGGCTTTCATGCTATTATTCTTTATGCTAATTATTGCTGTTCGACTTCGGGCTTGCAGTTCTGATTCAAACCCAAAATTTTTATCTGGTTTTCTTCCTGTGGAGTATCAAACCGTTGATAAAAGGGGCCTCAGTGTTTTGCTGGTCATTTCTATATGCAGTTATCACAGGTGGGAATTGCCTTTTCTGCTGCAATAACCGTTTCGTGTGTTTGGAGCATAGATCAGTCTATAAAGGCGCAGAGGACCTCCAGGAGAAAAGGTGAGTTGTTTCAACCAAAAAATGTAGGATTCATTCATTTTTTTTTGTGTTGAGTAATGTTGCCCTATCCAATTTTGCCGGCTTTCAAGATTTTCCCAACCGTGCAGAGTTTGACTTCAAAAATGAATATTTACTTGTCCAAAGATGTTTTTCCAGCTGCGGATTTGGGGGTATGTACCTTCTTCTGCCATTGAAACCTCCTCGTAGACAATTAATTGCGTTTTTTTGGAAGCGAAGAGGTTCAAGCACAAGTATGCGGAGACAACATTTGAGATGAGTGTTATCTTATGAATTGAAGCGAAAATCTTTTTATGCCTTGCAGTCCTCTTGAAACTTAACGGAAATATGATATCTGAACCCCATCTCTATCTGCAGGTATGCACCGGACCGGAGCGGCCGAGGTTGTTGTTTGGTCCTCTCTCTTCGCAGTAGCAATTGATGCCTGCTCAACTTTTGAGCTCGTGCAGCATTACGGGTGCTGGTGGAAGAACACTTTTCCTCGATTTGCTGAAAGACTGTCGAGTCCACGTTCCTTCCCCATCCGCTTATGTCGGAAGCGTCATTTTGACAGTCGGAGACACGTTTATACCTTTGGTTCATATGTTTTGGGTGATATTTCGGTGAGATGGAGCTCCAACCTCTTGTGGATCAGATGATTTCAAGCGAAGATAACCACACAAGAAGAGTAAATTCTTCAATCTCGGGAATTTTGAGAATTTTTTATCTGCTCTGAATTCCATTTTTTCCCGTTTTGTTATAATCTTCTGATGATGAATCCCATCCTTAGTATCTCCAGCTAGCAGGTCCTTGTTTGTTTCTTTATTCATAATTTCGTTATTCAATCTCTTCGCAAGTCATAGATGGTCCAGGTTCAACCTTAATTTTGAACACCACAACCTCAACATCTGCTCTCCCAAGGGCTTCATTTCTGCCCGATACCATGGACGACCATGGTAGGGGACTTCACCTTGATGGCATTCATACAGGAAGACAGGAACAATGTAGTCCACTGATATGCAATGCAGCCTTTATGCTTAAGAATTTATACTAAAAGAATATACATGAAGATTTCTTTCTTATATGCCAACAACATGAAGGGTTGCACTGTCTAGAAAAGCATTAGCATAGTAAACATTAAGCATAGAGCAGGAAAGGTGTGTCGAAAAGTTGCTTGTATTGCTAATATGATCATCTAACTAAATGCATTCAGCTGTCCTTGACCGGGTGTTGTGAAGAAGATGTCTAAGCTTGTTATGCTGGCAAAGATAAATGCTTGTACTTCTGTTCTTTGTTGAAGCATCTTGCTGTCTCTGTCAAACCCTTAGTTAAGATGGACTTTAATGCAGCAACCCCCTCAGGTAAAGCAGCATCAATCTTGCGCAGAAAAAGAAAACAACATTGTTTTGAATAAAAAATTGATGGTTCTAACCATTCAACAAAAATATCAAAACCATGTCCAGTTCAAAATAGGAAAGCACTTCAATGTAGGACCAGCAATTGCCTAAGCTCTTGTTGTAAACCAGGGAGTGTTTTGCAAAACAATGGCAGGCAGGATAAACTTGTACTGAGCTTTCATATCACAGACTTACTTGATCTCGAGCCGCTGCATTGAACTTCTGCAGCAAGAAAGCTTTCGGATCCATTCGACCTGGAGGCCTCCCAATTCCTGAGAATATATTGCTACAACAGTTTAGTATTCTGAGAGCATTTAGCAAGCAAATAGTGCGAGCTCGATTGCAGACTAACCAATTCTTAGCCGAGTAAACTCTCTATTTCCTCGAAAATGGTAAATCACACTCTTCAGGCTATTAAAAAGAAGAGAGAAAGAAAGGCAGTGAAGAGTTGACAGAAGCAGGAACAAACTAATAAACTGATGTAAAAAGGAAAATTACCACAAAAAGCTCTAAGAAGACAATCCAATAAAAAAAATTATTGTAAGCAAGTAATTTCTTATCCATACCCTTTGTGGCACCCATGGCCTCCTTTATCTTGAAACCGAAGCACTCCACAAGGCAATGTCATGTCATCATGAAACTACAATTGCAGGAAATCAGAAACACATGGTGGCATCACTTATCAATGACCAATAGAATAGGGAAACCGCAAAGTATTACCACAATTACACGACTAAGGGGAAGCTTATAATAAGCTGCAAGTGGTCCAGCCTGCATTTGATAGAAGAAATCATTTTGCTACGCAGTCATGTTATCTGAGATAGACTGTTACTATTATTATTATTTTCTTCTTTTTAAGAACAAAAACTGGAAAACTCAAACAAACAAATTAAAGCACATATATATAAACTAAACAATAATTTAAAACTTGTTTAAAACACTTACTGATTCACCACTGAGATTCATGTAAGTTTGAGGCTTTGAAAGAAGAACAGGTGCTTCACCAACAAAACCTGAGGAGGGCAACATTACGAAACCACCATGAATGTGTGTGTCAGAGGGAAAATGGGTTGGCGTGCAATTCTGAATTTCTGTATAATAAGACACGAGCCTTGTCCAAAGATAGCTTTGAAATGTACTGTTTCCATTGGAATCCCTTGCGATTCAGCAAATGCATCGATCATTTCAAACCCCACCTGCTCGAAGTTCAAGCCCAAATAAAATAACTTGATTTTAGAGTTCTGGAGTAGTTACAAGAGAATTCAAAGTAACAAGTCTTAGATGCATTGGTTATTACATTGTGTCGAGTTCCTTTGAATTTTTCGCCCGGATTGCCCAAGCCCACAAAAAGCCATGGCCTTGTCTGTGTGGCAGCAGTGCAGAAGCAACGCCTCGTAACTCTGTTAAGCATCTTCTTCGTTCGCGTCCTCCCAATTAACAGACAGAGAACAAAAATGGAGAGAGAGAGAGACAGACAGACAGACAGACAGAGCGTACTAGCTCAGGCTTCGTTGAGGCAAATGAACAAACATGATGCGGGCCGCAGCCACTGAGAGACATGCAAGCGCGGCCAATGAAGAAGTGAGAGTGAAGGAAAACGACGCCGGTTCTCCCCTTCTTCTCCTCTCTCTATCTCTGTTTTTTCTTTTTTATATTCAATTTCTTATGGGCCGTTTTGTTATTGAAAGTGAGTGGGCCTGATGCCTTGGGGCCCATATCTAAATGTTCAGCAGTTGGAAACCAAGCCCTAGCCCAGCCCTTCCTGCAACTCCCTACCCTTTTTCAGCTTTACTTTTTTTGGAATTAGATTCCAATTCAATTTCAGTATAAACTTCAATTCAATTGGTTAAAATTTTTAATTTTTTTATATTTAGTATATATTATTAAATAAAAAATTTTGTATACATCAAATGATACTAGAGTATATTTTTTTTAATTAATTAATTTCAACTAAAATTTAAATTTAAGACATTCAATCTTAGAATTAATATAAATTAAATTATTATTATTTTTTTCTAAGAACTAACTAGTTTCTTTATCCATTATCATCGTCCATTAAAGTGCAACAACTCCGTGCGTATATGTTGTGCTTGCGGGTATAATGCATCATCCTCTCATCAATTTATCATTACAGGCGGCTCCAATGTAACGTTAGAACTATCCAACAAAATTACTATGAATTAAAAAGGCATTGGTGAGTTAGACTCCAACCCATACCGTTGTCCTCGTCAAAAATTATTATTATTTTATTTTTGATTATTTGCTATTTTCCAACGTTGCATTTGTGCCCTCTCCCCCCCCCCGCCCGCCCCCCCTACAAATGTCAAGGGCAAGTAATGATTTAAGCAGTAGTAATTAATTACCATCGAGTCTACTAATTTATTAAATTTAAATTAAAAGAATCATTTTAATGGTTACTTCTTGTTGGCAAGCACGTTGAACAGTTCCGGCGATCGCTTGTACAGCTGCTGGTAAAATATCTAACAAACGTACAAAGGGCATTGAGTACGTCATCATTGATCTAACATCTAATCTGCTGCCTCAGAAACTTCATTTTACTTCTTCTCATATTCACATGGCTTTCAGCCATCCAGAAGCCGCCACATATCAACCATCTCATGGCTTTTTAATTTTATATATATATTTTTAGGCATAAATAAAAAATTATATATGTGTGTGTGTGGGTGTGTGTTCACAACGGTCAACAATTTCCGTACATTACTTGTATACACACGTAGAGACGGCCATGAGTGGTATCGATATTAGCTATGGGTCCGCCTACCATTATTTTACTCTATTTTTGTATTCTTCTCTCCGTCTCTTTCCTGTCTGTTCCAACCAAAATTAACATAGGGCGGTCAGTCTTCTCCGCCTTGATTCCTGGTCTCTGAAAGCCGCCGCCTTTTTCTTCTGTTCTTTGTCAGCGGTGCTGTTGGATGTCTGAGGCGTCTAGCTACTATTTTTTATATGGGTTTGGTTACTTTTTTGCTTTAGCGAGGTGGGTTCAAGAGAATTTTTTTGGGTCTACGAGAAAGTTGAGATTTTTTAGAATATACCATATGCCGTTGTGGTGAAGCAAAAATTTGGAGACAAGAAAGCCAATTATATCGGTACTCCCTGCGTTTTGGTGGATTTGGTCTCTTAAAGAGCTGTACCTGGTTTCTTGTGGGCGATAGTGGGACATATATTCCGTCTTTTTGGAGCAGTCTGAATCCTTGAACTTTATGTGTCTGTGGCTTTGAAGTTTTAGTTGCCTTCTTATCTGGGTTTCTCTCCTTTCCCAGTTTGGTGCCTGTGTTTGATGGATCCAGTTGAGTTCCGTGGTAATTGTCCAAACTTGAGCTAGCTAGCATAGAGCTCTTCGAATCGGTGGACTGAAAAAGTTGTGCTTTTCTCTACCTGGAGCTTTAGATGGCCGGTGGTGTACGTTCAGTGAGCCATACGGATTAAATCTAGGAGGTTCTGTTCCATTTCATCAACTGTCCATTCCATTTTACCTTCTTGTGGATTTCAGAATGAAGAGATGTTTTCATTAACTACATGTACTCAAAGGTTAAAATTTACTGCCAGAATAATGGCCATTAGCCCATTAAGTTTGTTGTTACTATCGCAATTTATTAGTATACTTGCATACGGGTTTGAGATTCAGTCAATCATCTGTGGTGCTGATCACATAGCCTATGCAAAAGTCCATGGTCATGAATCGCTTTATGTCAATGGGAATCTCGTAGATAGAGATTCATTTTGCAAGGCTGTTCAATTTCATCATGCAAATGGTTGCGTTTTTGAGGATTTTTCTACTAATAGTTACTGTGGATTGGACCTTTCGATAGGTATGTGCTGATATGTCGAATTTTGCTTTGCTTTTTTCTTGTTAAAAACAAAGAAATTTGTACGGAGATGTCTGTACTACATTCTTATTAAATCCTACCATTTTTTAGCAGCAGACTTGGCCCTCAAGCAAGGAAGAAAACTGTTGCAAAACAAGGTCAGGGAAGAATCCAGAGTCAATTATAATGGCCAGAATGTTCCCGAAGAAAAGAAGAAGAATGATTCTGTGACCGTTTCAAATCCCAAAAAAGTTGGTATACTGGCAACTGGAATAGTTGCAATGTGTTGTGGATTTCTCTGTCCTTGCTTTTATGCAAAAAGGAAGGCAACTGCCCACCCTGTTCTTGCACAAGATCCAAATTCAAGTTAGTGTAAAATCCTGTAATTTTATCTCGTCATTTGTGATGTTTGGCTTGTCTGATGGCAACCAAGTGATGCTGTTTACTCAACTCTACTCTATGATTAGGCATCACTGAATGGTTCTTTTATAAATGTTTCGCAAAAAAGGATGTTTTTGTGACTCAAAACTATGACTCCGCGAGTAACAATGGAGTAACCTTATGATAAAACAAAACTTTCTTTGTTGCAAGTTTTGATTAAATCTAGGACCAGTTTCCTCATCGTAGTATGGCTGATAAGATTCTTTATTGTGTTCTTGCAGTGGATTCAGTTTCCTCTTTTAATTTAGGTTCTCCTTCTGGAAAAGTACCATCCAGTCCATTTCGGGTGCCACCTAGTCCATCTAGATTTTCAAATTCTCCAAGACTCAGTAGACTTGGGTCAGTTCATCTCACTTTAAGTCAGATCAACAAAGCTACTGGAAACTTTTCACCATCACTCAAGATAGGTGAAGGGGGCTTTGGAACTGTCTATAAGGCCCAACTAGATGGTGGGCAGGTAGTTGCTATAAAACGAGCAAAGAAGGTAAGTGCTAATTTTCTTCATAATCTTGAATATAAATTTCCACTGGCTGAATCCCTACTTCGTTGAAGTAAAAGACATGTAATTGTGGATTGAAGATATATTCTTCTGTCGTATGTGTCACAAAAAAGTAAAATAAAATAGTGGAAGGAAATGTTAGTTGTCAGAATCATGGGTGCATCAATGGCATTCTTCCATGTTGACAGATTAAAACATTCATCTCTTGAAATGAGGATAACAGTTTCCATCTCATGAGCATGTACTTTGAATCTAGTGGTGTTAAGAATCTAAAATCAATGCAAAATTTATTCTCCCCATATAACTGCCAAAGATTTTCTGCTTGCTTCTTTATGGCATCAAGAATTATCTATCCTTGTACACTTGCCATCATAGGTTACAAACCAAAAGACGCCTTCATAAAACATGCACGTTGAAGGCAATACTAACTTCTATTGACAAGAACCCATATCAGTTCTAATTTGTCCCGTTAATAAAGATAACTGAAAATTGTCCACACATTTGTAGTGTTTCCTCTATGATTTTGTTCTTTCCCATGGATTATGGTGTCTTCAACTATGGAATTGTCAAACTTTGGATGCAAAGGGCAGCATCCAATGATTAAGAAACAGTGATAGAATGCTCACACTGTGTCAATCACAGAAAGAAAACAAGCTAGAGTTTTGCTGAAAGCAGTTGCTGTAAACTTGCTTACTTTACCTGTGGTTTCCAATACCCTTTTAATTATAAGTTGGATTTCCCATCACTGAATCTACCAAATCAGCCGTTATATGCTCTCTCAAGCCTGTTCTGTCAGTTGACATGAAAGACGTTGTGTTAGGAGCACTTTGAGAGTCTGCAAAATGAGTTCAGCAGTGAAGTCGAACTTCTTGCTAAAATTGACCATCGGAACCTGGTGAAGTTGCTTGGCTATGTTGACAGAGGAGCCGAGCGCCTTATAATTACAGAGTATGTGCCAAATGGCACGCTAAGAGAACATTTGGATGGTGAGCTAATTCTGCTAGAAATTTTAAAATTTCCAATGAAAGTGGCAATATTTATGCTAACAGTTTTGATGTGAATTGCTGTGCTGCAGGTCAGCGGGGAAAAATCCTGGATTTCAATCAACGGCTTGAAATATCTATTGATGTCGCTCATGCACTAACTTACCTGCATCTATATTCAGGTTTGAAAGTTTTCAAATTTTCTGCTTTTAAAATTTCATATGCAAACCAATGCTAGATAACAGGGATAAATAATTTTAAATTGTAGCTTATTCACTTTGAAGCCTCATAACTTGCATCACCAACTATGTAATGTAGAAGGCTTTAGAATTATATATTTGGTTCATTATGTTTATGTAATTTCAACACTAATGCTTCTGCAACTTCGGAAATAGGACAAACACCACGCTATTTGTCATTTACCTAACACTTGATGTTTTTTTCAGTTCAGCAGGTGGGACATGATCCTACATGGTTATGTGTCTATTCCACATCTGTTTTGAATTGTTGGGCAATGATATACTTGTCCTTTCCTTTCCTTGAAATAACTGATGCAAAGTAAAGAAGAAGGCTACTAATTATCGATTGTCATCTCTCATCTACAATGAACTGTATCCACATACAAATAATCATTATCAAAAATGTGTATTGGTTATATTTTTCTTTATAAACTTAGTCTACAACGTTGGCCAAGTCTAAGCTTTGTCAAATCAACCAAAAATAGGTTAATAATTAAAAATTCTATAGGTTCTAGAAGGTGATTAAGTCGCCTTTTTTAATCCAAATGCTTATGGGTGCTTGATGACAGCATCTTTTCTTCAACATATCTATTTTCTAGGTACTGATTATCTTGTCCTTTGGCTTACTTAAAGCGCATACATTTGATATGTTTCTTCAAGGAATTGGTGTCTAACTCATTGTTTACATTATAACAGAGAAGCAAATCATCCATCGAGATGTGAAATCATCAAACATTCTGTTGACGGAAAGCATGAGAGCCAAGGTTGCTGATTTTGGATTTGCAAGGCTTGGTGCAGTGGACTCTGATCAAACTCACGTTTCAACCAAAGTGAAAGGAACAGTGGGTTACCTTGACCCAGAATATATGAGGACCTATCAACTCACATCCAAGAGTGACGTATACTCATTTGGGATTCTACTCATAGAAATCCTGACCGGCCGTCGTCCAGTGGAGCCAAGGAAACCTGTTAATGAACGGGTGACCCTCAGATGGGTAAGCTTTTCTTTTTTTTATTGGGGGTTGGGGTTGGGGGGGAGGTTGAGAAAAAGCTTATTTCTTCTCCATGCCTCGAATTGTTCTCCCTCAGAATAACATCAGTTGAGACATACTGCGGCCCCAATATAATCAGCTGAGCATTACTGCTACCTATAGCCTCTTTAGTTATCCTACTGAAATTTTCTTAAGGCCTCAATGCATTCCAACTCTTTTCCTTGCCTAACATTTGGCAGGCCTTCCGGCAGTATAACGAAGGAACTGTGCAGGACATGGTGGATCCATTAATGGAAGAAGCTATAGGGGTTGATGTGCTCACGAGAATGTTTGATTTGGCGATTCAATGTGCAGCGCCCATTCGATCGGAACGGCCAGACATGAAGTGGGTAGGAGAGCAGCTGTGGGCAATAAGGGCTGACTACCTAAAGAGTTCAAGGGGAGCCTAGAGATTGTCCCGCAAAATTCCATGGTCTTTCGTTCAGGAGTCAGCATTTCTTTTCGGGAGCCTTGTAAAACAAATTTCATATTTGACTCAGAATGCTGTTTCTATCTTTCCCTTCGGCTTTTTGGTATATTACTTATTGTTCCACTTATCTCACTCTATTCTTAATTCACAATAGAATGGAATAATAACATGTAAAGACTCACGCATCTGTGCCTCAATTAAATTGGGATTACGATTTTGTCATTGTTGATGTTGTTTCGGAGGCCTTATATTTATCCATTAATGCATTAACCATAATCTACATCTCTACTGTGCATCCATCTTTTTCAACCCATTTAGCACATCCCCCCCCCCCCCCCCCCCCCCCCAAAAAAAACCCCACTGCCCTGGGGTTGAGTTTCTCGAGAGGCCTCTATATTGCCGAAAAGAAAATTTAGGGGCAATTTTGTGATAATTGGCGTACATGTTTTAATTGAAAGAAGCTTAAGGAAGGAAAAAAATAATTAACTTTCGACAATTTTGGCGACCTTCTTTCTTTCTCTCTTTTTCCTTTCCTGATGCCTTTTTTTTTTTTTTTTTTTTTGGGTTGTTTCTAAGAAAGAAACGAGTCGGTTTCTTTCAAGAAAAGAAAAGAAAAAAAAAAAAACAGAGAGAGGCAACAAGTGGGAATTAAATATTTTCCCTCTTTTTTATGTTTTAGCAATTTGTCTGATAGGTGTCCGATTGGACATAAATAAAACAACAATATGGGGTGGGTTAACGCATCCAATAAAAGCCGAAACTTGAATTTGGAAGCACATTCGTTTACAAGCTTCCTTAGGCTATACATATCTGCTTGATTCACCCCCCAATAAAACCAGGTCTCCATGTCTGCCTCATTGTCCAAATAGCTTGATGCCAATAGCGTGAACCAAGAAATGGGATTGAAAGTGATCCCATAATGATCACGTCCTAATTTAGTCATATGAAGATCTGTTCCGGACAATGAATCCTTAGATAACCATTTAACTCATTCCCCGAGAACTCCCTATAAACAGCCACATAATTTAATGAGTCTTCTTTGGTTCTAAGGCTCAAAAATGATGTTAATAATCCTTGGAGAATTCTGCGTTTTCGGAGTTCACTATCCCTCCCTGTAACCTTCCATTGCTCTGCTTGGTCACCTAGAAGATCTTAGATATATGGGGCAGCTTGATTCTTAACCTTTTCCATCTGCTCTTTGTTAGCAATGGATGCAAACCCAGTATATGTTCTGGCATGAAATCGTGCCTTGTCAATATACCCACAACAGGTGATCTCTGCAGTCAGTAAGACATGGCATTAAAAAGTTGAAGACTGCCTTATCAACATAAAAGGCATGATGCAATAACAGTTTAACAGAAATGACAGAAGGGAAGGGAAAATCTGAGCAGCAGGACAAAAAATTAGCCATATTCACACATGAAGCACAAAATGTTGTCCTCAAATCAGGGGAATCACCTGAAGACTTAAAACATAGATATTCCGAGGCAAAAAAAATGTTTTTTCAAGCAAATACTAAAGTGGCAGAAAAGATTATTTTTGGCATGCAAGGAAAGCTGTTGGTGCAAGAAAGAAAACAAAATGTGAGGATTCATATTACAAAAGGCAGAATGCAATCTGCTATCATATCTCAAAAGTCATTTTTGCAAAAGGAAACTAGATGGCATAAATGTTCTTACACTAGAGATCTTGGGTATCACCAGCAAGTGCCTCAAACCAACCTCTCGAAAAAGTGTGAGGGCCTTAGCAAGTGACATCGTTTCCACTACTGTATAAGGTGAAGCATTTGTAAATGGATGTAAATCCAAGAACATCTCCATCTCTTCTTCAGTAAATTCTAGGTCTTCTATCTTGTCACCATTGCCAGAGCCCCTCTTTGCAAAGTCGCCTGCAGAGAACTGCATCAAGACATCAGGGTCTTCAGGAACAGGAGATGACGAAAAAGCTTTCTTCTTTAGCAATTCAATAAGATGGACCCGGAGGATTAGACCAAAAAGAACTTGGGACTCAGAAAGGGGAGGCTCATCAATTACAGGAAAACCATTATGCCTTGAAGTTCTAAGAACATGCACCACATTCCCTACTCTCTCAATTGATTTAAAGAGCTGAAGTGGACCAGTTACTACATCACCAACTGTCAGTTGCCTCATGTAAGGCTCAGCATGAGTTTCTAGATAAGGAAAACCCTTCGCTTTCATGATAAGGTCATAAATATTACCGTTGAAAGCATCAGCCAGAGTCTTGGAAACGAGAAGAACAAGCATTATCAGGGGTAGCAGCAACAAATTATTAGTCAATTCTAGAATAATGACACACAATGAAACTGTCATTCTCATGGATCCACCAAGAAATGATGCAGCGCCCAGCACAGCATAGAGGCCATGATCAAGACTAGAGTGTGAGCTAACTAGCATTCCAACAAAACGCCCATAAGATGCACCTGTCACAATAACAGGTACAAAAAGCCCCACAGGAGCAACAATTCCATAGCTAAAGATACTGAGGAAAAAGCAAGTTACAAAAAATATGAGAACTGATGGATGCTGAAACTCAGAATTGGTATCCCTGCTGAAAAGGTTTCTGATGGCATCATCATTTGTGTTGAAAATAAGGCTGGCCAAGTCACTATAGTGACCGGGAGGACATTGGAATTTCTTGTAATTACCAGAGCGACCTATTGTTGGACAAGCTTCAGATGCATCAGCTGGACAAGGTCGACAAGGTGCAAACCAAGGTAACCCAAAAAGAAGGCAGGATGTAAGAATGGAGATGGAACATGCGAGAATAATTTTGCAAACAAATCCTTTCCTGGAAAAGGGATCAAGGAGAAAAAGTTCAGAAAGTGTTTCCACATCTGCACAGCATACACTTATGCAAAAATCAAAAGCTAATATAGGAACTTACTCATTGATAAAGTTGTAGATTTGAAGAACCTTATCCAAAAGAAAATTATACAAGCTTCCCAAGATGCCTCCTATAATTGCAAGCACAAGCACAGGGGGCACATCAATAAGGTGATAGGTAACATTATCTGAATAGGCATCGAACATTATGAGCCCCCCAGTGCCAAATAGCCCACATTTGCCACTTAAACAGCAATCAATCAGAGCTCGGAGGACTATTGCAACTATAGCAGCTGTGAAAAAAGATCTCCAAAGAAGGGAACTTCTCCACCTGCACAACCAAATATTGTCATTAATGTGATATATGATTGCTATTTGCATCTTTCCACTGGATCATAGTCAGTAATAGCTGATTCAGGTGCCAATAGTTGTTTCATATCATCATGAATGACCCTAATGAAGAAGCATTATTTGAGACAGCCAAATTCAAGACTTATCTCTTTCTTTGGGTAGCAATGCTTTAGATGAATGAGTTTATCCAGAGAGCAACGAGTTATGGTGCATTGCTGTCAAAACTCAGAAAGCAGATGACTATTAATGTTTTGCACATGGCTAAAATCAAAGCACCTTCTAGAACATCAAAACTACAAATGTGATAGAAGGAACTGCAATAACAAAAATTTTAGACAATGACAACTACAAAAAAGATTCGAGAATGTTCAATCCAGTGGTTTTACCCTGTAACAAACATACCAAGATGCCATTTCTTCAAGAGCAAAGAGAACACCACCGACAGGGGCACGGAAAGCCGCTGCAATTCCAGCTGCTGAACCACATGTTACAAGATCTCGTCGGTCTCGATCATTTTTGAAAAACCGTAGCCATCTCCATGTCAATCCGTACTTCTTAGATCCACCCTGACCCAAGAGGGATGCAACACATGCACCAGTATGCACCATGGGCCCTGCCTTTCCAACAAGGAGAGATGAGGACACGGCTGCTATGCTTCCAACAATCTGCAAAATCAGAAAAATAGATATGAGACATTCTATTGTTAGTCATACAACATTCTATATCCTATATTGCATTGAAACCAAAACAGTCAAGAGATTGTAAGATGCTTGGAGCACTTGTCTTAACAATTGGTGATTCAGTCCCATATCATCATGCGTAAAGCAATATCCTATAGGTACTCAAACTACATATACATCAAATATTATATCTAAACCCAAAGTAAGAAATCATTATTAGGATCAGACACTGAATATAACCACATAAGATAAATAAATTTGCCTCTATGGAACACGATTTAGAACAGTTTAGGTAAAAACACCAACAAAACGCAACAATCTTCTTCCTAATAATGTTTACTTATTTAGAGAGTGAAATGCTTTCGCTTAAATTTTTCAGTGGAGAAATCTTTCCTATTTCACTTCCAATTGAATTCCCAATTTCCACTTATCAACATGCATCTTAAGATGCCTATGCTGTCACTTAGCAGAAGAAACCAAAAGGCTTGATACCCCAAAGCTTCTTAAGCTTGAAATGGAAAATGAACGGAGAAAAGAAAAATCATCCAAATCTTCTTACTAACATTAATATGCATTCATAGGTCTTTTCAGATTATGCTGCACTTACTAAACAAATTCATTTTTCCTGCTCACAGTGCAATCAAAAAGCAGTGCAGGAGGTCACAGAACTTAACCTATAGAAAGCAAGATCTTTCACCTTAACAACCAAAGTTCTCAACGAAAAAATTCCCGGCGCATCCACGCCATTCAGGTAAGCCTTCACCTCCGGTATACCGGAACCGGTAGCCGCGGGTGCTATAGATGCCGTTATGATAGACGCAAACAGCGTTAGAACTAAATTCGAAACTGAAAACACAAGAAAGGCCATCCCAAACCTGCACCATTTTGGGGAAAGAGATTGAAAAAAAAAACACGAAATTTAATTAAAATAGAGTGAAAAAAAATAAAAAAGAGAGAATAAGGAAGAAGAAGAAGAAAAAAAAAATCAAAGACGCATTACAAGTACCTTCCCGCGAGCATCAAGTTAGAGGTAATTACAAACTTAATTCCGGCGAGATTCTCGACGGCGAGATTGTTGGTGAATCCGATAAGGCTGACGATCAAGCCAATCAAGAAGCAGAGTAACCACTTCATGAACAAGTACTGGAATATCTGTACCTTGCTTCGGCTCCTCCAGTCCTGTTTGAACAACACATTTTCTGCAATCCTATCCACGAACAAGAATTCAAAATATTTCAACAGAAAAATCGAATCAAAATCTTGTTCTGAAAACCAGTTCCTCGTTATTACCACTGTTATTAATAATATTATTATTATTACTACAACACTTTTTGCGTCTGGTTTGGTTACGTACTCGTAGTCAAGGCTTTCGATGGGGCAGACATTGGCGCCGACGATGGCGACTTGAGAGGTAGAGTTGATGAAGGAACACTGCGACTCCGACCCCGTTGATAGCAACGGCAGCGTCAGCGACTCCTCGTCTCCTGGTGCTCCATTTATGGAAATCGTCGACATTCTTTGCTCCTTGAGATAACTAGCGTCTGTGGAGCAATTTCTGGCTAGAACGGTGGTGGAGGCGGCGAGGGAGCAGCGGAGTGCGGTGTTTGGGTCTGACTAGCCCAGCGGTAAGCAAAGGAGGGAAGGGAAGGGAAGGTGTGGAGTTTAGTTTCCTTAGGACCCATGGCGACATGCGATTGGATGAAGGAGGTCGGGACGGTTAAAGTAAAACAAGAGTTAAAATGGTTTTTCTTTCACCGCTGTCAAAAATATTAACCGCCATTTTTTGCACTCAAGATTTTCTACTTTTAAGACGTTTTTAGTATTAATAAATTAGAGCTCATTAATTATTGCTTAATTTTAATGTTGCACTCAAAGTTTTTTTTTTTTTTTTGTTACGTGGCGGCCTCGACAAATATATCAATAACAAGATTTTTATAAAATAATAATAAAAAAATTGCATATTTCTAATTGCTTTCTAATCGTTCCATGAAAATATTTACGGTAAAGTTTATAAAAAGATTCAGTGGGTGAGTAATGGTCGCTTGTTTACCCTTCAAAGAGAAAGAAAAGAAGAGACAGAATCAAAGAGGAATTAAGATTATTTTTATTATTTATTTATTTTATTATTATTATTTTGGTCGTTTCCATTGACGTGGGAACCATAACAATAATAAAAAAAAAAGTGGTGCAATAAATTATTCTATTGAGTACGCTTTTGTCAACATATAGCAATTGGGTGGGTAATATATCAGACCATGCCCATGGAATGGGTTTGAATCCGCCTTGGCAAGTTACCTAACCAAGTACTATTTGTATATATTTGCATTATAGTTTGTGATATGATTTTTTATTATTATTATTATTTTTTTGGGGGGGGGGGAGGTGGTTTTCTTGTCCACATGTACATGTAGGAATGCAACAAAAGTTTAGACTCTGGAGGATGGAAATTTCTTTCTTTTTTCTTTTTCCCTTTTTGGTGTAGTGGGTGGAAGTTTCGCACTCTGGGCTCTTTGCGTGGAAGCCAAAGACTGGAAGCTTATTGAGTGGCTGGTGGTTTTTGAGGACAAAATCCACAGATAGTGATTGATTGTGGTTTTTTTTTTTTTTTTTTTTTTAAAGTCACTTTGTGGCTGGAGATTAGCAACCATAACCCCATCGTTACGAGTACCTACTTGCTTAAAATTTTCTCAGACAAAATCTGAAATAATAAGAAGAAGAATATCGTACTCTTATCTGCTTTTGTATCTATAAAATGTGTTATTGCATACGAGAGTGTGACGTTCCATCTGATGCATGTACTTAAATGCTTTCTGTCAATACGCCCCCCTTTCATGCTCACACCTTAGAATCCGAGCAACACACTTTTAAATTCACACCGTGCATTAACGAAGCGTTTAAAGCATGATCGCGGCCATATGTTACGGAAAAAGATGTTGCGTTACCAAAGGTAATTAATTTGATTGAATTAGGAACTTGGTGTGATTTTTCTCTCATTTGTTTTACTAGATCTGTATCGGCAATCCTTGCAGCTTGTTGGTTATGTCTGAAACTCATGATTCCTTCCATCAAGGCTCGGACATCTACTTCATTGGCATTTGGCAATGAAACCCGCCAGGCCGAAGCTAAAGAATACTGGACTTTGGCAAGGCAATACGAGTCAGTTTGTCTTTCCCCTGCAGCTTCATTGTCCCGTTGTATCTTTCCGGCCATCAACACTCCTTTTATGTCGCTTCTTCAGTTTTTCCCAGTCTCAGATTTGCTTGCCCTGTGGCCCGTGAAGAAACCAAAAACAATGTCTGGCATCACTTCTTCATTCAATGATTGCTTTTCTGTTGTCATTTCTTACCAAATGCTTACTCTCATATATTGCAAATTATCATTTCTGACAAATCTCGTTCGGATCATTCAATAAAAGTATGTTACAGAACTGCGTAACATTTATTAAATCAGTACAAAGTATATATATATATATATCTCTTTTGTTTCATTACAAAAGAAATTTTTCTGGAGTCGTGGATTACATTAGAATCGGCGCATTTTCACAATTTGACTTCAACATGCCAAGGCGTTTCCCAATTGACACGAATATCTTGATGCTCATGTCATGAGAAGGGATATTTGGTTTATACAATGAGTCCCTGTAATGTAGCATAAACATTGACAATGGAGAAAGTTTTGCGAGGCATTAGTTTGACCCTTTTCGAGTTTGAATTGTGAGTTACCCCAAGGCAATCAACGAGACATTGATGAACATAGCCGGACCTACACTCGTACAAGGTCTAGTGAGTCGCTCTTCCCAGTGCAGAAAGATCATAATTTTTCTCTGACGTGACATCTTCGCCAGGTATCACTCACCACATAATCACGGCTGTAATCATAGTCGCCTTGGGTTATATGTACCTATGGTTGGATTAAACAAAAGCGACTATGGATAAACTGAGAAAAGGGAAGAAGAAATGAAAGAAACACTAGGCAGATCTGTACATGCATAGAGAGCAATTTCAGTCGTTCTCAAATCACAGGCCTGCTTCCCACACGAACGGAATTATTACACAGTGACGCTTAATTGTACATTTGAAAACAACTGCACAAGAGAGAGAGAGAGAGAGAGCAAAAAGGATGAAAGAAACAAAAGAAGAGAGAAATTTAGCGGTAAGACTTTCTTGCGATCCCTCTGGCATTCCCTTTATTTGCAAGTCCCAACAAGACAAACAAGATGGTTAAAAACACCCGAAGCATCACTTTAGCCTCATATGGCATTGCCATGATTGCTGTGCTCCTTGTGATGACCAGCCAATCAATCAATGGAAAATGCGATTAGCTGCACTCATCATCCGACAAAAACAATGCTACTTACCGATGACACATTTAATCAAAGACACAAGCTGAATTCAATCTTCTTATCGAAGTTGAAATCTTGTCTACATTCTCCCGCTCACCCCATAAGAAAAGGCCCAACTTTTCAACTCAGATGGACTTCAGAAACAAAACCCTTTTGAAATGGGACCGAAATCGGACAGAAAAAACGAGAGAGAAAGAGAGAGAATTACAATCTGTGGGGCTTAAGATCAGGAGAGAGCAGGGGAAGGGCGGAGGCTTAAGTTGGCAAAGGCAAGCGCTTGTGGCATTTTCATTGATTTCCTAGATTATCAGATGGGACCCAGTCAAGAAAACTCCATTCTCGTATAACGTGGCGGCCTCTGATGGGAGGTACATCGGACGAAAGGCCTCGTGCCTGAAACGTGATTAGCTTAGGACAATGTCTTTCTCGGGATAGGCGTATCCTTGTCCCCGTACAAGTTTACGCTGTCGGGCACTGCTAACAAACAAAATTCATATGCTATTTGACTATTCAATGAGATCGATTGCGGGCCAAAGGGGTAGCCTTTCCAAGGTCTGGCCTCGGCGGGCCTGACGCAATAGCCAGACCTCGTCCGCATGGTTGCAAGGCCTCTTCTATGACCATAACAAATTCGAAAAAGGTAGGCCGATAGAGTATACTCTGATAAGTATTTTAATGAAAATAATTATAATAATAAAAAAATATTGTGCCAAAAATACAAGTTATATATATATATATATATATATATATATATATATGTCCCTTATATTAAAATATAGGCAATAGTTTGTAAACAATATGAATCTAGTAAATATATAATAAATAAATAAATAATATCTACATATCATATAACTAGTGTTTTTTTTTTTTTTGGAAAAAAACACACATATAAAAAAGGTGAAATTTTGTACTGAAAGATGTTTTTTTTCCTTCAAAAACATTGGATTGTAGATTTATTATATAACTTAGTAATTCTTTTTATTTCAAAGATATAGATATTCTATTTCTTTTCAATTCAAAATCTTCAAGATATATATATATATATATTTATACGTTAGACTACAATTTACGTTGCGTAGGAAAACTTCAAATGAAGTTTTCTTTATACTGAAACATTTGATGCTAACAATATTAAAAGAAATTCTAAACCTGTATATTTATTTATTTTTAATAAGTCGATATGTCATATGTGTATATATTTATAAGCTAAGGACGACAACTTACCACGGTAAGCACATGTAAATCATTTATTTTTCAAAAAAAAAAAAAAGAATGGGCAGAAATTGTATAAATTAAGAGAAGATAACAAAGTAGGAAATCACAAAAATCACAACTCAGATCAAAATAAGGTAAACGGACAAAGAAAAAGGGTTAGAGGAGAGTTGAAGTAGGTTGATATGTAAATTTTGTATATTAAAAATAAAAATTGTATATTTTTTTTATGAAAAAAAAATTTAAAATTTACAATGAAGTTATTTTTTAATGCATAAAATTTACATATCAACTTCTTTTTCTTTTTTCTTTTTTTCTTTTCTGGGGTTTGTTTGTTTGGTTTTGGTCTTCAGTCCACGAAACGGTGCCTTGAAACTAAACGAGTATAAAGGAACATAAAGGTACTCGTGAGAATGGTGGCTGGCCGCATAAGGATACAAAACTGTGTGCAGTATTCTAGGACCGGTCGTTGAATGTCATTCTCACAAACACCGCTGCTGCAATTAAACAACAAACAATACCTCCCCACACCTCTCATTCGGTCTCCAGCTCTGTCTAGAAACAACAGTGCCAGCAATCAACAGCAATCAGTAGTCGATGGAAGACCCATCGTCTAAAGAAGAGATATCGCGAGTTCTTGAAGTCTTAGAAGCTCTAAAACAAGCCTCTCAGCAGCTTCAAGCCCACCCGAGTTTCAAGTCTGGCCAGTCCAACTCGCCCGCCATTAAAGCTCTGCTTGAGCTCGAGACAGAGTCAGACACCATCCTTTCCGAAGACCCACATCTCTCTTCTCTCTCTCAACACCTTGCCGATCTCAAATCGCTCGTCGATACTCTCCAAAAATCCCGTGGACTTAGCCTACGGAACTTCCTGACCCGAAGGGTCTCCACCCATTCCATCTCCCGGGTCGCCGGATCGATCGAGTCTGAAATTCAGGCCTGGATCGACCGCGAAAGCGTGGAGAATTTGGCAAAAGCGTTGTCGAAAGAGCCTGTCCAAGACGAAGAAGAGCTTGTGGGCTTGTTAGAGCAGTTTGAGAAGCGAGTCT
The DNA here is from genome assembly GCA_021464305.1 of Kandelia obovata. NCBI lineage: Eukaryota > Viridiplantae > Streptophyta > Magnoliopsida > Malpighiales > Rhizophoraceae > Kandelia > Kandelia obovata. The sequence goes on from CM038481.1 coordinate 540,132, forward strand.
CTCAAGGGTTTAATCGGGAGCTTCAAGATTTGGTTCTCAAGTTCAAGATTTTTGCAACTGTCGAAAGGATTCTTTGCGACCCAAGTTGCTTGAAGAAGGTTAGAGAACACTGCGCTTTTGTCATTGCAGCTTTGATTCGATTCAACAAGGATGTGTTCGTGGGTCAAGTGCTAATGGGTCCTTTAATCCATGCTCTTCTATCCATGGCATCTTGCAAGTCAATGGAAGTTCTTTGTTTGCTTATCAAGTCAATCAAGTCACCGCTTGTGGACGAGATCGAATCCAATGGGGAGATACCCAAAATTATTGGTTTCTTGGATTATAAGGACTTGCAATTGCGTGTTCTGACTATGGATTGCATTCTTGAAATTGGGTATTTTGGTAGAAAAGAAGCTATTGAGGCTATGCTCAAAGAAGGGTTGATAAAGAAGCTTGTGGCGTTGCAAAGATCAGAGCTTGGTGGGGATTTGATTGATAGGGGCAGATTTGATGAGAAAGAGAATCATAACAATGGAGGGGATGGCCTTGAAGGAAAGAGAGAGAGTCGAGAGAAGGGGTTTTTAGAAAGTCATCCATTTGCAAGTTGTGTGGCCAGATTTGCTGTGCAACTGGAAGTTGGCGAGGGCTTGAGGCAACGAGAGAGAAGGGCATTCAAGCAGGAGATATTGAAGAGGGTTAGGGAGACTTCTGTTTCTGATGCTGAAACTGCTACCATTGTTGCAGAGGTTTTGTGGGGTTCTTCTCCTTGAAGCTGTAATGAAAAGTCGAATTTGCAATAATCTGTAGGAGAAAAAGGGTAGCTTGATTTGTCGTAGTGATCTTTGTAATTAAAAAGAAGAATTCTTTTTTAGTTATTTGGCATGTATGTTGCTTGTCGTCATTTGTGCCATGGAAGAAATTGTTGAAATAAACTTGGGTTCTTGTTTCCAGTTCTTAAGATCAGATGAACGCGCAGACATTGTTCCTTTCATTCTTTTTGGAGCTTGTAATATTCTTTGCCAATGCTGAGAATCCGGGAATCTTTGTATCAATTAAGAACGGTGTTGTATTGTATAAAAGGTTTGGGAATTGGGAAGCCAGATGGAGGGACGGTTTTCCAATATTTGCTTTTTCTAATCTGATGGTTGGAGGATCTTACTGGGCATCATGTTCTGGCATACTCTGTTGCGGATGGAGGATCAAATGTCACTCTTACGGCTTAAGGAACAAACGTTAAAAGGAAATTAATACAACAAATCTGAATAACGTATGGTATTGGGTAATCACGATAGATGTGGCGTCTATTGTCATCAAAAGGTCTCTGTAAACTTTTCCCTCTTATTTAACTTCACTTGCCTTGTCATTTTTTTAACATAGAACCAACGAGTTATGTATGTGTAACATACCCGTAATTTCCTTCCTGTGTTTGTCCAGTGCTCTTTACACCATTTCATAGAGCAGAGGACGGCGCTGGCAGATAACAGTGTTTGATTCCTAGTTGCTATCACTAAGAGTTGAACCTTCTTTAGTACGAGACTCTGGTTTTTCAAGGAAGAATGTTGGGGTTGCATTCATTAGCATTGGGCATAGTTATGGAACCACTTATTCTCCTTTTTTTGCCCAACAAAGTCCAAAAAGCACCCTCCAACCAACCATTTTACCTGAACAATGATGACTCATGTGCATAACATGGTTGATGGCGACAGTTATATCCTAAAGGAAATACCATAAACGATACTATTATTATTCTAATTCTTTTGGGGGGTTGCAATAGGATGTTCCCTAAAATGCTAAATAATTAGATGGAATCATTTGTTAATGCGAACAATAATATCATAATGCAAGTATAGGCCACAAATGCCCTTTGTTATATTTAGAATCCCACCATCTGATTTTTCGATTTCTGATAATTCCTTTAAATAAATAAATAAACCCATCGTAGTTATACGTTGACAAATTGAGACGTGAAACTTGTTGAAACAAAAAGAGATGAAAGGCACGATCTCCATCAGCTTCGTAGCTCGCTTTAATTACTCACGAGTCAAAGTTTGCGAAAAGCCGGTTGGGTCAACAACGGATCTAAAAATAGCTTCGTTCCGTATACGTACGCGAATTCACGTTTTGGGCTTTGGAAGACTGGCAAGTCGACCCGGAAAGAGGAACCCATTGACTTGGAAAACTGGATGGATGGAAGCAAAGAAAACTTACAAGTTTCCAAGTTGAAACGCGCAAGAATTCAAGTACTGTAATTGTACGCTTTTGTGAGGCCAGTTGTGGCTGCTTAGTTTCAACCACAAACTGAGGGAAGGAAATGACTCCCATGGCAAGGAAGAAGCCCTCCTCACCGTTGACCATTGTGATATTAGCTAGTGAAATTCGAAATTCTTCACTCCTCGGTATCCTTACAAAACGAGGAGTTTTAATTCATGATGTACCAAAAATAGAAACAGTGAGACTATGGAACAGCATCCCAATAACTAGAGAAAAGGTTCTACAATTTGCAAATGCTGAGTGTTTTTTTTTTCTTTTTCTTTTTTACACTACAAAATGACGCTCCAGTACATTTCAAAGCAACTTGTACCATGGAAAGAAACTTTTGGCTTCCTCCTGTAAATGGATTACTCAAAAATTCACTTCTCCATATATATATTTCCGTTCTATATAAAATTCTGCAACTCTCAATGCGTATTTTCTGGAATGCTTCGCAGTCACTGCTTGCCTGGTCTATTGCTTTCCATAGCGACAATCATCACTCCTTGCTAGTTAACAAGGAGTACATAGCCTCCTGCAGCACAAATTGTGACGCAGAGAATTTTGGAGCACCATCAGGGAAGACCTGACTCCTATTTATTCCTTCATACAGGTTTATGGTCTGCATCATTGCCTAGCATAAATTGCCTCCATCCTCCGGTTTCTCTCTAGATTAATGAAATCATGCACCACAAAAGGAACTCAGCCCCTCTCTAATTTACCCTTGCTTCCATTTTCGGTTGTTTTCCTACGAAAAAGAGCCTTAAAAATTGTGAAAATAGCAATTAGTGCAATTTCAGTGTGCTCAGTGCTACTCATCTTTAAACTCACTTGCCCCATTTTCTGGTTATTTAAATTGGCATTCACTGACACTCTCATTCCTCGGGATGGCCTAAACTCGGACTGAAAACCTCCAACCAACACCATCTCTCTGTTAAAGTTAAGAGCTGTCATTGACAGACTGATGCTATCACTCCTCACAGGGTAGTCCTTCCCTCTAATTGTTGCCTCAAAACTCCCACCATATGCAACCTCTCCAGGACCCCTCATTTTTCCTGCATTCATTACAAACTTCAGTCTCTTCCCAACCATAATGGTATCTTCAAGCTTGGCACCAACATAATACTTTTTTCCAAAGGATGTCAACGAAATCCCACAGTCAGTAACATTGTTCTTGAGATTTCTCAGCTTTGTGTTGCCATGAACCATGTAAATCAGATCTTTACCAGCAGAATGAATGTCAAGACTTACACAATAAATAGGTCCCCTGGGATCAGCGTAAGCTGTGGCACACTCAGACTGAATGCTGAAGCCCTGCTTGTCCTTGCGCATCTGTCCAGAGATCGAGGCACATACATCCTCATTTATTTCAGTGGCTGTCTCCAAGTTTAAGCCATCAAAACCCACATCATGATCCCACCCTTGAGGATCAATAACTGGTCTCACAAGCCACTTGTCACTAGTGAAAAGGCTACGATATCTGTGTACTGGGTAGTCTGAATCAAAACTAGGAGGAACTGTCATATCTGGCAACAAGATGGCCTCTGGAGTTCCCTGCTGCTCATCAGAACTGTTATTCTCTCTAGCAACTTCCTCTTCTGAAAGCTTCTTCCTCCTCCTAGACTCTTCTTTTAACTGTCTTTTCAAATATAGTGTTTCCCGGTAATCCAGCTCATCAAGGTAATCCTTTTTCTGTACTTCAGTCAATTTGTTAAACTGAGATTTTGTCAGGATTTGAATTGGAGGTAGTTGATCATACTCATCTTCTTCATCTGACATTGACATTATAGCCTCATCCATATCATTGTTTGCTCCACTTGGAGCTGAGAAAGATCTATGCTGTAGAAGAGATGAGAGAAGATGGGGCAGAGACGGCACCCTAGGACTAGCCAATGGCCCCAATTCAATGCTGTCTTGAAATTTCAAAAGGCTACTAACATCACCAAGAACTTTGGTACAAATGCACAAAAGTAAGAATTGAGATCTCCAAACTTGCCCATTTGGAAGAATAGCTTCCCCCATGGAATTCTTTTTACATCGAGGATGATTCTCCACCAAAAGTACAGGGTTTTCGAGTTTTGAATCAGAAACCGCCTGGTGGACATAATGCTGTATCAGATCCGTACACTGGGTCACATGCAATTCATAGCTGATTGGATGTCCACCAAGTTCGTCATGAAGGACTGTAGAAGCATGAGTCATGACAAGGGTTGTGTTGAACCAAATTGCACTACCAAATACCTCAGTAATTAGCTTCAGCAGCGGAAAGTCACTATAGCCCAAGTTGATGAGGTCAAGGCGTTCAAAGAATAAGACAATATCTGGTGGGGATTTTCTAATGAATCTCTTCACAGAAAGCATAATCTGCCTGTTTCTTCTCACATTACTGCTAGATGAAGGTAAGAAACCTGGAGTGTCAATAAAAATTACTTTAACCCCATTGATGGTCCCTACAACCTCTTGGATGCAATCAGTGGCTGGTCTGAAAGCATCAGTCACAGCCTTTGTCTGATCAAATATCGAATTTATGGTTGCACTCTTCCCAACACCTGTCTTACCCAGGACAAGTATCCTAACAGAGAAATTTAATTCAGGTATTCCAGATGCCTCTTGTACTACCGCTAGTGCTTTGGCTCTATCATTCCTGATTCTCTTCACTTCTGAATCCCCTGCTCGTATCAAGTTTGCTAGGTGTATCCTATATAAAGCTTTTGCTACCAGAATATTGTCTTGCGACAGGCCAAACCGTAGCAGTATGCGGAAAAATTTAATTAGAAGATCCTCGATCTTTGCCAATGGAGTCATCTTTTGCTCATCACCCTCATGATTAGACTGGTAAGAATCTTCAACCACTTGCCGCAGAGAGGGATCAGGCCGATTCATCAGATTGTTGTCAGAAGAGTATGATGCACTAGGAGGTAGCAAAGGTGCTTCTGAGTGGGCTGCAGTAAATGACTGAACTAAACATAAGCAATTCAAGCAAGGATGAAAACAGATAAAGCTGCTAATCATACTGAAAATCAATCCCAAATGTTTTGCCAGGTAAATATCCCATACCATACAACTCCCTGGCTGATTACAATCACACAGAAATTGCTTATAACCCACAGCCCATTATCTAACTGCTTTCAAAGCAATATTTAATTTTTATTTCGCATTTTAAATCAGGAGAAGATGCATTCCATAGAATCTACCCAATATGGTTGTGATATTGACATGAAGGACCTAAAAACAATGATAAACACCTTCTAAGTTCAATTTTAGTAGAGTTTCAAATGGGAACCCCACTGGCCCAACATGAAACAAAAAATTGATGAGGAACGCCAATAACAGTCTGCAAACAAAATAAGGGCTTCAGCGAAAAAAATTTGTATCACTGAGGACCGAAAGAAACTAAGGAAACAAAAACAATAAGACTTAAGAAGAATTCACATGTTAGAAATCAAAGGTTAACTCCCATGTTAGAAAGAGAATTCACATTGCCACTACTTTCGTTACAGTGTTGGGATGTGTGTCACAGTAGGCTGAAGACACAAAAACCAACCCAAGAAACAAAAAACAATTGAAATGCAATTAAAACAACTAACAGTCGTAGCAATCCAAGAAAGGGTTTGGTTATACAAGTCCAGCAAGAAATACAAAATTCCCACATATCAAATGTGATTCAGTGCCTAATAAAAGATATCCACTTACAACAAACCATCGCTATTTCTAAACAAGCAATGCTTATTCTCACAGGAATATCTGCAATTACAAGAAGAGGAAAAAATGGTACCTGGGTCACCACCAGAACCATCATTTATACTTTGTTCACGAGAGGAACTGCCACTGCCACTGGCCGAAAAAGGTACGGAAGAGGCCAAGGACTTGAAAGATAACAAATGGGCAAATACCCAATCTCCAATACCCTTCATTTCTCCTGCCAAAAGAAATTCACCACAGATAATTAGACTACAATAACTACCACTATAATTCCAAATTCTTCAATTGAACGAGCAAGAAAACCACAGAAAAAAAAGAAAAAGAAAAAAATAAATCTTTTAAAGAGAAGGGGTGCAAGTTGAGAACTTTACTTGAATTTGCACCAATTTAAGCCTTTCTCAAGCCTTGAACATAATATTCTTCTCGTGAAGAATGATAAGGGCGAGAAAATGGAACCGAAATATTTGTGTCTGAGCCCCGAAACCCGATTCGAAACGGGCATAGATGGGTGTTTTCCAGATGCGGCGATGACAACGAAGAGAGAAGAGACAAAAAGCAGCAACCAACAGAAAAAAAAAAAAAGAAAAAGAAAAAAGAACTAAGAAAAGTGAGGCTCTGAGTGAGAGCTTGGGACGGCGGAAGGAAATGATTAGATGTTCACATAAGACAGATGGCGAATTACAAATTTACAAATTCACAACTACCCATTCCTTGTTTCCTTCAATTATATCCAATATCTATTTCGATTTCCCACTTTATTATATTTGAGCTTCAAAATAAGATAATAAATAAATTAATATTTATTGTTATTACTACTACTGTTAACATCTTTTTTCAAATCAGTCGAACTGTAAATAACATAATTAATTATTTTCTTCATCTTTATTTTAAAATTAAAATTCAAAAATTAAAATTAAAAATCTAAACTTTTAATCTTATTATCTCCGTTTTTATTATTACTAAGATTATTTTAATTGCAAGAGGGCTCTTGTGCATGGGCAAGCGTGGCACACTGACCATTGTTATTTTCAAGATTTTTATGGATTGCCTCGTTGATATGTCCGACACAGAGTGACCCTTGTGTTGTAAGCCTTTCCCAAAATTTTAGTGGGCCTTCTAAAGTGAAATGCTTACAAGAATTTTAAGGGAAACATGTAAGGCTTAGATTCCCGTGTGGGCGGCTCCCCGAGGAGGAGGCCCGTCTCGGTAAACACATGCTTTCTTGTGGTTGGGAATTGTTTGTTGGGCACTGGGCTGAGACAGTCCCCGATCTGTCGTTTGGGTTGTGACTGATTGACAATATGGCCCCATCCCAAGAGTTCTGGATGCTCCCAATGTTGGTCACTTGATGTTTGGAACCAGACTGTACGGATTGATCTCATAAGCCACGCCGGAGACATATTAATTTCTTTCGCAGGTTTCAGAATGCAACTGTCTGCTAGAAAGTAGGAACCCAGCAGCAAATCTAAACTTAAATGAACGTGGCCTTTGATAGCAGATCTATCATCTTCGACATAGATATGCCATTCAGAAAAAGGATCAGTTACACCAACGACCCACACTCCCAAGCAAGCAATGCAGCTTCCGAGAGGGGATCCGTATGGGAAAAAGAATTAATCCACCAAGAAACAAGGAGGGTCCCAAAAAAGGGTAACTTAAAAAGCCGAAAATAATCAAGTGGGGATCAATTTCATGCGAATCTGCACCTTTAAAGAACTTGGTACCCCGAACGTTGAATTGCCTCAAAAATTTAGGCCCGCCTACCCTTTCAACTCAGCAAGTACTTAAAAATGGCGGTTCAACAACTTCCTCATCATGGCAGGAGCAGCAGCTCAGGGTCGTCTGCCGCTTCGGCACAAGAAATTGGCCGCGGAATGTCATGGATGAAATCCGCGTTAACCATGACTTCTTCAAGTCACTTTTCCGGTGTAAAATTGATTCAAAGTCCCCTTTGTCCCTTTTTAGCCGCTGTATCATGCATTAACTTGTTTCCCACTTGCTTTGTAATAAAGCATCTTCTGTACATAAAAAATCATGTACCCCTGTGCAGCCCTCACGATGTTTTCATTCACTTGAGTGACCCAAGCATCGTCACACTTATACCACCGATCACTTAAGCGCAAATAAGTCACATAGTGACCAGCATCGAGTTTACCTGTGTGAGTGACGACAGCAAACAATTCAAACTCTGATGACATCTCATTGTAAGCATCTGAATCGTCTCCATCAAAAGGAAAAACTCTGTTCCCAAATCGACTCCTCAAGATGGAAGAAGAAAGGTAGGGCGTCATGTCCAATGCAAAAGGAAATTGCAGATAGCGATCAATCTTCCTTGACATTTTGCGTATTGAAGAATGCTCAAATCTTTTGATATGGAAACAAGAAACTAATGGTAGCTTCCTTATAGACATCTGCTTGAGTGACTCCTGCCTCACCTGGCATTGCTGGCAAAAGAATTTCTGGTCAGAGCCCAATTTCTCTGGTCTGGTAAATCGGTTCAGACATCCCATAAGGGTTGATATCCCACAAGTTTGGCTTGTGTTCATGGGGTCTGCCTCCCCATTGCAAGAATGATGGGTCTTTGCCAGCATGGTTTTGGCAGAACTCCCTTGGTGAGGCTCTAAATCCAGTGAGATGTCCACACATGGGTCATATGTTGTAGAGGTGAAACCACAAGTCATACACATGACATCAGAACGCAAGATTCCAGAAAATACTTTATGCGCGATACAACATTCCCCATGACCTGCATCAACAATAAGAGGAACAATCAAAACCATTAATGTGACAGGTAGTGAAGATTTTCTGTCCAGTAAAATTCGAAAGGAGAGTTCTGGAAGCATAGCAGGAGAGCAACTTTATAAATTCCATGGCTATCAAAGTCAGCAATACATAATAAATTTAACTAAGAGTGCAACTCATGAATTCAGTGTTCATGCAAAACTGCAGTAGTTCATCCTGGCTATCTTTCTGCATCCAACGGAGATAATATCACAGTATTTTATCTGTCTATGTCTGCCTAACTTTAAATGCAACTGAATTGTTCTCTTTATCAGAAATTAGCAACAACAGAAAAAATAACAATATTACGCAAGAGTGCAGCTCAATAAAGTATCTAGTTAGCTGCAAATAGCCTAGAAGTTTATCCATCAATCCTCCTTTCTGCTTACCAAAACACAACTAAAACTCAAGGAAATACACACCACATCTCACCACTAATTTCCAATGTTCCGCAATTTAATTTATGACCAAAAAGCAGGACAGATAACACACAACAAACAAGAAGAGAACAAGTGGAGCATAGCCAGCAAGGGACAGGAGTGTAAGCGGTCAAAGCAGCAAATAAAATACTGCTTCGAAGGATCCAAGGATCCTAAACAAAAAAGAAGATTCTCCCAAGAGAGTTTGACACAAGAACAGCAATATTTAACTACTGAAGTAAAAAATAGAGAACTGACTGTGGTCACCCTAATGCAATCAACTGTATTTTTCTAGGACTCGGATCAGCTTTGCAAGGTGGCAAGACCCCAAGAATGACAAATGTCAAATTAACATGAGCATTGTGGCTGAAAATCCTATGATGAATCCACTTGGGCTAAGTAAAAGTTGACTTACTCGAGTGAAGCAGATGACACCATCAAGACTGCAGGTTGATGTTGAAACTTAGCCTAAATCTGAGAGCACTTGTCAACTCCTAAGACAATAACAGACCTAAATCAACATCGTGCAGTTGAAAGTCATAGCTTCTTGCTGCTTTGCACTATTTTCCATTATTGTGATGTACTATATGCACCAAAAAAAAATTAGGGTCAGCAACTAGAGAGAAATCTAAGATGATACTCTGGCAGCTTTAGTCACATTAGCCAGTTTCATTTAAGAGAAATTATATAATCACTCCCATTGGCAGCCTCAATCAAAATGGATCACACAATATGCACTAAAGCTGTCAAAGATTCTCTCATCCTAATTTCTACTGAAGAATTCTCCTAAGCTGACCAGTGAACAGAATATGAAAATGTATCCCAAGAGCTACCCATACATTGGCACTCAGCCTCAGCAGATAACTAAATTGAAAAAACTTCCTACAAAAAAGTATCTGCTCTCAAAGTCTAATTACAGTACCCTCATTGTATAGATCATGAAACCTCAACATCAAAATTTTGCTTCATATTACGCTCACAAGAAGAAGCTATCTGCACAGATTGGACAACCAACAAGAAGGATCAACCTATACAGGTTCAACTTTTCTGGCATTAAAAGACAGGCCAGTAAAGTACACCTGACCCTCACCAGAGAAAACCATTATTGAAGCTGCCAGTCATTATTTTCCAAACCTACCCGTATCAGCAACAGGGGTTATGAATCTGAAGTTTCAAATCCTACTGGGGCATAAGTATCTAGTGGAAAGGGTCAAAAGCACAAGTCTATACCTTGATTTGTATGCTTGTGCCTATCCTTCTCCACCTTTTCGTGGATCCCATCTAGCATTGAAATGAAAAACTCATGCGCATCCTGCTGTTGATAACTTGCCAAGTTAGCCGCATGTTGCCACCAACTGCAACAAGACAAACCCCAAATCATAAGATCAGGAACAGAAAAGGTCAACGAGTCTTCAAAACATGAACTTGAGCAGTAAAAAACAATCTTTATACCAACCACATTTTCACACCTGTAGAGAAACTTTGATGGGCTATAAGGCGCCCGATCCCCTGAAAAAACGGCAGAAAACATGGCATCCATGTCACACGCCAGACACAGCCTCGCGTTTTTGCTATCACCACCACCTGCATTTCTCCTTCCACTGCCGTTTACATTGTTGCCATTGTTGGAGGTAAGGCCATTATTTTGCTGGCAATAGTAACGATTGTGCCGATCGCTTAGGAAATAATTCCTAAGCGGCGGCGTATGTAGCAATGCTTGAAGCACTGAGTTCATGAAGCACGTGTTTCCCAGATTGTTCAATCCGCGTAGCCCCCAAGGTGGATCCGCCGCCCAATCCAAAGGGCTAGAGCCGCTTCCCATTAGTGTTCTCTCGCGGAGGTCCGGCAACCAGGGCCGATAATCCACTCTGCGGCGTTTACGCAGGTTTTCTGGCGTCGAGGACTGGACTGTGGCGGAATTGAGAGTGGCCGTTTGGGATAGGACCACAGCTGCGTCGAAATCCCTATCGTAGACCTGATCGCGGCAAGCGCAGCAGAAGAGCTCTGCGCGATCCACGTCGACTGCGATCTCGTGTCCCGGGAGCATGGACGTCGCGTGCGCCGCCGCATGGGAGGGGCCAGGCGAAGCATGGCAGGATATGGTCGCGCAAGCCAGGCAAGCGTAAAGTCTCGGTCGCGAAGACTGGCCGCACGCGCCGCATCGAGGGACCTCGGATGGGTCCCGGCGGATCGCGGCACCGCCGCCTGGTGGTTTAACCCGAAGGCAGTCCTGGAGGACCCGGAATGGCTTGGAGCCGTTGCGGACGCGGAACTCGGCGAGATGGGGACACGGTGGAGGAGAAGTCTGGCCGTTGATCCGCCGATGGTGGTGATCGTGACTGATCTTTGATGACATGGAGAGAGGTTGCGGCTGGGTGGCGGTGGTGGATGGCGGTGGAAACCCTAAAGCTGAAGAACATAAGGAAGGAACACGAGAGCAGAGATTAACGGCTGTGATTGGAGGAACGTAAATGAGGGTCCATGGAGATTGATGCGGATGAGGATGATGAACTGCGTTTTTTATTATTTTTTTTCTGCTGCCTACGTTAGATTTAAATAATGTTTCTGTTAAGCTGTTCTTTCGCCGAGCCCAAGGCAAGGCAACGACATCTTGTGCAATGTGCAATGTGCACTGTCAACAAAATTTAAAATAAAAATAAAAATAAAAATCAGAGAGGTCCTGTGTTTGTTCTTTTCTTCTTTTTTTTTTTTTTTTTCTTTTAATATTTTCGGGTGGCCATTTGTTTGTTCTTAATTTGCAATGTGGGTTTTCTAATTATACAAATTTTCAACAACTATACAGTACAAATGTACTTTAATTGTTGGACCAAATTCAATAGTAGTTGCACTATGTTTTATTTATATATGAGTTTGTGTATGAATTAGAGTCCTTTAAATTCTATTTATATAATAAAATTTATTTTAAATAATATTAATATATACACAATTTTATTGTTATTTTTTATATAAAAAATCATTTTTGTGATTCAAAATATTATTATTATATAGATTGTCAACAAAAGAAAAAAAGAAAAAATAAAAAGAAGAAGATGGGAAAAAGGATGTGTAGATTGGTTTATTTTGCAGGATTTTAGGAAAAATTGTAGTGTGGTGTGATTACTGGGCAGCGGTCCGCCTCTGCTGCGTCTCTCCGCAGACTGGTGTATCTGGCCGTGACGTTTATGGTCAAAGGCTTTCTAGTCTTCGCCCGCTAGTGGCCCAGTCCCACCTCGTGGCTGTTACAATTTCCGTATTTCCTGCATTGGCTGTGTGCCGCACAACACTCACTTCCAAATTCTTTTTATTTTTGAGTTATTATATTTATAAATTTTTTATAATAAATTTATTATTTAAATATGATCAAATTTTATGTTTAGTTTTAATATTAATAAATTTAAAATATAAAAAAATAGACAACAACAAAACAATTGAAATTCAAAATAATATAAAAAATATATATTTATTCATCAATCAAGCTATCGCTTTAGGCAATATAAGGCTTTAAACTCAAATGCATGGTGCAGATATACATAATATTTGACAAATTTCTTTATTTTATACTGCAATAAGTGATTCAGAAAATATATTTAATGTGTTATGATTAAATTTAATTTGTAATATATTTAGTAAAAATAATGCTGTTCAATTATATATCATTTGCCTAGATTCTAATAAATTGGCATTCTTAAATATTTGTAAGATTAATGGGATTTTTGTAACTAAAATTGAGATTATTTGTAACCAGTAAACTTTTTTTTTTTTTTTAGTTTAGTTTAGTTTTAGAACTTTAATAATGTCGTTTTCAGATTAACCAGGTAGACTCGCTATCCTCCTCAGGCGCCTCTTCCTACATGCATTACTAATGGATTCGAATTGAGTTAACGACTAAACAAAGTCTTTTGAGTTTACCATTGATTATACTTGATGGCTTGGAATTGCTTTCTTTAACTTTTATGTTGAAATTCGTATCTTTTTCCCTCTTTTTTGAATAAAATAAAATAAAATCTGCCCACTATATTTTCTATTGGGATAACCACTCGTCTAAGTAAAGAATTGGAATGCAACTCTTTTTTCTTTTTCCTTGTTTTTTTTTTTTTTGGGGTCCTTTTCAATTGGATGCTTCGTAGAATCAGCTTCGCCTCCCACTTTCCACAATTCAGGCGAAAGGTTTTGAGTGCAAGAATCTTCCACGTTTGCCTTGACTCCAACTCCTTAGGCATAACATGTCCAAGGACTTTGACAGCCAGAGTCCAAAGACTCTCAACTAATGGTCATGTCTCAGAAAGACAGTCAAGCCACCGCCACCGCCAACCAGTTCAATGATTTTGTCCGTCGTTTCGTTACCATATTGTTGGTTTAGAATTAAGACTACAAGATTAGTGATGTTCTCAAGCTTTGCTTGGTCGAGTACAGAAAGCTTCTCCAATATCTTAAATAGACCATCATCGTACTTCCCATTTAAGGCCACCCTTTGTTCTCCGCACCCACTTTTAGCAAAAAAAAATTTGGCAAGTTGGTAATGAAGGGATGATGCATCTAAGACAAGCCACAAACTTGATGGCAACGAGGTAGGCCGCTGAACCAAATGATATTCAAGTACTCAACCATATTTCAGGGGACGACATATTGCCAACAGCTTGGGAAACCTGATGAACAGGTTTGAAACTGATAGATAACATAAGCTAGATACCCCACAAAATGCTCATGAAAAATGATGCTCGAGGATTTAAAGATGGGAGTATGAAATTAGAATAATGGATGTAAATTCACAAGATTCCTATATCTGTTATATTTAAGGAAATATCGCATGTACACAATCTTGTATGAATTAAAATATTTATGTAAAAAGAAAAATAAAAATCAGTTTAAAGACCCCGTATTATTATTAGGTGCTAAGCATCTCCCACCAAGAGGTCCTTTAATTGAACATCAAATGTCTAGTTGTCATGCAGCCCAGGACCTTAAGCCTAGGCCTAGTTGTAGATGCAAACGACAAGTTTAGTTTTTTTTTTTTTTTTTTTTTTTTTTTTTGGGAAACTGGAGTTTCAAAGATGCAGAAAGCAGACACAACACAACTTTTACAACTTGCTCCAAATGGAAACGAAAACGACAATCTTTCTAACCCCTATAAGGAAATGCCGCATTGTCAAGGGAGTGGAGTGAAGCCAATGCTACCTGTATTAATGTACATATGTGAACCACTTTCAAAAACCACAATTTCCTAAGTTCGTTGTAAAAAAATGTATATTCATTGACTGATGGCACCCAATTCTCCCTTTTTTTTTTTTTTCTTTTCTGTTTTTTCTTTTTCTTCTTCTTCTTTTTTTACCCAAAAAGAAAAGAAAAAGAATGCGAGTGATTAATCAATATCAGCTATCTGCATGAAATAAAATAAAATAATAAATAAATAAATAAATAAAAACATAACACAAACTCGCTGCGAGACAAAGGCGTTACGCTCTCACTCCTGACACGCTCTAAACTCTAAGCGCTCTGTCGTTGCACTAGGAAGGCATGTGGCAAAGTGATACAGACTGTGGAGTGCGGAGTGACGTGGGCCTGCACCCCTTTTGTCGGGCAAATTTGAAAGACGGTGTCACTGTCATCGAATTTTCACGAATCAATCTAATTAAAAACCCTGCAATTTTTTAGTACGTAGATGTGCAAATACACCAAGAAATGTCACTAACCACGAAATCTGATAATAAAATTATCTGAAATTTTTGCCCGCAATACAAACAAACAAAGTGAAATGGCAATTTTTAACTAATGACTATAGTGGGTGATTAGGTTACATTACGTTTGATAATGTCACTTTTATCTTATTTTTTAATGACTAATCACGTTCTATCGCATATATAAGATTACACATAACAATGTTTCTAAGTCACGATTTCTCAGTTTTAAGTTAGGTCGGTTCCGTATGAATTATTTTGTGTGGTTGCAAACTTGGGGGTTCCTAAAATGTTCTAGATGACAATCAAACACAGAATAAGATTAATGACTTGAGATCTCTCATTTTCAACATAAATAATCGATTAACAATAGAAGGTTGATCCCAGTGGTAGTGGGTAGAGATGCCCCAGGCCCCGCGGGGCTAAGGACGTCTCCATCATAAGATAATTTGATTAACAATGAATCATGGCTGCCCTTCTTGGAAACAAAAGAATATGAAACTTAAATTTTTAATTTTAATTTTTTTTTTTTTTTTTTTTGTATAATAATATTCTTAAGCAATCACATGGACTGCCTAGCTACCACCTACATTGTGACGGGTTTCCACTAACAGTCTGGCTGGCGTTTCATCGATCAGAAACATTTGGACACAACTTGGATTTTTTAACGTTCAGCAAACATGTTCGCCACCCATCTTTTTCTCTTAATAACGTACTTGGTAACCATTGATGCCGAGGAGAGTTACAACATGGATAAGAAAACACTCATCTGGAAATAGAATACGGATGGTGGATCAAAATTGCCGTTATGGGATACAAAAGCCAGTGTCTTTGCTTGTTCCTTTCTACGTACTCGAACTTGAAACGTGTGAGATATGTTCAACAAGCATCCAACATAAACTCACGCGTAAATATTTCAAAAGTCCGTGATCATAAGATCATATCACGTTATGTTTTTTATTCGTCGATGTCAAGATTTGATAAGAAAATTGCTTGGCTCTTACCCCCTTGTTCCTTGCTCTTGTTCATGTCCCAATGTACTTAGACTTCCTCCCACTTTGCTGTCCGGATCAGACTTGACCATTAGCGTAGGCCTCAAGCTGTTGTCTACCATTCTCAATTCTTAATTGTAAGTTTTCCTTGTAACAGCGGGGTCATTCTCAAGAAAAGCAGTATTGATTATATCTAACTCATCCTTGGCTATAGACAATACTGGAGAGTGGAAATGGAGGGTCAACTGTGGCAGATGTAAAACATAACGTTGAGAGAGCCAAAAAAAAAAAAAAGATTACAACATCAATCAACTTCCAACAGAAACTAGCTTCTTCCAAAAAAACAAAACCCTTAAACATGAATGCTTGCTAAGAGAATTTACTCCTGATTTTGGTGCTCACGAGTGGGCAAAGAATGACACTATCAGTGGTAACTGTACATTAAGTTCGTGTTAGACAAACCTTGGTTATCGCTGATGATGCATTATATCTCAATCATATTAGGCTAGTGAACGATGAGGTCAATGTGTAGGGGATATTGGCAAGAGGACCTCGCTGTTGGATGAGCTCATGTATGTCCCTCACAATGTCAAACACAGCGTTGGGCTGAGCTAATTTAAGTGCATTCTCAGACATCCTCTTCAGCTCATCAGTTTTTGTGCTGAACCACTCGGCCACAATTCTTGCTGTTTCTCTTGAACTTCTGGTGAAGACACCAGCTCCGTTGTCTACTACATAAGGCACATTGCCCTTTTCCTGGAGTTGCAAACAAGCAGAAAAATGAGCTCAGAGGTTCAAACCATAAATATTTTTTTAAGTGTTTGCTGCCATATAACTTCAGTCACTCACTTGTCCGGGAATATAGTCATTGAGAATAATAGGAAGTCCCCTAATCAACGCCTCTGCAATAGTACCGGGTCCAGCCTATAAAACATAGAGACTAGCTAAATTTAATTAGGCAATCAACAAAACAAAAGATCACAATCAAAGCAAAAACATTCTCTATCATACCTTTGTAATTATGCAATCACAAGCTCCCATCCATTTCTCCATCTGAGTCTCAAATGCTCTCACCTACAATCAGGAAAAGAAAATTTCATTCATGGATTTTCGTTGCAAAACCTTGGAACTAACGTTCTGTTCTTCACCCGTTCTAAGGTTCAAGAATTAGAATCAATTACCTTAACTGGAATCTTCCACTCTGCGGATTCAAGTGAAGATTTGAGAGTCTTATTACGACCACAGATGATGACTAATTGACCAATTGGTCGGCCGCTCTCTTTTTCAAACAGTGATTCTCCTAAGGCCTTTGCAGTTTTTGCAACAGGACCCATACCTTCGCCACCTCCCATCAGCAGAACAGCAGGCAACTTGGGATCCATTTCTAGCTCTTCTCTTAGCTCATCCTAAAGTCATGAAAAGAACATTGCACAATGAGAATATTCCATTCCACTGGCAAAATATATTGAGGGAAGCATTATGATCAGGATAACACACTCTTATAAGAACTGCATGGGCAAAAGAAGGCCGGATGGGCAAGCCAAAAACACGGATTTGAGACTCTTGTAGTCCATCTAATGCAGCCCTCTTTGCTACCTCCTTTGATGGGCAGTAGCATCTATTAACATCAGGATGAAACCTGAAAATAGTTCCAGTGTTAGTTCGAATACCAAATTATCATTAATGGACATGAATGAAACTGTCAAACAAGCAACTTCAAGATGGCGTGGTAGACTAACCATGTAGGGTGGCAGCTATTAAGGTCTGTGATGACCGTAACAAAAACAACTTTCGTTTGAAGGCCTTGCCATTTAAGTACCCAAAGGGGAATATGCTGCATTAGAGGATGAACGCTGATGATGATGTCTGGCTTGTACTCCATTAGACCAGCTTCCACCTCTCTTCAATAAAACAACAGACTAAGGTTTATGAAAATTCCCATCAGATTATGCACAAAACATGGCATGCCCTTCCTCTACTTTCTTGCAGTCAATCAAACTTATATCTTGCAGCTTGATTTGAACAACATTATTTGTTATCATATTTAATTTCCACCAACTGATTAATTAGTTAGTGGAGTCATAAAGAATCATTCAGAAGACTAAAAAAAAAATGGAAGGTGAAGAAGAGGTGGAAGTGGAGAAAGAATCAAGGAATTGTTGGGATTTTGTAATTTTTAAAGATTGAGGATCCAACTATCATTACAATTTGGTGTCCAAACGAAACCATCAAAGCATAAAACATATGAACCGCAAAGAAAGATGAGAAAGCACAAGCCAAACGCAGGCCATCGATTATCAGAGAAATGCAAGATATTATGAGTTGAATAGAGAGAAAAGAGAGAAAAAAGTTTCCAGTACTTGGCATAAAAGGCAGCAATTGCGGCTAGATAACAGTTGTGTATCCATTTTGGAGATGTACTGTGAAACGCAAGCTTCCATAGATTTACATGTTTCACCATAAACTTGTATTGGTTCTCCATATCATTTAATGGCCACCCTGTGTACTCTTTCCAAACATCCTTCATAATTACCTGAAAGCAGAAGATGCTACCAACTTAATTGAGTTTCACGATTTTAAAGAACATGAAAATTCATTACTGTTAATATGCGAAGAAGGAACCATATTTTAGAGAACAAATTTAACACAAAAAATAAAAAAGGAACTCTGATACTAAACAAAACAGAGGAGGAGGAGGAGAAAGCCATGAAAGTGGGAGAAATTAAATAAATTGGCAAAACAATAATTTAAAGGCTCAATATAGATGGGGAAGATGTTGTTTCTTCTCTGGTTTCTGCAAAAAAGGGGAAAAAAATCCCCAAAAAACAGAATGATTGATGGAGGAATTCATTGAATAACTAGGGAAGCCACCATTGGAGGAAAAGCTCAACTAATTGAAGGAAAATAAAGGAAACCCCCCCCCCCCCCCAAAAAAAAAAGATCCAAGAAAAAGAAAGCTGTATGCTATCGGCATAATTTCCGCATACTATTTCATTAAACACACGAAAACATCCAAGATCAGACCCAAACGAAAGAAAAAGACTTTTGCTACACACCCTTTTTGTACTCAAATCAAGAAAAAGAAGAAGAAGATACAAAGAAAAGAGAAAAAAATCGACGATCAAGAAAGAAAACTGGAAAATAAAGCTGAACAAGAAATTTCAAAAAAAAAAAAAAGTCTGAAAAATCAAATGGACCAAAAAGAAAACAAAGTAAGAAAGAAAAGCAAAAAATGAAGAGCAAAAGGCAATTCTTCTACATACCGTATACTCGTCCCCGTATTCGAGCTTGAATGCATCGCGAATGGACTCGGCGGAGGCACGGTGGCCACCGCCGGTGTCGCTCATGAGAATCAACACGGTTTTGGTTCTCTCAGCACCAACCTGGACCAACTCCATGTTCCTACCGTCCTCTTCAATAAGATCCTCCTTGTCCTCAATGTAATACCCGTCGTGATGGTGGCCGCCGGCACCGGCGCTGTGAATGTTATTACTGTGGCTGAACACCCTCTGCAACACGCCCGTTATGGACGCCTTCTTCGAAGACTCCACTTTCGCTGCCATGTCCGTACAACCACCAAGGAAAAAAGAAAAAACGACCCAACAAAGAAATGAAACGACTTGAAAATATCTGTGTTACAGAGAGGGACGCGACGGTCAAAGCTCCTCTCCGATATCGGAAAATGGGAGAGTTCGCGGCAGAGAGGGCGCTGGCCTTATATAGATAATAAACAAAGGGAGAAAGGTTGAGGCTTCAAAGGGCGGACAGAGAATTCAAAGTAGGCAGAGGTTATTATTGTTGGTGGTTGCTGTTAAAAAGGTTGTTTTGTGTGTCCGAGTTGGCAAAATTGCAGTTGCCGGGTGCTTCAATTGTCCGCGCAAGCGAGTTTCTGTCCTTATTGGATGTATGTGTTGCGTGTGAGGATGTGCGCGTACGTGGGCTTAAAGATTTTAAAGATTCTGTGTTTAATTTTAAGATTTTAATTTTAGAACATTATTATTTGGTTGGAAAATTCGAAATTAGATTTAATGATGCATACTTGCGTTTAATTTTTTGTATCATGTAATTTTTTTTTTTGTTTAATTTTTTTTCCTTTTATGAAGGGATGTCTGGAGATTTATTTTTGAATTTTTCCAATGGGAAGATTCGAATCTTCCCCTTAGGAATCGGCATTAGCCAATGTTGTAGGGAAATTTTGTTATTATTTTAGGCTGCCTTTTGGATTTTTGGGACTCCCCCCCCCCCTCTCTCCTTGTAGTTTTTCCGTATTTTCCATTTTGGCTGTTTGCTTATGTCGGCTAAATTCGCCAATTGGAATGGTTAACTTGCACTCTAAACGATGCAGGCCAATGCTCTCTCTTGTGCTTTTGTAATCGAATTGCAATTGACTTGCGTGGGTGGGATCGAGGATGATGACACAATCTAGTTAAGTGTTAAAGGGCCGAGTCTATATTGATGAGAGCTTTGAAATGATCTGACGAGCTTTACCAATTTAGTCAATCAACATCACTTGGTTGAAATGGATCTTGAGGTATTTTTTTCAGTAAAATATGTTTACTATTTTTTTTTAAAAAAATAAAATATATATGAATAAAATAATAATTTGTACGTTAAAAGTTTAATTCAGTTGAATATTCAATTAAAACCATATTAAAGAACGCATATTTACTAACTCTTTTTATATAGTTTTTATTTTTTTTTTTTGTATTTGCTTTGATTGATAAAGGCAGTGATTACATAAAATTAAATATTTACCTGAGCAAGTTCGCAAAGATTTTCCCCTCAGTGGGGGGAAAAAGTGGAAGGACGAGAGTTAAAGGTGAAAAAAAAAAAAAAAAAAGAAAAAAATAAAAGAAAAAATAAAAAGAACAAAAAAAAAAAAAAAAAAAAAAAAAAAAAAAAAAAAAAAAAAAAAAAAAAAAAGAGAAAGATGACTAGTTGGACAAACGAGGGGACTGACAGTTGGATAAAGCAAGAATGGTAGATTACTCGTATATATCCCAACCCATCAACAACACGTCCAACGAAATTAACTAAACAAAACTTGGTTTTTGACCAATTTAATTTAACTAAGTTTTGGATTACAAAAGACAAAGTATTATGTTTTGTTCAAAAACAATGCAACTATCTGGTTAAGATACTAAGCATCTATTTTTGAAATCTCGAATTTAGATGTCTGTGTATAAGAGTTTGTGATTTTTTCATTGTCGATGCTTATCTAATGTTGTCCTATATAGGCTTTCAGAGTTTTAACTTTCGAACCCTTTTTCTCGACTGCTTGTCACTTTGGCGAGCTTTCCTGTGCTTTGCATTCAAGTTTGATCCGAGAGTTGAGGAGTCATTGGGGAGGCTGTGCGAGAGGAACATAACAGGAAAGTCCAATTGTATTGATTGGAAGCTCATCGAAAGTCAATGGGCACGAATGCAAAATTACGTGCAATTCCCTCAGCACGAGACCCACACTTTGCGGGTTCCCAGCAATTTGGAGCAAGTGGTCCAGCTGGCGAGGAGACTGAGTCAGCCTTCGAGTGTCAGCCCATGGATGTTGGGTTGTGACTTAAAGTGATTAGGCCACCAAAAGTAGGTTTAAATGATTGGGCTGGACTAATGACCCACATGATGGAATTTCAACCCAACAAATAAAATAAAATAAAATAATATAATATAATATATATATATATATATATATATATATATATTCGTACAACCAAGACTTAACAAGGGACAAATATTATTATTATTTTCTTAAAATACGAATAATACACAAAAATGAAGAAAACGAGAAAGGGCACAGTAGGCTGGATAAATATTCGCAATTAGACTTGATAAATTTTATTATTTAATTATTTTAAATTCTTTAGGAGAGTAAGCATTGTTTTTTATTTAAGAGTATAATGAGGTGTCATTTTTTCTTTTTTCTTTTTTTTTTTTTTTTGACATGAGTGTTATGTGGAACTCAACGTAGGTACTTGATTATTTATTGCCAAATATTGATCAAGGTGGTCCTTCATTTTGCTATTTTCCCATCAAAATTGCTGCCAAGTCCCACAGAAAACTGGAAAAATACAGCCAATTAATATTAGAAGTCAATACTTTTCTTTTCTTTCTTTCTTTTTGAATATTAGAAGTTAATACTTAAATTGCAAATTTTAATGTAATAATTTTACGAAGTTATAATTTTTTTTTTTTTTAAAAAAAAAAGAAGAAATTCAGGTATTCATGCACATAACACATAATAGTGTTTTGTGGACAATGTGACGAGCGATCGGTCATTGCCTCACGGCCAATATACAACATTGCTTAATAGTTAGCACCAACAGGTTTACAAACTCGCAATTTCCTAAAATTGCAAGACAGCCCACCCGAGAGCTTCAATCTTATTTACACACTAGCCCCATTTCCAGTATCTATTTTGCCAACACACCCTGACCCAACTGTTATATGACAATTCCCTCATTTGTCCTCAAATTCCAGATGGCCCCCCAAATTTAGGGTTTCCGTTCATCTGAAACCCATGTCCCTTCTCTGCTTGTAAGCTCTCCTTTACCGCGTTACTAAACTCGGGTTTTGATTTCCCTTTTTTATATTACAAAGGTCTCTCCTTTATAATCCAATTTCATTTACTCGATTAGTTGTTTTTCTGTGGCAGTGTTGGCATGTTCATATACTGAATTTGTGACTCGGTTTTCAGTTTAATTTCGAAAAGTTTTGAACTTTGGTCGATTTTTTTTTTTTTTGTGGGTCTTTTGTTAAATGGTCTTTCTTGGGTAGATTCGGTGATTACTTTATCCCCACCGTTGATTCGGTGGAGTTTTTTTTTTTTTTTTTAGCTCTGATGCTTATTGATTATTGAACTTTCATAGCGGTGTTTGCCAGCTGATGCTAGTAATAGGAAGCTTTTGCTTTGTTAGATATCACCACGGGGGGTTTTTTTCAGAGGCATAACAATTAATATGTTTATTCCAATTTTCTAAATGTGCTTGCCTTCATTTTGAATGGGATCCCCTTTGTGCTTTTGTTACTTGAATGTAACTGCTAAGTATTGGCATTACAGAAACAATGTTTCTGATCTGAAAATTGATTTACATCCAAAGTATAGTCTAGTTTGAAGATTGGAGGGATGTGTGAAATATGGACTACTTTCAGTACACTTAACATACGTTTTCTGTTTCTTTGAACAGATTTAGATAAGATGGCGAGGGGAAAGCTTATACTTATCTGCCAGTCCGGTGGTGAATTTGTGACAGATGATGCTGGGTGGTTATCATATACTGGAGGAGAGGCACATGCTTTGGACATAAATCATGAGACCCTATTTGATGACCTCAAGTTAAAATTGGCGGAAATGTGTAACTTGGAGTATCAATCTTTGTCCGTGAAATATTTTCTCCCCAAAAATAAGCAAACTCTTATAATTTTATCTAATGACAAGGACCTGAAAAGGATGTTTGATTTCCATAAAGAATCAGTTACAGCTGATGTTTTTGTCATGGGCAGAGAAGGTTTTAGTCTTGAAGTCTTCAGCTCTCCGTCAACCAGGTTATTTTATTCTCTGCTTTTGGGTGCATCATAGGACCATGCTATTTTCCATAATATTCCTGTTTGCTACTTATTTTGGAAATGACAGCATGTTAACTGCTGTGATTGTTCATGTTCATTCTTCCATGCATTGAGTCAGATTAAATTCCTCTTGCAGAGCCCATGGGGTAAAACTAGCTGAGACTGTAACTATGCCTCCAACGGTTCTTGCTATTCCTGCAGCAGCTGCACCAACAACCAAATGGTCCAAACCTGTTCATGTTATTCCTACTACAACGCCTACTTCTGGTGCCACTGGTGGTGTTCCTGTATTTTCATCTGATGGCCTAATAGATGTCAATGTGACTGTCCAAAGCTCTGGTAGAGGGGGCATGACCTCAAAGCATTCTCCCCTATGTGCTGTTACTAATGGTCACAGACCTGATAGTTTCTCTCCACCTGACCATCTTGGTGTTGCTGCCGACACAACTGTCCAAAACTCACTCAAATTTGAGGTGAGTGATACCCCTGCCGATACTGTCAAGAAGCGAAGGCGCACTGCATCCTGGACATTTGGTGCCAATGGTCCTACCATTGTTCCTGTTACTGATGACATAGAAGTCAAGGATAAAAGAAAAGGCACAGCCCGAAAGCAGAGTGATCAGATTCATGATGTAGCTATAGAAGCTGACCCAGCTCCACTTGATATTCCATCATGGATAAACATTGATTATTATTGCTCTCCTGGTGTCAGCCCCAAGGACATTTTGGTGCAAAAAATGGTTACCACCTGGAAAGATGGAATCACTGGTGAAGGACAGGAATTCAAAAGTGTGGCTGAATTTCGTGATGCATTGCAGAAATATGCCATTGCACACCGCTTTGTATACAGGTTAAAAAAGAATGATACCAATCGAGCAACTGGTGTCTGTGTAGTTGAAGGTTGCTCATGGATGATTCACGCCTGTTGGGTACCAGCTGAGGAGGTGTTTAGGATAAAGAAAATGGAAAAATCACATACATGTGGCGGGGAGTGTTGGAAGGCTGCTCATCCAGCAAAAAGTTGGTTGGTGAATATCATAAAGGAAAGGTTATGTGAGAACCCACATCAGAAGCCAAAGGACATTGCCAATGGCCTATATCAAGACTTTGGGATTAAGCTGAACTATACACAAGTATGGCGTGGACTGGAGGATGCAAAACAGCAACTTCGGTGTTCATACAAAGAGTTTTATAAACAGTTGCCATGGCTTTGTGACAAGTTGGTGGAGGCAAATCCTGGTAGCTTTGCAAAGCTAGTCACTAATAGTGACAGCAGATTCCATCATCTTTTTGTATCCTTTCATGCCTCAATTTATGGCTTCCAGAATGGTTGCCGCCCACTTCTTTTCCTTGATTCAACAAATTTCAAATCAAAATACCATGAGATTCTGTTGACAGCCACTGCATTGGATGGGGATGACAGTGTCTTTCCAGTTTCATTGGCTATAGTTGATGTGGAAAACGAAGACAATTGGCATTGGTTTTTAGAGCAGTTGAGATCTGCAATTTCAACTTTAAGGCCCATAACATTTGTCTCTGATAGAGAGAAGGGGCTAACTAAATCCATCATTGAAGTTTTTGAAAATGCTCACTGTGGCTACTCAATATATTGTCTGCTGGAGGACTTCAGGAGAAATTTGAAGGGCCCATTCCAAGGAGATGGAAAAGGTGCATTGCCTGGATTGCTGTTGTCTGCTGCCCATTCAGTCCGACCAGAGAGTTTCAGAATGTTTACCGAGCAAATAAAAGGGATTTCTTCAAAAGCTTATGATTGGCTTATGGAGATTGAGCCAGAATACTGGACTAATGCATTCTTCAAGGGTGATTACTATAATCAGATTACAGAAAATGTTGCAGAGTCATACAACAACTGGCTGGATGAAGTGCAGGAGCTACCAATGGTACAGAAGGTAGAAGCACTTAGATGCAAGATGATGGAGTTGATGTACAAAAATCAAACTGATTCTAGTGAGTGGACTACAAGACTTACTCCATCCAAGGAGCAAAAATTGCAAGAAGAAATTCTAAAGTCGTTTGATCTAAGAGTATTTGTCTCATCTGATACTCTATTTGAGGTTCACGATAGGGACTCTGTTATTGTTGTGGATACTGAAAAATCAGATTGCAACTGTATGAGGTGGAAATTGACTGGGATACCTTGCAGCCATGCTATTGCTGTTTTCAGTCGCAAACATCAGAATGCATATGACTATTGTTCAAGGTACTTCACAGCTGATAGCTTTCGTCTAACGTATTCCAAGTCCATAAACCCTGTCTTGGAAACTTTTCAGCCTCAGGATGAAGATAAAGCTGCCTCAGAAAGAGCACACATACTTCCTCCTATCACCCCACGGCCACTCGATCAACTTGAGGAAAAACAAAAAAAACCTCAGAGAGAACTCAAGAGGATAATGACATGTTCCAGGTGCAGGGGAGAAGGGCATAATAAGGTTACCTGCAAGGAGATCTTGTAGCACTGTTCTTGCACTTAGATCTAGCAACTAAAGATATAATTAGAAACTTTGTCTAGAATGTATGGATGCTTGGCAGGTTGAAAGCTTGTGTAGGTTGTATAGTCTTTAACCCAAAACCTTAGAAGTGCTTTTCTGCATTATGGCATTGTTACTGATATACTGCCATCCCAGTGTGGCGCCACACTCTCTATCATAATGAGCTGCAGGCAGCTCAGAAGGGGAAATGGGGTTTGCTTTTGCTGGGATGCATTTTTTTGACTTCCAGTAACAAATTCTGAACATGGCGTTATTATGTGATTTCGAGCGAGAGAGAGAGAGAGAAAAAAAAGAGGTTTTTTTCTTCCGTCTGACGTTTTTTCGCCGATCTTCTAAAGAAATGCATATTCCTTATGTGTAAATTAGCAAGCCAACCTCACATGAACCGGCAGTTTATGTAGACTTCCTAGGGATGTGTTTCCTTGCTTGTGATAGAAAAACAATTTTCATTGTCATCATGGATAGCTCCCGTCCTAGAATGAGCCTTGTGTGGTTAACTTCGATTTTGGCATTGGCCTTGATTGTTGGACAAAATAACAAGTAAATGGTACATAAGACGGAGTTAAACTTACTTTGTCCAAGAAAACAAAATGGCCACAGAATTTAACTAATTTTACAGCTTAATGAGAAAATTGCGAGGAGCACTTGAATTTTGTGTCAAGCTTGACATCCGATGACCCTTGCAAACATAACCGGCCATCATAACAGAAATATAAATTTGGCGGCCATTTATACGTGGTCCCTTATGCTTAACCATGTCCCTCTCTCTTAGTCAGCGAGTGACCTTTTCTTTGACAGAACAAAGCCTCCAAATATTTCTACCCAGTTTCTTTTGCCACCTCAAGCATGCCTATGCTAATAGGTACAACATACAGTGACATTGTAATAAAAAAGCCAGATCATCGTTACAAACCTTCCCAAAACTGTCGTCTTGCGCAGTTCTCCCTTACTAGTATCCATCCCTTGACAAAAAACCAAGGTGATGAAGATATGAATGCAGGCTACATACTTCCTTGAGATTCTTGGCAGCACTCAGAGACCAGCCAACTTCATTTATACTAAATTAACCACCTATGTCTAGATAGGTGTCTCCAATCATTTCCTACATGATCAATTATCAAAGAGGTAAGGTTAATATCTCCACATTACTCCTGTCCTCTTGAGGCATCAGCTGCACAGTGCATGCCCGAGCACACTGGACATGGTGGGTCATGTCTACCTTCAAGACTTGTTCGCTGCTCCAAACAGTCCGCATGATAAACATGGCTGCAAACTAGAACTGCAACAACAGAGCATTCCCCAGAAGAAAGTGCATCTCCCATAAAATAAGGTTTCCGTCTCAAAAGCTTCTGACAAATCCCACATACCATCTTCACTGGATCAGAGGATACCACATCCATTACACAGGAACTAAGACTAATCCTCTCTGCCCTGCTTAATTGCCTTTCCCTGTTCTCTGAAGCATGGGAAAAATGAAGATGTGAAAAATATAAGAAACCTATACTGTTGAACTGCAATTGCACTTGTTACCAGATGAAAACTACCATTGTGCCCAAAATGAATTGGCTTCAAACTGCATTTTAAAAAATTGTGAAGGTATTTTTCATTTTTACTTTTACCAGAAGTAATTATTAGGTTTTATCCAGATTTGACAAATGTCCCATCTGTCATACAGTATGCAGAATAAAGCAGAATAACAAATATTTTCAATGGGTTGCGATCCATCATGGAAAATGAAGAAAACATAACATGAGCCTTCATGTCTAACACCACAGATTGCAAAAATGTTACCCATTTGGCATCCAGAATCAGAGTCTGATTGGCCGGTCAACTTGAAGGAAAGAATCCCATCACTTGAAGAGGGTGTCTTTCCGGGAGAAGTTGATGTGTTGGTATGGCTCCCAGAATTTCTCCGAGAATACCGATGGCCATAAGAATAACGTGATCGTTTCAAGAATGTTGTATGACCAAGATTGTGAAGTGGATGAGCATGAGAGGACTGTACATTCGCTAATTTCCCATTACTATTCAAGACCTCCCCACCAGGTGACAAAGTCTTTAACTCTCTTAAATGAGAAGATCTCTGCAAAGCAAAAATGGATGATAATTATGTACCCATTCAGTCAGCCAATTAATGAAAAGGATAAAAGTGGATCCGAACTACTTAATCCACATAGCCATGATGATCAAGTCCCAGTTTTTTCCAGTCCATAATCATCCAAAATTTGCATTGAAGATTATTCTCTCCCAGTCATCAATAGGTAAGATAAGATAAAAGAGAACAGCAGCTAATAAGGTTAAGTAGCAGTTTCATTGCCTTGTATCAAGGATAGGATAACTGACCTCTCTAGACAATTGATCTGTTCTAGAAGAGCACGGCATGTTGTCTGCAGCAATCAGAATAAAAATTAACTGAATAACAAACATATAAATGTTATGGGGATTATAAGAAAAGCAGAGGAAATAAAAAGGATAAACTAAATCTGAGATATTTCTGTTCTTTATTAACCATACTGTTAATGACACCAGGAAGACATGAGAAACTTAACCGCTCATAAGTAAAGCAAAAGGAAGAAGATAAGATGGAAGTTTTGCAAACAGGTAAAGCAATAGAAAAAACCAACTCATTTTGAGCTTCTTTCCTCTGAATTGAATTTCTTCTTTTTCACAAAAAAAATAAATAAATAAAAGAAGAAAGGAAGAAAGAAAGGATGATGGTTCTCATGGCATCAAATAATAGAAGGTAAATGTGCCCAGGAAAAATTTAAAAGCCAAACAGAAATCTGCTTAGCAAAATTACTCAAGGAATCTAAATAGGCCCTAGATGGCCGGTTACCAGTAACAAATGTAGCTGTAAGGTCATAATGAAAAATAGAAATTTCTAAAATTGCCTATCAACAAGTTGAAAACGAACCACTGAAATTCAACTGGAGTTCAAAATATCCAATAAAATGTTCCACAGAAAATTTTAAAGACCAGACCAAGAAAAGTGTTGCTTTCATGTCTCAGATTCAACAGACAACATATAAAACATCCATTTCTTTCTCCCTCTTTATTTCCCTGATTGAATTCATTCCACAATTTCATCCCCCTTTGACATGAATTTTCAAAGTCCCACTCGTTACCAATTGGGATAAAAAAGAAACATCCCAGGAAAAACCAAAAGATAAAAAAGATTATTTTTGGTTAACTCCAACAATGTAAATGAACATAAAAGCAAATAAATGGTTAAAGATGGATTGATCAACAGCAATTAAGCAAAGAAAGAAAGATACAAACATTCACAGAAAGAAACGTACGATGGGAACAACTTGATCAACGACAACAAAGCAAAACGAAGAAGAAAAGATCATTCACATAGACCCACAAAGCAAAGGACTCAGAATAGAGAGAAAGAAAGAAAGAAACACAATCAATCCCTAACCCTCTAAGAAACATGATAAAGAGGGAAAACTCCAAAAGAGAAGTCTTTTTACAGTTTGGCATACATCAAAGTCCCATTAAGCATAGTCACGCAATCTCAACAGCGACACATAATACAACCCTTGCAAAAATTGGCTTCACTTCTCTCAAACCCACTTGTCAAAAAGTACAAAGAAATCAAGAATTGGCACTCCCCATTTGTGTCTATTCACGTTTGCCATAATTTTCACAAGGAACAGACAGACCCGGAAGAAAATAACCCAAGAACAGAGACAAAGAAATGGAACTTGCCTGAAGAAGAAGGGGTACTGCCGTCATTAGGGCTCTGGTGGTGTTTTCTGCCACTACTTCGCTTTCTCTTCCCCATCATCGATCCATAACCAAACCAACTAATAACAATCAGAAGAAGAAGAAAATAAGAGTATTTTCATTGTTTAATGGCCCCGAAGAAAAGGTTATAGTTGAATGGGAAATGTGAATGCAGATTATAAAATTATAAGATAAATATGAATATGTTTATTAAGTATCAGATTATGTTGGATTTTTGGGTAAGTGTAGGTGGGGGGGGGGGGACGTTTCCTTTTTTTTTTTTATAAATAAAGTATAAATTTAGAAAAAAAAAATGTATACCATATTTTTTAGAAAATGTAATATATTGTACTTTAGACAATATAAAATATTTTTAAAAAAAAAAATTAAAAATAAAGTAAATAGGAAAAAATGTACAAAACAGTGAAAAAAAATACAGATAACAAATCACATGTGTTATTCGAAAAATGCAAAACAAAGTTAGAAAATTTCAGCTGATAGCCCAATTAGGTTTCTGATGGCAACCCAAATCTTTCAAGAAAACACAATCGACATCCACACAAACCCAACCTCAAAGACCAATTGTCCATCATCACAAGGCAACAGGCCTCAAACTACACCAATCCACCTCTTTGGAATTCAGAAACTGTGTTGTTTTCTACTGGATGGCAATAATTTTGAGGAAAAAGTTAAAAAAGAAGAAGGAAGGAAGAAGAAGAAAAAGAAGGACAGAGGCTTTTGTTCAAATTTAATTCATGCATGGATTTCAATCTTTGTAATTAATACGTTTGTTCCCTTTTTCGGACCATTGAAAGAAGTAGCGTTGGTTGGTGACACGCTCGGTCGACCAAAATTTCTTTTGTTGTTTTCTGTTTGTAAATTGACTGAGACTTGGAATTCGAGATTCAAGCTCATTGGCAACTTCTCCTCTTTCTCAATCAACTTCATGTATGTTAACCTCGATCAGAGAATGTCCAACAATGGAAGTATCTTTTGAAAAAGGAGTGTATTTTCTTTACTTGTTGGGCCATTATTTGAGGGAGGAAAAAAAAAAAAAAAAAACCATCTTTCTTCCGGGGGGGGGGGGGGGGGGGGGGGGGGGGGGGCTGGCTGGTGTGTTTATTAGTTAGTGGGCCACAGTTCAAAAACCTAAGATCTGGTGAGAACTGTGATGGATTGGCAATTTCGGATCTTCTCCTCTCCTCCTGTCCTTTTTTAAAGTCGGATGCTTCTTCCGGGTCTTCAGGCTTGCTTTTACGGAGATGTTTTGTTTCCAATTTTCTTCCCAAACACGGAACCAGGAGAGGGGCCCCATACGTTTTTATTCCTTCTTTTTATGAACCAACGGATACACCCACAATGTTTAAAAGCCAATCATCTGCTGCTTTTTTCTTTTCTTTTTTTTTTTTTAAGTAAATCCACCGTCCCCATCACTTTTGTTTCTAATTTTTTTAAAGCTATCCTCTCCACCGTCATTCTTCAATCAAAGGAAAACATCAATGTCTCATCACCAAGTCATAAAGGACTTCCATTCCATAATAATGTGATATGGGCATCAATCAAACTGCCGTCATCACTCAATTGTTGTCGTTGATGATGGTAAAAGATAAACATCCAATTGGGCCTCAAAAAAAAAAAAAAAACAGAGAGAGAGAGAAAAAAAAGAAGAAGAAGAAAGTAGTCCCCACTAATTCAACGTTCCACCATGAAATCTGAATATGGTCTAACACAATATTACCGCTACAATTACAACATTAAAAAGGATTCAACTACAGCTCTTTTGATGATGAGATTATTTAAGAAGAATAAATGATTTTGCGTCATTAAGAGAGAGAGAGAGATACAGAGGAACTTTACATGTAATAAATGGTTTTGAGTGTCACTTCACGACACCATCCCGCCTACGCTTGTAATCGCATTGCAGCATGAACGCAAGTTCTGCTCTAGTCCAAAAACATTCAAACCTCCTCTTGCATCTTAACGTGTTTTGATTGACACTCGCCGTACATCATCATCAAATTCCTAAACTTCCTATTGAATAAATTATTAATTAAAAATAGAGTATATAAATTAATTATCTTATTTTGTAATTACGATTTAATATTCTTTCGGTTGAAAAAAAAAAATGTTCAAACATATACATTTCATATAACATAGGATCGCTTCACTTGCATTAATATGTGTGTGTGTGTGTGTTAACTCTAAATTTAAATTTAGACAGATAGTAAAACTCCGCGGCACAATGACGTACTAACTATATTGTAGTAGAATAATGCCAACTTTCTTAGTATAAAAAGATAACCTTGAAAAGGCTGACCCCTTCAAAAATTACATTGTAAAATGGTAAATTCATATTTCCTTATTTGATATTGGCTTGGCGCACAAAAAAAAATCCACGTGTCTACCCATCCTAATTAAAGAAAATTTAGGTGACATATAAAAGCAACAATCGTGTCTTTCATTTTGGCTTTTTTTTAATTCACCTTGTACGTATTTTTGAGAGAACACAATTTCATTGTCATGTATATCGATTTATTGTATTGGAAGAAAATAAATGCTAAAAGGCGTTACCCATTTTCATTAATACTTATCCAGACTAATGTATTACTAAAATAACAGTTTTCCAACTTGATGTAAATGAGCACTTGTATTGACATTTCCAGTATATAATTGTCATTAGATCAAATGACTATATAGTATACAGCTATAACGTGTATTTACAATTGATGATGATGGTCTTTGATTGAATGGACTTAATTGTTCCTACAAGACACAGAAAAACTTCGGAGTGTTGGGCTTAATTGCTCAACATTAACACTCCAATCCAACCCAACCCAACACTCTGATACCTTAGTCAGCAGCAAAGAGTTATTGGAGGGGATAAGGAAGGTAACTTGGCCAATAAATACAAGAAAAAGATAACGTAAGCTCTTTAGAGCAGTGAGTATTTATAGGTCTCTTAAAACGAATTTTTATTCATTCAAGGGATGGAGTGTGTGTCAAAGAAAATTGTACTCACCAAAATAGGGTAATGGGTGTAAATTTTAGACTACTGCTCACAGACCATGTCCTTTCATGCGTGCCCGTAGGGAATAATAGTGCTCGTTTAATAATATACGTCAAAGTCCTGCTAATGAACACGCATCCTTTAGCTTGGGAGTTCTGATTTGCAGATTGGTACTGAGTCAGAGCAGCTAGGTTTGAGCTTAGAGGAGGGCCTTATCAGCAACCTTCTCACCTTCTCGTTAAGCTATTTCTGCAAATAATATTTGCAGCTTAAGCATAAGTAATTGCATATACCCCACAGAAGAAGCTGGCTTTACATGCCATTCACACGTTGCTCTCAGCCCAAAAGAGCCAACTGCAGGTCTTGATATGCCCAGTTCACCTAGTCCGACCTAGGAGCAGTGACGATAACAACCTACGTTGTACTTTCCGCCTCAGATAAGGAATGACGTGACAAGGGAATGGCCACGTGGCGCGTGATTTGCACATGGTGACCCACATGACCTATTAACCAGCGGCAGTGACAGCCCACCCCCAGCTTCCTACCCCTTCCTACGTTGCAGAAGCTCCAAAATCGTCATAAATTCTGGTCCAATCTATTGGGGTTGCGGGCCGAAATGTACTTTATTATTATTGGCGCGTGGTATGAATCTGACCAGTCATGTCTCCTGACCAAACCTGTAGTTTGTTTTTTTTTAGTCTATTTTGCTCCTAAAGATCGCAAGGACCAAAAGGGGGAAAAAGCAAAATAAATAACGATGGAACATTGAAAAATCACGTATGGCGTGTTCCCAAGAAAAAGGATAGAATTGATTAAACACGACGCCATTCCCACTTTTTTTTTTTTTTACGAGGAGGAGATAAGAAACCCACCCCCCCCCCCCAAAAAGTGACAATTCTTTTGGCAACAGGGGCATGAAGGTCATTCCCTATCACAATTTTCTTAACTGTAAAATGATATTGTCATAACAATAAAGTGATAACCATGTCTGAGCAAGTATCCTATGTTTGGGGCCGTGGAAAGTGACCTTTATGCCTTATTGAGAACAGTACTTTACGCTCTGGGGTGTATATATATATATATATATAATTTTATTCCAGACGTGCCAATTATTTAATCAAAACTAGTCACTTTGGATAAACACGAGAAACACCCAAATCACTATACAATAAATAACGAAATATTAACAAAAAATTAATAGCTCAATGGTCTTAGAGTGGTCTTGCAGTTAAAATCAATTGATAAAAAAAAAAAGAAGAAGAGAGAGAGAGAAAAGGAAAGAAATTAAAAGTTTTGTGTTTTTCATCTGTTAATCTATTTCCAAATGTTGGCAGATGGTCCTGAGATGAGCTATGGATAGGCCAATTTGAAGCGCACCCAATTGGTTCTCCTTTCCTTTTGCTTTTTGAATGAAAGCGAAAGTATAAAAAATGTAACATTTCAAGGAAAAAATAGGGAAAATACATGGGAAAGAGGGGAAATTGAGTTGATGGGTGGGAAACAAAAGAAAAAGAAAAGGAAAAAGTCCGACGAGGATGAGGCGCAAAGCGATGCAATTATGGAGGAGTTATCCAGAACGTAGCTGCCACCTCATTACAGCCTCAAGAACGCAGTTCACAATAAATATAAAGACAAAAATGGTCAAATGATCATAATGATCGCATGGCCAACTTACCCATTTGTCAAATTAGATTTCCATAACCACAAAGGAACAAATATTGTTAGAAAAATTTTTTTTACGTTTATTTAAAATAATAAATTCCAATAAATATAATTGATTATAACACTATATTATATATGTAATATAAAAATTAATTTATTCACTAAAATTTATTATTTTTTTATCTACATGGTTGAATTTAGATTACTAAATGGAAGAGTTTGATACAGTAAATTTAAGGTACGAACCTCAATATACATAAAGCATATTTCTCCATCAATAATCTCATCCATACTGATTTACAAGATGAATAGTATATAACCAAAAAATAAAAATAAAAAATTCTGCAACTACTAACCAAAAAACGTTAACAGTAATAATAATAATAATAATAAAAAAAAAAAAGAACGGCTTGAAATGGGTCAAAAGAGCTGTTTTTACAGGGTGAGGCAAATGTTGAGCTGTTTTTACTGCTTCACCTTCAACAACTTTTACTGCCCAGTTGTGCAATGCTAAATATAAAATCTAATTTCTAAATTTATATTATTGATATAAATATTATATATAAATAAATAAATACATAAATAATATATATTTAAAATATTATGCTATAGAATTTGTTAAAAGGAAAAAATCTGGAAAAGGAAAAAGAGCAAAGGAATAAAGGCATTTTCCGCAAAGGGCAAGAGCAGGAGAGATCTGGACACACACAGTCAGCAAGCTGTGGCTGAGTCTTTTCTCTCATTTTCTAATATTTTCCTCCATGCCAAACGCGCCACGCAGATCTCTCTCTCCCACCCTCCCTTAGCTATATCTATATAAACCCCATAAACCAAGCCATCTTTGTTTTTCTCTCTGCTTCCTCTCTTTCTCTCTCTCTCCATCTTTGTTGTTTCTTTTGGTTTCTCGGAGGGGTTGTTTCGGTCTTGTCATTGGCTGCTATTAGGATGGCGGTTTTGCCGGATCTCGGGGCGGAGATACTTGTCCCGGCCTGCGCGATCATCGGAATCATCTTCGCCCTGTTCCAATGGGTGCTTGTTTCCAAAGTGAAGGTGGTTCCCGGGGGTGGCGGTGGCGCCAACAGTCCAGGAAAGAATGGCTATAGTGACTATCTCATCGAGGAAGAGGAAGGCCTCAACGACGACAACGTTGTGCTTAAGTGCGCAGAGATTCAGAGCGCCATCTCTGAAGGTACTTATTCTTGCCAACGCGTGTTTTGTCTTATGTTTATGTGCTAATATTTTGTAATTACATGGTTCTTTACTTGATTCTGGTGCTTTGTTTATTGTTCAAGAAGTTGCGTATCGTTTTCGTTTCTAAAGGTTTAAACTTTTTTTTTTTTCTTGAAAAGAAAGCATTTTGGTTGGCGGTGAATGTCGTCAAACTGGGATTTGTTTATTAGTCTTTTACTTTTTCTTTTATGGGGTATGGGGATTCTTGTTTGTGCATTCTATTTTTTTTTTCCAAAAAAGATTGTATATTTATTAAAGGGCATGGATCTATTAAATTCTTGTTTTTGTTTGTTTGTTTTTTTTATTATTTTTTTTGAGAGAGTGTGCAATGAATGATTTTGTCTAGACATTGGGATCTGATTGAGATCCGGAAATTTTTTCTTTTTACCATTATTCTGACGTATGGTTGTTTTTTTTTTTTTTTTTTTACTAAAATCACATGGGTGTGCCTAGTGAAGTAACGTTTTCTTGGATGTTTTGTCATAATTGAAGTGTTCAATGTGGAATTCTTGCCACTTGTGGTACGAGAGATATCCTAAGTTGCTAACAACCGTTCAACCTTGATTCCTGCTAATACCGGGTGTTGTGTCAGATGTTTCTGGTTCAAGATGATTGCTTTGTCTGAATATTTGCTAGATCTAGATTCAAGAAACTGTCCTTGGGGTGGATAACTTCACTTGATCTTTATAATTGAATCGAAATGGTGAGAAAAAAATCACGTAGTCATCCCAATTAAATTTAGAATTAAGAGGTTGTTTTTTGGTTGTTTTTGTTCACTGGATCTATGGTTGAAGCTCCTAAATGCCGGAAAGCTATTTAACTTTTGTCGATAGACCCGCTTCGTGCCTACATTATACTCGGGTTCTTTATTTTTTGTTTCCTTTTTGGTTAAAAAAAAAAAAAAAGGACGACGGGAGCCTCTAGGCAATATATTCTTTTTCTCTCTGTGTTTTTTTTTTTCGGGTGCTGCATTAATGCTTTATGCTAACTGGGGATGTGGATTTTGCAGGGGCAACATCTTTTCTTTTCACTGAATATCAGTATGTTGGAATATTCATGGTTGCTTTTGCAATCCTTATTTTCGTCTTCCTTGGGTCTGTCGAGGGCTTCAGTACAAAGAGCCAGCCTTGCTCGTACGATTCATCTAAGACGTGCAAGCCTGCTCTTGCCACTGCTGCATTCAGCACCATATCCTTTCTGCTTGGCGCTGTCACTTCTGTGGTTTCTGGCTTCCTTGGGATGAAAATTGCTACCTATGCAAATGCTAGAACCACCCTTGAGGCAAGAAAAGGAGTAGGGAAAGCTTTTATTGCTGCATTTAGGTCTGGTGCTGTCATGGGTTTTCTCCTTGCCGCAAATGGTCTTTTGGTGCTTTTTGTCACCATTAACCTGTTCAAGCTCTACTACGGCGAAGACTGGGGAGGCCTTTTTGAGTCCATCACCGGTTATGGCCTTGGAGGATCCTCCATGGCCCTCTTTGGCAGAGTTGGTGGCGGTATTTACACCAAAGCTGCTGATGTTGGTGCTGATCTTGTTGGCAAGGTTGAAAGGAATATACCTGAAGATGATCCCAGAAATCCAGCTGTAGGAACCACACTTATCTAGATATTATTTTGCAGTGTAAGAATTAAAAGTTGTTTATGTTGGGATTTGCTCTAAGATGCTTCCATGTTTGCAGGTGATTGCTGACAACGTAGGTGATAACGTTGGTGATATAGCTGGCATGGGATCGGATCTTTTTGGCTCATATGCCGAGTCATCATGTGCTGCACTAGTTGTTGCTTCAATTTCCTCTTTTGGGACCAATCATGAATTGACACCCATGCTATATCCTCTCATTATCAGTTCTGTGGGTATCCTTGTATGTTTGATCACCACCTTATTTGCAACTGATTTCTTTGAGATCAAGGCTGTAAAGGAAATCGAGCCAGCACTGAAGAGACAGCTCATAATCTCCACGGTTTTGATGACAATTGGAATTGCCATTGTCAGTTTCATAGCACTTCCATCTTCCTTTACTATCTATGATTTTGGGTCCCAGAAAGCTGTCAAGAACTGGTGAGTTTTATCTTTTGGGGAACTATGTGATGTTATCATATAACTGGGTCAACGTTGTTTTTCTGTTACATTGAAGACCCATTCACTTGGAGAAATCATAATCTGTGTACTTTTGGCACTGAATTCCATGTGCAGGCAACTCTTCTTGTGCGTTGCTGTTGGTCTTTGGGCTGGGCTTATTATTGGATTTGTAACTGAATACTATACTAGCAATGCATACAGGCAAGTTTTGGTGCTATTTATCGTTACTTTTTTATCTCAATGTCCATTTGTCTAATTCATGCTTTACATTAATTTTCAGCCCTGTGCAAGATGTTGCTGATTCCTGCAGAACTGGAGCTGCTACTAATGTTATTTTTGGGCTGGCATTGGGATATAAATCTGTAATTATTCCCATTTTTGCAATTGCAGTCAGCATATTCGTTAGTTTCAGCTTTGCTGCTATGTATGGTATAGCTGTAGCTGCTCTTGGAATGCTGAGCACCATTGCTACTGGATTAGCGATTGATGCATATGGTCCCATCAGTGACAATGCTGGAGGCATTGCTGAGATGGCAGGCATGAGCCACAGAATCAGGGAGAGGACTGATGCCCTTGATGCTGCAGGAAACACTACTGCTGCTATTGGGAAGGTCTGTAAATTTGTTTCACTTCAACATGAGTCTCTTGTTCTTCATTTCTGGTCAGTATATGCGCTGTGCATGTTGCTTTTCCAAAATACAGGAACATAGTTTTATAGGCTTATCTTGCATTGATGTGCTAGCAAGTGGTCCTGCTGCATTTTAATCAGACCACAATCAAGTGGCAGAAATGACCAAAGAAATGGTGGGTAGAGAAAAATAAGATTTTTACTTAAAGACACATTTTGATGGGACTCATTGCTTGGTGTCTAGTTGATGCAAGTTTGTAGGACCACTGCCACCAAAATTGGCTTTGAAGGGAAAGTCATACTCAGAACTACTCACACTCTGTCTTTGATGTTTTATTTGGACACATTCAACTGTGTCTTTTAATTGGAACTTCTTGTGATGTTTAATTTGTTAGAAACTTGATTGATTTTTGCTGCATCCCCTAAGGTTATCTAATACATATCATGAATAGTGCTCATTTCCCATTTTGGCTGAATCATAAAGCCATCCAGAGAGAGCCTTTTTTCTTTCTTTGTTGCTGATAAATATGACATGCATCCCTCACTCACAAGATCTTTTTGTCTGTACTTTCTAGGGTTTTGCCATTGGTTCTGCAGCTCTTGTATCCTTAGCTCTCTTTGGTGCCTTTGTCAGCCGTGCATCTATTACGACAGTGGATGTTTTGACTCCAAAAGTTTTTATTGGTTTGATTGTTGGTGCGATGCTTCCATACTGGTTCTCTGCCATGACAATGAAGAGCGTTGGAAGTGCTGCACTGAAGATGGTTGAAGAAGTGCGTAGGCAATTCAGCAACATCCCTGGACTTATGGAGGGCAGTGCCAAGCCTGATTATGCTACCTGCGTGAAGATCTCCACTGATGCTTCCATCAAAGAGATGATTCCACCTGGCGCACTAGTAATGCTCACTCCTCTTATAGTTGGGATCTTTTTTGGTGTGGAAACCCTCTCCGGTGTCCTTGCTGGATCACTCGTGTCTGGTGTACAGGTAAGCCTAAGGCTGTTGCTTGACAGTTCATTGTTCTTGTATTTTGCTCAGGCAGTCATGTTCATGTTGATATCTTATCTAAAGTGTTGCTTTAGACGTTTTCATAATTTTTTTTCATTCTTCTGTTTATATTTTACAGATTGCCATCTCTGCGTCAAACACTGGTGGTGCCTGGGATAATGCAAAGAAGTATATTGAGGTACACATTTGGAAAGGCATTATGAATTCTTCACTTTGGATTTGATCCTTTAACTTAATGGTTCTATAACGTGGATTGAGATTTGAATTCTCTTGTCCCATGATAGGCTGGTGCTTCAGATCATGCAAGATCTCTCGGCCCCAAAGGGTCAGATCCACACAAGGCAGCAGTGATTGGTGACACCATTGGAGATCCATTGAAGGACACATCCGGACCATCACTCAATATTCTTATCAAACTAATGGCAGTTGAGTCCCTCGTATTTGCTCCATTCTTTGCCACACATGGAGGCTTGCTCTTCAAGATATTCTAAGAATTGAAAGAGTTCCTGAGCATTTTCTTACCATACTGTTGCCCTTCTTCGAGGTGTAGGAGTGCCTTAGTCCATGTTTACTTTCTGAATCATTCATCCTGATGTTGAGGTTGAGTAACAGAGAAAATTCTCTCCAAAAGATTTTGATGTCATAAAAAAAAGAATATGACAAAGAAGACAATAATGGTTCATCTAAGACTTCCGACAAATGAATTTTTGTGCCAGTTGATCAGAACTAGGGGTCATTTGCCATTTTCACTCAATTTTGTTTGTTAATTGTTGTTTGGTGGATCATTTGGCTAACATTTATTACCGAATATTAGTCTATATATATTGTCCTCTTGTTCTCATCGGTACAATATGTGGTTAGTTCTTTGTGTTGGTGGGGAGAGGGGAAGACCCGGGGGGGGGGGGGTTCATTATTGACACACTCTCTAATCTGGCGGATACTCGAAGAAGAACCCATTTGAAAGTGTATCCAAAGCTGCCAACCACTCTCTCTTGCGAAGCCTTTGGAGGCTTGGAATTAACACAAATTGCCCTGGCCTCGGGAAAATGGGCGTAAAATTTCTGTGTGTTGAAAATGTTTTTTCTTCGGGATTTGTCGACGTTGCTTCATGTAAGATTTAACACAGACGTGAATCACCGGACATAGCTTTGTGACCACCAAGCTATTTGTTCGGAGGTTAGAGTTCCTCTTAAGAAATGCTTTCTTTCCCGATTTGGCAAAAAGTAAGTAAATTAACTTTTTCAGCGTTCAAAAGAAAAAGGGTAGTAAATTCTTGCACTTGAAATTTTGGTCTGGACCTGTAAGAAGAACAGTTATGGCTTAAAGATAATTATTAGAAGGCAACTTGGGATGATCAAGGAAAATGGTATTCTTCATTTACCATTGGTCTCTTCCCTTCCTGGTAATACTCAAAGTAGCTTCCTACATAATTTTTCACCTTTCTGTATAATCTGGCTTAGGTTGCAATGGGAGTCTATATTTTCACTGTGTCTAGTGCTACCTTCCCATTTTGAAAGCATTTAAAATTGATGGCCGCATAATTTTTCAACCTTCTGTATTGCTTGCTGGGGTGTTTTCTCAATGATTGACTCTTCTTCTGGGCCAATCTCCACTTCTTGATTAGGCAAGAAGAACATTGCAATGGATATCCTTTCCTTCTTTGCAATAGCTGATACCCTGTGCAATGGACTCTTGAAGATGCCATTGCTCATTATCTGCATAATTCTAGCCTCAGAGATTAAATTAACTGTATAAAAACTTGGAATGATATCTAGAACTTGAATCTGAGATCTCAGTTATAATGAAATTCCTCTCCCAATTCAACTAGATAAAAAAAGAAAGAAAGAGAGAGAGAGAGAGAGAGAGAGAGAGAGAGAGAGAGAGAGAGAGAGAGAGAGAAACAATAATTCTATTTATTAAATTAACTCACACCTGCATTTGATCCCCAGCGTGGATGACAAGAGTATAGGGAATTACAGGAACCCTTTGACCATTGATCATCTCTTAATACCTGAAGACCTTGGACTTCTCTGTCTTGTACAAGAATCTTTTTTCCTGTTCCATCGGAATGAGCTTTTAGGGTTTTAGAATCAATGGAACGGAGAATTCAGAGGAGCCTTTTCTTGTAAATCTTGCAATCCGATTTTACGATTCTTGGAGGAGCCTTTTCTTGGAGGTTTTTGGTGCGGTTTCTCGTTCCCACTCGGCACCAAAGTTGTAAACTTTTCTTTGCAATAGCAAGCCGATTTTACGATTCTTGGATGATTAGGGTATTCGTCAGTGGATTTTTTATTATTATTTTTTTTTTTATGGGTGAGAGAGGGAGATATAATGTAACTCTCTTTGTTTGCTTTTCAAAATTTTTATCTGTTTTGCAATCACGAACGATTTCGTGTTTATTATTGTTATTTTTTTTTTAATAAAAAAAGAAGAATCTTTTATTAAGTGGTAATTTTGACGTTTTCACTCTCTATTATTGGATTGGATTTCGACTAATAATTTAAATTATTAAGTTGAATACTAGCATTTATGACCAAAAGGTTCATTCTTTTAGTTAAACTATAAATTCTTAGGAAGGATTCTGTTTAGCGTATGTAAATATCTCACTTCCACTATTTTCTTCTTCTTCTTCTTCTTCTTTTTTTTTTTTTTTTTTTGTTTTGGTTAACGTGAATTCTTTGATTTTTGCTTTGCTTCTTAGAATATCTTAGTGAGGGAAATTGTTAAAAAAAATCACCTAATTAAAATTGAGCTTTGGATTTGAGGCCAAATTATTCCTTTTAAAGTTCAATTTTATTTTTTTTTGTCTTTTCGTCTAAGTAAAATTTTTCTCGGAGTTGTTCCTGTTTTGAGCAAATAGCACACAGATGGTAACTAGAAAAACATTGTAGCAAAAAGAGCAGTTGATGACTAACAAGAAAACCTGTTATTACAGAGAATCAATAGGGGGCCCTCTACTGATCTTAGCTATTTTAAGTTCTTTCAAAGCTAAAACTGAATGCTTCCCTCTACAATTATTGGCTATTTTATTATCTAGGGTGAGGAAAGATAACGACACATAGAAATCTAGCAGCAATTAAATAATAAACTTGCTTTTGCACGTCACTCTCCAATATCAGCTCCAGGGACCGGTCCAGGATTTGGAGCAAGTTGCTTCCCGAATCCGAATCCTGGCAGCAAGCCAAGACCCGCAGTAGGGACAGGGGCAGCGCAGAAGCTGTTGAGGATTTGAGGGAAAAAGGGAATCCAAGGGAACATCTTTGGCCAACAATGATCAGCAACGTCATTGACTGCCTTGCAACAGGCAGGGCTTATGGTGCCAATTCGGAAGGTAGATAATGATGTAATAATATCCATTACGCAACCTGGTACGCCTGCAAGAGATGACCAGCACTGTTGTATTTGTGCCCCGTCTCCAGGAAGAAGACCTGGAATTTGCAGCCCTGGTGGCACCAGCAACTGAGAAAAACTTGCTGGAATCAGAATTTCCATGCTCAGGACAATCAGCAGCAAGGTAAGTGTCTTTGGTGGCATCGTCTCCATGGGCATAGCAAAGTAGATAAGTTGTTTAGTGAAGCTCTATTACAAATATTTCAGGCTTGACTGTGGTTTGATAAATAAGCAGAGCATTTAAGCTACATTGAAGTTTGTGTTTACTGATCTTTAAGTGCTAGGAGTTATGTAAAGTAACAGCTTACTAGTTGGTAGCTTTTAACATTGAAGTATCAATGGCATAAGTTACTCTGCAACGTGTTTAATTGTCATTTTGTCACGAACAAAATTGTCAGTGCCAAGAAAAGGGGGGGGGGGGGGCTGTTGTTGATGAACTTGGGGTTTCAATCAATAAAATCTTGTCATAGCGAAATTATGCAATAGATACAATTTTCTAAGTAACTAAAAATATTGATACAAACGTTCAAGTATAAGAGATTTGTCCTCTAAAGACGTCTTTTTTACCAAAAACTCATTATAGGCCAATATTTTCTGAAAGGTTGGCAATGATCCAATACAAGCCTGGACCAATGAATTCTAGATATGGCGAGACACAGGAAACAAAAATCCAACAGCCAGGTCAGGCACAAGGAAACAATGATCGAAGCTAAAAAAACACACTATCGGAAGTAAAAAAAAGGGCGTCCACAACTCATTGTTCTAACATGATCAACTAAAAATCCTGCCCTCATTAACATGTACATCAGCAGTGGCTGCGTTGGACTAAGATATTACTGCAGTCAACTTGTAAAACTACCCAGGCAGAAACAACAATTGCTACTAATCCAATTCAAGAAGCCGTTAGTTCCATAAAAGTTGACTAGATTTGATAAGCTGCAACGATTCGAGTACCATAACAGCAAGACACGGGTGGTTTGAAACAAGACTGTTAAATTCTACTATATATGGTTTAGCACTTGAGATTTGAAAGGCATGCAGGCAGTCAAAGCAAAACTGAATGGCGCTCACTTCCTCTTCTTAGTAGGTGGCTGGGGAACCTCCTCTTCCTCTTCCTCATCTTCATCTTCTTCATCTTCATCCTCATTGGCGTCATCTTCATCACCATCGTCATCACCATCATCATCCTCATCATCACTTCCTTCATCACCATTGGCTTCTGGGTCATCCTCAGGATCATCTTCTTCATCTCCTTCTTCACCTGAGAAATCTTCATCACCGGCATCATCATCCTGACCATCGGCATCATTATCATCTTCATCATCTTCACCATCATTCTCTGTGTCACTGGCATCTTTGTTTTCTGCATCAGGATGTTTCACCTTGAGAAGTTCATCTAAAGGAAACCTGCAAAGAAGTCTCACCTAACATTATGAATATTGATCCAATCCCTCAATGCAAATCAACAATGTAAAACAAAGAAACAAGGCAAAAATGGAGTGTTTTCCAACCTCTCATCTATTGGAGTCAAACTTGGCAATGTGTTGATATTGTTGAGCAATGATCCGGTCTGGAAAAAATCATGAATCAAGTTAGGAAAGGATGCACATAAGCAGGCCTGCTCACCCCCCCCCCCCCAAAAAAAAAAAAAAAAAAACCCACAGGGGCTTGTGCAAGGGTGTTAGTTAAAGACCTCATAATCACATACAGCACAAATTAAGTCCATTTCTAAATATCTTCACTATATCACATTACTTTACCATATGTGCTACATGTCAGTAGAATTGCCTAGATTGTTGGAAAACCAAAAAGGCAGTTCCTCGAGAAAAAGAACTTAACACAAGATTTTCCAACAATAAACATACAAAGTTTCCAATGTATCCCCCAAAAAAAACACACACAAGGCAGTTAAGAAACTTCTTCAGACTGCTAAGCACTAATAC
Organism: Kandelia obovata; assembly: GCA_021464305.1. Lineage (NCBI taxonomy): Eukaryota > Viridiplantae > Streptophyta > Magnoliopsida > Malpighiales > Rhizophoraceae > Kandelia > Kandelia obovata. The sequence continues at coordinate 584,678 of CM038481.1, forward strand.
AGAGTATCTTTTGCATCAAGCCAACTTTTCAGAGTCAATACTACAAAAGCACAGGAAGATAACTAAGTGTAACTCCATTTGGTATATAGGAGCAGAACTGCATCACAAACACAAAAGAGAATCACCATTTTTCATGTGGTGCATAACAACACCCTCTTGAATAAGGTCCCACTGAAAACCAGCTACCATTAACTAGTGCTACATTTATGGTTCGATAGTCCACTTGTGTCAGCAAATTGTTTTTATCTCCAAAGGTTCCCAATTTGACAAATACCTCTCACTAGAAACACAAAACAAAACAGTAAAGAGCAGATTGAAAGGCAACTAAACAGGAAAAAGCAATGAGATGCCCACCTGTTAAAGGCAAGAAACATTGGTTTGGATGGATTAAGCCATTCATACCAAACACAACTAAAAACCAAAAACAGTAGGACCTCAAGCTGCAGACAACATAAAGTTGCTGTGACCATCAAATTGGCATTGTTTAAATGCAAGGACTTAGGATATCAAATATTCTACCAGTAAGAAGTAAAATAATCCAGTAACTAATACCCCACAATCACAAATCAAACTATAGAAGAAAACCCTGTCAGCAGACACTCAATTTGGTAAGTACAGCTTTCAGATCACAGAAAACGCAGGCAGCCCCATGAAAGTAAGAAAAACTTGAAAATATGACATGATAAATTTCCACAAAAACATGTACCAGCTGGAATTCTGTCCCGTTTCTTAAACTTTTGCACGAATATTAACCTAACAAGATCAGCATTGCTCAAAGATACCTTCACTGGCTAAAGCAAATCATCCTATTCCCAAAAACACTAATGTCCAAAGCAACAAGCTTTATAACTAAAGAGGAAACTTTTGACATATGAGCAGAATAGCCACTGCATTCATGGGTATGTTCTGTTTCAGAAAAGCAAAGTATAACAATAACTAACATCTCCAAAGCACCCACAGACACACACCAGTACAAACAACAAAGAGCCTAATGTACATAAGCAAAAGTACCCCAAATTGTAGAAGAATTCCAACTACTTAATTGAATTGCAAAGAAATTAAAAACAAGACACAAGCAAACTCAAAAGCCTATGAATAACGCCAAATCATAAAACATAAATAGGCTGAAAGTTACAATAAGAAAAGAGTGTAATGGAAGCCAATACCACAAAAAGCAGCCAAATAAGAGACTTCCCAGCAGCCAAAACAGTGTCTACTGCCATGGCAGAGCTTGTCCACATGGTGGCCTCCACAGATCTGTCACTAACCACCTCCATTGCTACAAGAAAAGCTACACCCAGATACACAAATATATATACATATATCAGTACAACAAGTTTAAGCACAAAGAGAGAGAGATAGTTAGAGAGAGAGAGAGAGAGAGAGAGAGAGAGAGAGAGAGAGAGAGAGAGAGAGAGAGAGAGAGAGACCCTGTAGGCGTAGGAAACTTAGTAGCTTTCTGGGTGGTCTGGATCCGGTCAGGAGTAAACCCTAGGGTTTGGGCCGAGTGGGATTTTTAGGAGGTTTGCGTTTGTGTGCAAAATTGATATCTCCAATCCACGTTTCACTTATTCCAGGGAAGAATCAAGCAGTTGAGTGACTGTTTGGTGAAGTCAAACTGTTGTGGAAGCAACGAGGAAAGTTCTGCAATAGTAATTTTTGTTTTTCCATGCTTGTTGACCTCCCTGATTTATTTATTAAAAATAAATAAATAATTTTACTTATTACGTCACACTCATTATATATATATATATATATATATATATATATATATATATTATATATATATATATATATAATTTAATTAATATTAAATATTTTTATTAAATATATTAATTTTTGTGCTATCTAACGTACCATCAAGTTATCAAATTAAAATATAATTTTTTATTTTTTAAAATAAATTTTTTAAAAAATTAAAATTTATAAATTGTAAATAAATTTAATAATATAATACATGAATAATTATTATATAATTATATTTAATAAAAATATTTATTATAAATTAAATTTAAATATTAGTAAAAAATTAAATAGTAATAATAATATAAAAATAATTATAAATTTTTGTTAACAAGCTTTAAATTATTTTTAATGGTGTCAAAAAAATTAAAAATATTATTTATTCAGTTTTATTTATTCGATTTTTTTTTTCCACCTCCATTATGGTTCCTGACTGCGGCAAGAAGGGGAAAAGAGAAAAGGAAAATCGTCGGCATTCGTTGGACCACAACAATTAGACTACACAACCAATCGCAGTATAACACATGTACTGACGTGATTGGCTCAGAGCACAGACCGCGTCACTCGTCCAGTTAATAAATGATAAAAACCTACTCCAGTTCACGGTTTGGCTTTGCTTTTGAAGGGAGTGTCGAGAAATTCAATTAATGGAGCATGCAATGTCCATAATTTATGTGATAAATTCAATTAGTTTTAGAGTACAATATGCAATCTAACCCTAAATAAATAAATAATATTTCACATGCCAGTTGACAATTCACAATCTCTCTTACGCTCTCTCTGTTTTATTATTATTATTTTTTTTCACCAAGCCAATCGTGTAAACTACGCATGTGGGCATGGCAACAATTCTGCTTGACTCCGTTCAAGAAACAAGACAACATAAGTTGCAATAATAGAGACACTCGTGTTTTTCCCTTTGCCTGGTTACCTAATACAAGTTGGTAGAATCCAATCTACGAAGGTTGCCAACCAGTTGATCAAGATGGTTAGTGGTTTATGATTCCAGGTTAACTAGGCTTTCACTTAATTCATAATAAAGGTAGGGTAAAAGCTGACCAAACCCGTATGGAAACTCAAGCAATGGACTAAGGACTGCCACAACAAATTCAGAAAAATCCAATCTACATCCAATGCAAGAATTGAGAATCACAAAACAGATTGAACAAAGATGCAAAATTGTTATGGTGATAGTCGTCTTTACCTCATCTAGCTCCATTATTTTTGCGCTAGTAAGCACTGACTACAGTTATAATGATAAGCAAAGAAAAACCAGATGAGCAGGCCTAGGCCTTTTTCACACCAGGAATAGATTAGAGGTTTGTTCATAGTGCCCAGATACTGATGGCAACAGCAAACGAGAATCAACCAACCAAAAGGCCAGAAGCATTCAAAATCACACTAAACTAAGAGAACATTACGTGTGCATTAATAATTTATATGTTTTAAAAGGCCATATGACATATGACAATAAATGATTCATGTAGTCAACCAAATTAAATTTGTGATTAAAACTTTGTTGTTGTTGCAAGGTCATTCATGATTCAGATGAACATATATTTTACAGAATCATCATTCTGTTGGATTCAGTGTCCAACATACTCAAGCAAGTCCCATGAAAGCATTCAATAAGGAAAAAACAAAATAGTGATCTCTTCCTTCTGAACTTTCTTATCAGTTTTGAGCTCTAGATTACATAATAGCAAGGATGAAACACAACCACATTAATCCAACCACTTGTAATCGTATGGAAACGAATGATAGCTTATTTACCCAATGGGTCAAAGTGAAAAACCATTAAACCTCCATCTTATGGGCCCAAAAGCCGGATGATGCACAATCCCTTGTCCTAGAACATGACTTTAATATCTCTTGGTTATCAATTTGTTTCCAATTCGGACTTCTTCGTGTTTAACCAAAATACCAGACACACAACAGCATTATTGGCAATACAGTCCATTAGACACATCCGGAGAATTCAGCCATAGATCTAGTTTCAATGCAGAACAAACAAGAATAGAAACAAGAAACTCTCAAAATTTATTTATCCTTGGGTCAAGATGAAGTATTTCAATCATCAAGGAAACACAGAACAGAAAAACATGTTCAGACATATGCCACAAAGAGCCCACTAATTCATTGAATAACTTACTGTAGAAGTTTCCCAGATCGAAAAACTGCGAACTTCGACAATTCTGAGTACTTATAATCAATCCCATTCTCCTTAAAGAACACTTCAAGCTTTGCCTTAACTCCTTCAGGATCAGCACTCTCACACTCCACCTCGTAACAAACCCCAAACCCATACTTAGTCTCGTCCACCTCCAATTTCAAACCTTTCCAATCATAAACGTCTCTCACATTCTCAAACCCACCAAGAGAGAGAAAACCCATTTCACCCACAGGCCCGAATTCGTCTTTGCACCTTCTGATTATCCTCGATTCGATCGAGCTTAACTTCGGTGGGTCCCTCGCGCATTCACGGCCGATCGGCAGGTCGATTTCCTCCTCGTCCTCCTCGACCCGGCTGACGCCGTTGACCAGCATTGGCTTGGCCTTGAGTGAGAGAACGCAGCGGGGATCGTTGTCGGAGAAGCGCAGGCGAAGGACGGCGCGCTGTGCGGCGAGAGTGGCGGCCGCGGTGTCGAAGAAGAGGTTCTGTTGGTTATGTGTCTTGGTGTGAAATGGGGAAAGGATGGACTTCAGGCGGCCGTGGGCGGCTGCGTCTCGAAGGCGCAACTTCACCTCCACCTCCATAATATTTTTCAGCATCTAAGAGGAGAGGCCGATACGGTGGGATTTGGAGGAGGGATTCGGCTGGTTGCGGTCGAGGAGGTGGAGAATAGAGCTGGCGGAGGTTGTTGTAGAGGCTGCGGCGGCGGCGCGTTTGCGTGCTTCTTCGAGTTCTTCTTTGTCTTCAATTTTGACTTCGATCTTGGTCGGTTTTCTTCTCAGCATTTTCCGCCGTTTGGCATCCGAGGACGTAAAGGAAACGTCTCGCTGCCTGCGGACTCTCACTTCTCTTCTTCTACTCCCTTCAAATTTTCATTTCCCATTCTGGCCTCAATACTTCTATTAATATCAAGTCCACATCGAGCAAGCCCAGGGCCGACCCGGAAAAGCCCAATTGAAACCCACCAATGATGAATTCAAGCCCATTTTGAACCCCAACCCCACCTATCTTTTCTAGTGCGAACGAACAAGATTATCTAATTTAGCAACAGAAACAATTAATTTATAGCTGCTTTTTATTTATGGGTTCTTCCCTCTTTATTGACCCCCCCCAAAAAAAAAACAATTAATTTGTGATTAAAAATTTATCAATATAAATATACAAATCAAAATTTTACAAAGGATCATACTATTTCAAAAAAAAAAAAGAATTAAATTGACTGTTAAAAGTTTTAATTTCATCGTCACTCATTAATGCAATACTTAAAATTCTTATCCCCTCTATATATATATATATATATTGAAAGTTAACAGAATATTTAATAAAAAGTGAAAACGAAGGAAGGAAGGAAAAAAAAAAAAAGGAAAAATATTTGTTGAACAAGGATCATAATTAATAAAAAATATTTTTTTATTAATTATATATATTAGTTAATTTTGTGTAGCTTAATATACGAGAAAGAATTTTTATTTTATTTTTTATTTTTTTGTTTCTCGATGTAAATTTAAAGGAGAAATAAAATTACACGATTTAACAAGAAAAAAGACGAAAAGAAATAAGAAATTCAATCAAAATCCATCTCTCTCTCTCTCTCTCTCTCTCTCACTGCGCATCTCTGCGTAATTTCTGGTGGTCAACACGGGACGGCTAAACGACCAGACCCAGCGTCCCCCGATCGTCAATTCTCTCTGTTCCTCTTTCTCCTCCTCCTCTCTCTCTCTCTTTCCACGGAAAACCCTAATTGATTCAATCCTAGATTATACCTTCTTCAATTAAAAGAGCCACAGCAGGCCAAACTCAATCCAAGAAAAAAGCAAAGATTTTGACTTTCTTGAGGGGAGAATGTCGTCGGAGATCGAGGTTGTGGAGGAGGTGGGATCGACGGCGACTGTCGGCGGAGCAAATGTGGTTGAAAATGGCGAAGCTGGTGGTGGTTTCGGGGAGGAGAGCTTGAGGAACGATGTTTACACAGCGGCGGCTTACGGGGATATGGAGAAACTTCAGAGATTGGTCGAGAGTGATGGTTGCTCTGTCTCCGAGCCCGATGGCCTTGGCTACTCTGCTTTGCAGTGGGCCACTTTGAACAACCGGACCGCCGCCACTCAGTATATCATCGAGGTCTCTCTCTCTCTCACTCCCGGCTTTAAGATTTTGCTCCTTTGATAGGTTTATTGAATTGGGAATTCTTTTGTTTTTGTTTTTGTAGTGGGTTTTTCATGGTTATTTTGACTTGATTATTTTAGGTGTGGCCTTTTTTTTTTTTTTGGGTAGATGATTGATCGGTTTGTCCTTCTAACGTTGTTTTTGTATTAACTTAATGCTGTATGGGATTTGACCTACTGTGTTGATTGTTATGTTTAAATAAACGTTTAAGTTAATTACATAGTTGAGGTATGGACCAAGAAAAATTACATATTTGAGGTTTTTTTGTGTGTTTGCAGAGTTGTTTTTGGTTCATCAACTGCCGTATGGTGTTTGACTAGTAGTCTAGTTTCTATGTCATTTCATGTGATTCTTCAGAGCTGATATGGTTGTGGAGAAAAATGGTGATGAGATTTTTGACTAACACTTAATTGGCTTGATTACTGGTTCATATTCAGCATCGATAATTAGGTGAATACATATCTTGATTTGCTTTCATAAATCAGAGCTTCGATGTCAATTGACATGTCATGGGGTGTTCTTAATTTTCAGCATGGGGGTGATGTAAATGCAGCAGATCATACTGGTCAAACAGCATTGCACTGGAGTGCTGTTCGGGGTGCAATCCAAGTTGCGGAGCTTTTACTTAGAGAGGGAGCTCAGGTTAATTCTGCTGATATGTATGGTTACCAGGTTAGTGTTTTTCAAAAGTACAACTGTTTTAGGAGTTTGGGTATTTGGCCTCTTTGGACCATAATAAATCATAATATTGGCTTTTGGCATCCTATCAATCCATGGCACATGGTGCTCAGTGATATAATATTATTTGAAGGTCGTAATCATTGGCTGACTTTTTGAATACTTTGGTGGAATTAGTTACTAGAGGGAGAGCTTCTTGTGCTTTTGTTCCTTTTTTTTATTATTTTGTGTGTGTGTGTGTGTGTGTGTGTGTGTGTGTGTGTGTGTGTGTGTGTGTGTGTGTGTGTGTTGTTTGTGTTTATTTATTTATTTTATTTTTATGTATTGTTGTTTGAGGGATTAGATATCAAGCAGTCAAAGATTTGGATGCAAGAATTTAGTGATGAATACTGCAGAAAATTTTCATTTTTGTGGCTGCTTGAATGTGTTCAAAATAGAGTAGGAGGATGAGTGTAATTGGAAATGATCTGGACATTTGCATTTTTACGTACAACTGGTTTTATTTTGCTATGAATTATGAAATTCTGGTTATATGCTACTATAATTGCTAGTACTTTGGCCAGTGAAAATAAGGATAATAACATGTTGATTATCAACTTGAAATGACTGCAGCCAACACATGTTGCTGCTCAATATGGCCAGACCGCTTTTCTCTACCATATTGTCTCAAAGTGGAATGCTGACCCAGATGTTCCTGATAATGATGGAAGAAGCCCTTTACACTGGTATGCGAGGAAGATTTATATTCATCTGGCCACCCATATACATATTTGTTATTTTTGTAATTAGTGATGTTCCCAGTTTCCTCTCACTTGAATTAATTCGTCTCTCTCTCTCTGTTCTTTTTTTTTTCCTTCCTTTCTCTGTCTTTTGGGGGCAGGACCAATATCTTTGATTTATCAAATTGTGTAATTGTGCATTTTCATAGTCCCTATTCTGCTTCCAGCAGGATTTCTTTGTGTTTTGTTCCTAAAAACCAACGAGTTAGCCTTTACTCAGCTCTCATTTATGTAAACCAGTTTCACTTAATGTCTTTTAGACATTTGGTCATCAAATAGTTCCAGAAAAGAGTTGTTTTCTATTAGTTTTTCCTCTGTGAATGATTTAATTGACAATTCTCTATCTTGCTTTATTTGTTTCTATTTTGGAGAATTTTAGGGCTGCATATAAGGGTTTTGCAGATTGTATACGCCTTCTGTTATTTCTGGATGCGTATAGGGGGCGCCAAGATAAAGAGGGTAATTGTCCATTCTGCATATTGGAATGCTTGTGAAATTTTTTTTAATGAAATACCTATTAGAGACTTATTCTTCTCCTCAATTCCAGGTTGTACACCTCTCCATTGGGCTGCTATTCGGGGTAACTTAGAGGCATGCACAGTGTTAGTACAGGCTGGCAAAAAGGACGACTTGATGGCAACTGATAACACCGGCCTTACACCTGCTCAGCTTGCTTCCGACAAGAACCACAGACAAGTTGCTTTTTTCCTTGTAAGTATTCTACAACAAACTATTTTTGATTGGTTAGCAATTATTTTGGTAAATATTTTCTTCTTTTTTTTTTCTACTTATGTGAGTTGAAAGCCTTAATATTTAATGACTTGGTGTTCCTTTATCAAAAGTTGGCAACTTGGTTTTGAGTGGAGTCAGCACAGGTTATCTTTGATCCATTAGTATTTGGAGTCAATTTTACTTTATTGAACTCTAAACTATTCGAGAAGCCATAGGAGAAAGAAAAGAAAAGTTAATGAAAGAATAATATTATTCCATATAGAGCCAGACTTTTCACTTTGTGGTGTGAAGAACACTTTTAACAGGAAGCACGTTCTTGATGTGTGGTTCCTTTGAAGGCCAACCTGGTGCTTTTCAAAAACTGTGGTTTTAAATAATTGGATGTGTTAGGAATTCCACAACCAAATGAGATTGTCAAATGCATTTATAAACCACTGCTCTTACCACTTTCAAACAAGTGAGGTTTTCATGCATGTATGAGGCTGGGGTGGGGTGGTGGCCCTTGATGAGTACCTTGTTTGACAAAAGGAGTCAGATAAGGACTAGGCTTGGTGGCCACCAGCTAAAATCTTGTTTGAAAAACAAGCCAGCATGGGATGAGTGTAGGCAATGGCTCCCATGGTCCCGATTTTATCCTGTGACTGATTTTACAGGAAATATATTCCTGCAATTTTCTTATAGGTTGCAAGTGCTGTGTCGAATTAGTTATATGAAGTATATTTCCTGTGAAGTACCTTTTGTTCCTCATAGTGATCCTCACCCCCATTACCTTTGCATGATCTATCTGAGGAAGTCTACTGCTAATGACTAATTATAGCCTTTAAATAATTGTGCTTGAAGTTGCCCCCCCCCTTTTTTTTGTTTTTCTACCCTCTCTAGTTCAATTTTATTCCAAGCAGACTTAGTGCTCTTTTCTCATTTGAGGTTAGTCTCCCTAGCTGAAGAAATGACTAGTTTTATTGATAAATGTTTTACTGTTGTAGCCCCCCAATAAGTTTATGTTATAATAATTCTATTCTGCAGGGAAATGCTAGAAGGTTGCTTGACAAACGTTGTGATGGGAACAGCCGCATGGGTCGTCTCTCTAAGTTGGGACTTGCACCTTTACTTTGGTGTGTAATCTTACCTCTACTGGTGACCTATATTCATGCTGTCGTTTCAGGTATCTGTCACCTTATTTTTTAACATAACAATTGTTTCCCTACTGTAAAGATTATGCTTGTCATGCCACATTTGTAAATTCTTTGAGCTTTGACGTTTTTTCCGTTCAGATCCAAATCTGCCAAAGTTAACAGCTGGCTTTGGCCTTTTTGCCTGGTTGGGTGTATTCCTAGCATCTGCTGGACTAGTTATGTTTTATAGGTGTAGCAGGTATGCTTCATCGAGCTTATCTAGAAACTGTCATATGTGAAAACACAATATTCTTTCTTTCTTTCTTTCTTTCTTTTTTTTTTTGGGTATATGTGAAACCATGAGAATGTTAGCCTTTTCTAATTTTTTTGTACTGTCTCCTCATTTCTCTACAGGAAGGATCCAGGTTACATTAGAATGAATGTACATGATTCACAAAATATGAAAGACGACGTGCGTTTCATTCTCCACTCTTTAAGCATGCTTGTCTCTTGTTCACTACACCACCCAAAAAAACAAAACAAGTATCTTCATGTTTACTTGATTAGTACTCTCACTCCACCCTTAACAAAATCAGCTAAGGGATTTTTACTTCACTCGTACTTTGATCCATTAACTGCTGACCTACACATACTTGGTTGCCCTGTGGTAGACAATCATAGTAATATTTCCTCAAAAAAACTGAGAATGGTTTTATTCTCTTATATGTTAGGAACCTCTTCTGAAGATAGAGATAAATAATCCTGCTCTGCTTGCTGGGAACTGGTCTCAGCTCTGTGCAACATGCAAGGTACTGTTGCATTCTGATCTTTGTAGCCAACTACTAGCATGCTTGCTGAGCAGCTATTCTGCTATCTCCAATATGATTTTCTGTTTCTTATGTCATTTCATTCTTCAATCAGATTGTTAGACCTTTGCGTGCAAAGCACTGTTCCACATGTGATCGCTGTGTAGAGCAATTCGACCATCATTGCCCCTGGGTGTCTAATTGCATTGGCAAGGTTCATCGACATGGTTCCATTTTAGCTCTTATTTTCTGTGGTGTCTTTTGCTGCAGTGGAGTAAATCTTCTAGTTATTCTAGAAGAATGTTCTGTATCACTTATTGGTAGTTTGAAATACATGTCAAATAAGAATGATGACTTCATTGCCTGATGGTCACATTTGGTTTATTACATTTGATTATAAGTTTTGACGCTTTTTGGAGAATAATTTTTTAAAATTGTTTTATGCTGCATGGTCAAGATCCATGTGTCATCTGCGTTTTTTGTACTTTTTTCCTGATTAGTGTCATGTAACATTTTTTCTTTTGATTCAGAAAAACAAATGGGATTTCTTTATGTTTCTCATTCTAGAATTTTCAGCAATGTTGATAACTGGTGCAGTGACTCTTAGAAGTAAGTGATTTTTGGACTTGAGCTTCTGGAGGGATGGGGTTTATTGGTTACTATCTGCTCATAGTAATTGTCATGCTAAATGCAGGAGTTTTGAGTGATCCGGCTGCTCCCTCATCATTTGGAGCGTGGATAAACCATGCAAGTACTCATCATGTAGGGGCCATTTCATTTTTTATTGTGGATGTCTTCCTCTTTTTTGGTGTGGCAGTGTTAACTCTGGTGCAAGCTTCTCAGGTAAGTTAAAACTTCCTACTTGGATTATGTAAAGCTTTTAGCATTGAGGCATTTGAAAATTGCAACTCTTTCAGGGCAGTCACATTCATTGGCTAATTTGCACTTCTCTTTGTTCACTTTTGTGCCATGTATTGTTGAATTGGGTATCTGTAAGTTTTATCAACTGTGTTAGTTTCATTTAAGATGTGGAAGAAATGCTTTCTAACTCACAGTTTTCTTTTTAAATTTTAGTATGAGTAGTTAATTAGTAATCAGGTAATGTCTAAGGTTGGATTAGATAAGTGAATGGAGCAGGAGTTTATCAATTCAAATAGAGCTTTCCTTAATAGGACTTCATTTTCTTTTTTTTTTAGGGGGGGTTTTCAATTCTCTGTAAATTCCAGCTTTACCTTTCAATTTGAAGATGATTTCAGTGCCTTTTGATGCAATGCTAAATCCTTCTCTTTTCTTGCCATAGATATCTCGCAACATTACCACGAACGAAATGGCCAATACAATGCGCTATAGCTATCTTAGAGGTCCAGGTGGCCACTTCAGAAACCCGTATGACCATGGCTTCAAAAAGAACTGTTCTGATTTCTTGATCAATGGCTACAATGAAGACGTGGAATACATCAATTCAGCACATTCTGAGGGGATTGGGATGATGCAAATGACAAGGAACTCAAACTTGCAAAATGGCGACATACACTCTATTCACACAAATGGCAATGGACACGTAGCTATTAATGTAAACACAGGCGGTAAAACCCATCAGGGTCATGTTCATTCTTCCCATTGCAGTCATGGTAAACACACAAAGTCTAGAACCGATAGCATCCCTTTGGGTTTGGGTCTCGGTCTTGGAAGGAACGGCACCCGTAATGTTGCAGCTTCTTGATGTCTTGTCCGACTGGTATTGTTGCAAGCTGAAGTTGTTGGTTGTGGTGTCATGGACACTGATTTTTTTGTTACTCCTACAGGTTCCTGATTGTCGTACAAATTAATTTTCCTCTTAAATTGGTTTAGCTACTGCTGTACGACCCTCTTGATAAAGGGAAAGCATGTGGATATTTAGTTTATTGTCACAGGAAAGTATAATTCTGGAAATTCAGTGTTTTTTAGCTGTTAATATTAGAAACATCCTTCTGTTTTTCTATTAATAGGGTGAGAACTCTACACGCATGATAATTACAATCAGCTTATCATAGGGATCTCTCTTTTTGGTTAAAAAAAAAAAAAAAATTCCTCTTGTCTAAGATGAAAAGATGCAACAATTTGCGTTATTTTAGCCTTAAGTCGGTTATTGGTCACCAAGCTGACTTGAATGAGTATCTGTGTGGATGGATGCCATCCTAGTGTTTCCACTCATTTTGGTCTTACTGAATGATAATGAGAGGTGAAATGACTTCATGATTCTTGAAGCGGCCTTACCTACTTTTCTAAAAAAGAATGGCTCGTATTGGTTAGGAAAACGACGGCAACTAAACAATGCCGTGATCATGCTCACTATCTCTGATCCAAAGCAATGGGGTACTATTATAATTTGTAAAAGTTAAACAATTGATGCCATTGCTTTCTATGATTTTTTTTTTTTTTGGAGTTATTTCTTTTAATGTTTTGTTTAAGCTTATTAGATGCGGGCTTGGTTTATTTTTATGTAATGTTTCTGATCAGGCTAAACCGTGATGGAATTAGATTAGGCTGATGTTTTAGCCTGATGAAATTCCTGACCTATAAATGGAAGAAGGTAAAAAAATATCAAGTTTTAATCCAATATTACTATCTTGATATTCAAACCAGTAAAAAATGCGATTATGTGATAATTGATAGAATTTAATACATACCTCAAGAATAACATTGGCGAGATATTTATATATAGATCTTGTGTGTAAACATGGTTAAAAGTAATGATCTTGATCTTGATCAGGTGTATGTGTGAGGTACTAAAACGGGGGGGGGGGGACGGTTGAGGAAGGCAGCATTTTTTACCAACAAAAAAGAAAAGGATCGATTAGAGTTGAGACTCATTTGCAGTCTATAAAAAGTTATTACTTATTGCCTTCCTTTCAAGGATAAATTATTAGTAATTAGTTTATGTTTATTGTGGTATGCCATGTATTCTTTTGTATTATTATCCATACTAACCATCAACATCTCTACTAATAATGCTTTTCAGTTGGGCACTTGAATTTACAAATGCAGGGTTTAACATATTTACAGTAGACTTTAATGTTATCAGTGTTCCGCCAACGTGCCACGTGTCATTCATGAGACTGTTCTCATGCCCGCTCCACCTCTTTATATGTAATGTCGCCAGCCTCTACATTGGCCTCAACTCTCTTGCAGTCTGTTCTGTCGTTCTGGGAAGGCTCACACGCACACACGGCTAGAACAGAGTTCTTCTCTTCCTTTCTTTTCTTTTTTTTTTTTCTTGATCCTTCTCTAGGATGCTTTTAACGATCCTTTTTTACTTCACCGACTGTTCTTCGATCACATATCACATATGGGTACGTGGGAAATTGTATTTCTTGGTTTTCTCTCTCTTGTCGCCGAGAAACTGGAAGGTGCACATGACAGAAGAAGACATCAACTCCCGGGCTTTTCCATGCATGCTTTTCTGGGTTTTCTTGCTACATTCTCGTTACGGTGTGCGCTAGCAATGTAGGTGTTTTCTTGAAACCCTCCTGTTTGGTGGGTCCTTGAACAATAATCTTTCCTCGCTGTTTCGGTTTCTTTGGTTTCCGGCTTCGATCTTTTGGTGATGTTTTATTTATTAAAGATTTTTTCCTTGTGGTATTTTGGGTCGTCTTGTTTTCTTGGAAAATAGGATCTTTTAATTCGTTTTTATAAATGAATCTTTTCTCGGTGTTACAGTTTCTTCTGTTTCGAGTTTTGATCTTTGGAAAAATAAAATAAAAAAAAAAGACAAGAATTTCTGGGGCCTTTCCGTGTATACTTTTTCTGGGCTTTCTTGCTACTTTTTGATATAGACTGGACTGGGAACAGCGTACTATGTAGGTGTCGTCTCGGACCCCTTTCTATCTGTGGGTCGTAAAGCATGAAACTTTTCCTGGCATTTCGGTTCCTTTAGTTTCATTAACAAATATTTCGCCTTTTGTAGTGGAAAACAGAAGTCTGAAACTCTGAATTTAACAGTGTTTTCTGGTTATTTTGTCTTTTTTCTTCAATCAGTGGCAATTTTCTTTATTTATTGTCATATGCTACGGTGTTCTTTTGTATTTTGATACTAGCATGTTTACTAACTGATATTTTTAAATATTTTCGAAATACCACTCATCATGCAATTTTGGCAGATTGCAACATATAAAGGAAAAAAAAAATATTAATTCGTATATTAGGCAGTGAGAAAAGAAAATTGATTGTTCTTTATTTACATTTTCATTTTTCCCTTCTTATTTTGGAGTCCTTATGTTCATAAACCACATTGATGCTGCTGCCTAGTTATAAGTTCTCCCGCCCAAGGATGAAGCTTAACTGCACGAGTAAAGCAGAATCAGAAATAGGACAGGCCGGGGGGGGCCCACAATTCTTTCTCTCTTACAAGGTTATAACTAGTACCAAGAACGCAGGCTCTGACGATCAGGTGTTTATCCTAGCTACCGCACCAACTTGCCACGTGTCATCCATCTGACGGTTCTGATACCAGCTCCCCACCTTTGTATGCAGTCTCTCCATTCAGTCTCCAGCTCCGTTGTCTCTGTTTGGAAGTCTTCCGCTCTCTCTCTCTCTCTCGGTTAAAACAAAGTTCTTTGCCAAGGTAGTGTGCCTTTTTTTATCTCTTCAACACCTGATCACATCAAAAAGCTTTTTTTTTTTTCCTTCTTCTTTTAACGATCCTTGTTTTCTTTACCGACTTTTGATCACATATCATGTATGGGTATTTCTTGTTTCTCTCTTTTTGTCGCCGAGAAACTGGAAGGTTCATGACAGATGAAGACATCAAACTTTTCCAGGCTTTTCCATGTATGCTTTTCTTGCTACGTTCTCGTTACAGTGTGTGCTTTGTAGGAATTTTCTTGAAACCCTCCTGCCTGTGGTTCCTTAAACATGAAACCTTCCTTGCTGTTTCAATTTCTTTGGCTTCTGGTTTCGATCTTTTAATGATCTTTTATTAAAGATTTTTGCTCTCTGGTTTTCTGGGGTTGTCTTTTTTTCTTGGAAATTGGGATCTTTTAATGCATGAATATTTTCTTGATGTTACAGTTTCTTTTGTTTCAAGTTTTGATCTTGGAAAAAAGACATGAATTTGCGGCTCTTTTCGTGTATACTTTTCTGGGTTTTCGTGCAACTTTTTGATAGACTTGGAACAGTTTACTATGTGGGTGTTTTCTTGGACCCCTTTCTATTTTTGGGTCCTAAAGCTAGAAACTTTTCTCGGCATTTCGGTTCCTTGTGATTCCAGTTTTGATCCTCTAATGACGTTTCATTAAATATTTTGCCTTTTCTGGTGGAAAATAAGAGCCTTAATTTAACTCTGTTCTCTGGGAAATTTGTTTCTCCTATGATTCTTAAAATGTACCTTTTCTTTTTATAAAAAATGTTACTTTTCTTGGCAATTTAATTTCTTTTGTTTTCTTGGAAGTAGGATTTAAATAAAATTTTGTTGTATTAAGTGTGTTAGTAGTGTTAAACTGCTAGTCAATTATGAGATACAATACGGATGGCACATCAAATTGGGCTTTTTCCTTGAATGAGATGATTATTGGTATTTTCCCTTCCTTCTCATGAGGCCTTAGTACTAATGCCACATACTTTGGTTTTTAAGATGGGATCCAAGACAGTTCTTGAGTTCGTTTGATGAGATCAATATATAACTGGAAAATCAACACCCAATGGGAGGAATTTGCTCGAGGAAGAGAGACCAACAAGTTCTTGAGGATGGTTTTCGAGTAGGAGTTTCTGGAAGGTTCACTAAAAGTGGAAGTCTAAAATGGTTGGGAACATCATTTTCTCGAACTGTTCCAGACAAACTGCCTGGACGCAATTGCCCATCCCTCATGGAACTATGCATAAACAGGATATGTGAGGTAAATTTTTTAAATCAGGGTGTTTGAAATATGGATATACTTAACTTGGAATTGCACAACTTGTAAATTTTCTTATCTATGACAGGATGTTAACAGATATAATTCATTTTCAATTCTGCCAAGGGATATAAGTCAGCAAATCTTTAATGAATTGGTATCCTCACATCGGCTGACTTATTCTTCTCTTCAAGCTTTTAGAGATTGTTCCCTTCAGGTAATTTCTTTGATGGATAGTTGTGAATATGAAGCACTTAAATTGATTGAACTTTGCAGTTACTTTTCAGTTTCCTTGCAAAATGGGACTATCTCATCTTTCCCCCTTTTTTTTTTTTCCTTTTGGTTGACAGGATGTCCATTTGGGTGATTATCCTGGACTAAATGATAGTTGGATGGAGGTCATTTCTTC
Organism: Kandelia obovata; assembly: GCA_021464305.1. Classification (NCBI taxonomy): domain Eukaryota; kingdom Viridiplantae; phylum Streptophyta; class Magnoliopsida; order Malpighiales; family Rhizophoraceae; genus Kandelia; species Kandelia obovata. Next base: position 601,143 of record CM038481.1, read on the forward strand.
TCAAGGTTCATCGTTACTTTCTGTAGACCTTTCTGATTCTGATATCACAGAAAATGGACTGTGTCTTCTCAAAGACTGTTCAAACCTCGAAGCCATGGCTTTAAACTATTGTGACCAGATTTCTGAACGAGGGATGAAGGACATCAGTGGTACTTCTGTGTTTTTCCTTTTTTATTTTTTGGTTTCAATCCTAAATTCTCATTATTTCATGTTTTTTGACATCACTCTTTTGCTTTGAATGGTGATAATTTTTTACTGGGGTGTTGATGTCACTTTATTGGGAATGGCTTTTTCGCCAGTTGAGGCATGTGATTTTTCTTTTTCTTTTCTAAGGCCAAGTAGGTATGCAGTGGGATGTCTGCAAAATTAATTGCATCCTATCTCTTTTGGACTCTAAAGAATTTTAAAAGTCCTGATTGGTTGTCATAGTTGCTCAACTATAATGAAATGAACCAGGTCCAAGTGCACTTAAAAATTTTTGACAATGATTGAAAAAGACAACCAAATGTCTGATATTGGTCGGTTTAACACTTGATTTGAATATTCAAATTCCGAATTGTTTAAAATTATTTAACTCAGAGCATGTACCAAATGAAAGGGTGGAGTAGTCTCTTGGTTCATGTTCACTCGCATCTATGCTGAAGTTCATTTTGGGTTCATTTTTCATGTACTGACAAATTTTTCTATGCATGGTGACACTGTAAACTTAAGATATTGAATGTATATGTCATGTGACTCAATGTGATGGTGGAATAAGTTATAAAAAGTGATTATGATATTACAAAGATGACTGTATCTTCTTTCTTTTTTTTTTTGGGGGGGGGGGTTGGGACTTCTCTCTTTATTGGTATCTGGGTCTTCTTACCTACTGTGGTTCATTAATTGGACTTGTTGGCATCTTCAACTGCCTAATATCAATTTTTCCACATAGGGAATTTTCAGCTAAATTAGACATTTCTGCAACTTTTACAGAAACTGTGTGAAGAACCAACACTCATTGATTTTTGCAAAAAAAAAACTGAAATACTGTCTAATGTGTAGGTCATTGAATCTGAATCTGACCGACAATGTATTTCTGTATACTGGCAAATGGAAGACTATCTGTTGAAGAACCTACTTCTGAATCTGAATCTGACTTATAATGTGCTTCTCTAGACATATTTTTACTGCCTCTTGATGGACCTTTTACATAATGTATTATGTGCACTGACATATTTAAGACTCTCTGAATCTGACTTACAATGTCTGCTATTTCCATTGTGTGATGTTACAATAAAGGCTGGTGTAATGCATTCTGTTGTGGCTCCTAACTGATCAGCACCAATAACAAGTGGATAATGTGGGCAATCATTTGATTCTGTCTTTTAGGTCGTACGAGGTTGAGATTTTTGAGTTTCAAGATGAGCAATGCTATTACTGCTGAAGGGATGCATGCCTTTTCCAGCTTAGCTAACTTGGAAAAGTTGGACTTGGAGAGATGCCCCAATATCCATGGTGGACTTGTTCACCTTAAAGGTCCGTTATTTCATGTTGTGTCAGATAAATTCTCATGTTTTATTGGTGCATTATGTATAGCATATATCTCGTTTTCTTTCCATGTCCATCTTGTTAAATGGAGACTGGATAAATCAATAATTGTGGTTCCTAAAGAGACATGTTCTTTTCAATTGTTGGGTGTATTATAGATAGGCATGGAATCACTTGTATCCATAAAAGGAAGATTTTGGACTTGAGAGACTTGTACCTTAATGACCCTTGCACTTAGTTTCCAAGTTTGGATACAGACCCTGAGGGCGCACAAAATAATTGCCCTCGTCTCTTGAGTAGGCTTCCATCTAGAAAACATAAAGGGGGCATATACACAATTACAGGTAAGGTAGGTAGGTCCATGAAACTTGTGCCAAAGGAGATGATTAGGGAGGGAGTTCTTGGTGTAATATTATAGTAAAGAATAACAGCATAAAATGAATATCATCTGTGTGGCATAAACTATGAGATTTACTTGTTTCATGTGTAATTTTAACAATAGCTTCTAAGCACTTTTACAAACTTCATGAGGGCATGTTTTTACTAGCTTGCTGTCTGCTGATATGGTTCTGATCCCCAATGACTTACTTTTTCTGAGTTTTTTTCTTCCAGGCTTAACAAAACTTCAGTCTCTTAATATCAGATGCTGTAAATGCATTTCAGATATGGATATTAAGGCACTTTCAGGTTATTGGTCTTTAAGTACTTATTTATATGGCAGTTACATGAGTTCCCTTGTATGCTCATTTTTTCAGCACCTTGTGTACTTTTTATTATATATAGTGGCACCTAGATTGACTAGTGTAGTTACTGTGTTACATGCTGATGCCATTGTTGGAAGTTTGGATTGTTGAGTTCTGATTCTTTCCACTGTGATTATGATTGAATGATGGAAGGGCTTAGGGGAATTGGCCATCATTGTGTTCAGTATGAACTGGAATGTAGGCTTGAGGTTTTCTATTGGAAATTGAATATTTATTTGTTAGTTTTATGTTTTTGATTGGATTTCAGTTATTATGTCTTAATGGTGAGTTATCTTATTCTTATGTTGCAGGTCTTGCCAACCTAAAGGAATTACAAATCACCTCTTGTAACATTACTGATACTGGAGTTTCTTATTTAAGAGGTAGTTTACTTTTTCACTTTTTGTGCAATAATACTTGACAATATTGATTCCCCCCCCCCCCCCCGCTGCAGTGGTCTTGTTGTCTGAGATAAATTTTTAAAAAAAGAAAATCCTTTTCACCAAGAGGGGCCAAACAAAATGGTATACCTCTGCACTACGTTATAAGGGAAGGTAATGTGCAGATCAATACAATGTAAGAGAATTGGATAAAACAGAAGGAGAAACTATTAGCGTAATCCACATATGAAAACTGTAGGAACAATTGGAGAAAGCAGTAGATGATCTGCTTTCTTGGATTAATATACTACTTTGGGTTGCCTTTTCCCTTATAGTCCACCTCATTGACTGTGAAGAAATTTTCCTCCTCTTGGTCAGCCATAAAGTACTTTCCTCAAACTCCTTTGGTTTTTCCCGTAACAAAAAAGGAGGTTACCTGGTTACACATCCCTTGTCCTTTTTGTATCCTTTTTCAAACTGCCCACTTAATCATCTCTAGGTTTTTTCTCCATTTCTGAATTTTCATTGTTTAGTGATTCCATTGCTTCAGTTCATTATTTGTTTCTCAGCTTTCTTGGGACCATGTTTCTACAAAGTAGCAATTTGAAAGCAGTGGTAATGATGCTATTGGCTAAATTTTTGTGGATCATTGCCTCCCGACTATTTGAATGTTATAAAACCTCATATGCCCTACTGGATTTGTAGGACATTTCCTGCCTCTTCTTAAATTGTGGTAGCTACATCTTTTGTTGTGCCTGGCAGGTTTGCAGAAGCTTGTTCTGTTGAACTTGGAAGGTTGCAATGTCACCACTGCAAGTTTGGATTCTATTTCAGGTCCACTCACTGGAGTTACTGGGTGTTTGGATTATCATATACTAGTGTTGCTTGTTTCAACTTGTCTAGTTACTTCTCTTTGCTTATTGACCTCTGAATGGGGAAAATATTTGATTCTCTCTGTACGTAAATTTAGAGATCAGCATAAATAATCATGTCTTCAAATGTGGTCCTTACCCTGTTTATAATCAAATGTAGCTTTTACAGCCCTTTAGTTACTGAAAACAAGATTTTTTGCAGCTCTAGTTAATCTCGCATATTTAAACCTGAATAGATGCGGTCTATCTGATGATGGATGTGACAAGTTTTCTGGTGAGTGAAACTGTGTCTATCTTTGACTTTATTGGACCAAGTATTGGTCCATAGAATTTTCTATTTTGGTTCATTTTATAAACTAACTTTGAGACATTGATTGTATGCCCACAGGTCTGGAAAACTTAAAGGTGTTAAGCTTGGCATTCAACAACATAACAGATGCATGTTTAATACATTTAAAAGGTCTCTCTCTCTCTCTCTCTCTCTCTCTCTGTGTTAGACATACTTTCTAGCGGCCATGGAATAAGTGGACTCTATTGAAGACTATTTGCTGCCATTCACATTTTCTTTCCATTCACACAAGATATACAAAAGGTGTGCAGTTATATTTATTTTTGGAAACCGGTAGCACTGAGGTTGTGCATGGTGAACTCTTTTAAGTTTTGGCCATCACATCTGCTCACTTCTGTACTACTGCCTCTGTATTGTGTCACTATTTTTATGTTTACAACTTGACCATTTTGATGCTGTAGTTATTAATGGATAGACTCCAGGATCTGGATTCAGGGGTTTTTAGTCCATATTTTATTTGACTAGTTGCTGTGATCTTCCATAGTAGCTTAAGCCATGTTTCTGTAATCACCTCAAATTCAATGACTTTCTCACTGAGTGGCTTATATTATGAGGTGTCAGTCTTGGTTGTCTATAGAAGCATCTAAATGTTTCTGAAGACTTATTTTCTGGCCAAATCCTCAGAGACCCATCAACAGCTGCAGATTCTCGATTCTCCTGGTTGAGCTCATATGAAACCATATAAATACAATTTTTTTTTTTTTGGCACAATAGCATTCAGGTGCAAGGATAAATATCTCCAAATTGTTTTTTTCATCACATTGTCTTCATCTTTTTCTTGTTCCGCTTCTTTTTCTTCCCCACTGCTACCCTCAACATGTTCCTATATTTTCCAGGCTTAAGAAATTTGGAGAGCTTGAACTTGGATTCTTGCAAGATTGGAGATGAAGGGCTTACAAATTTGACAGGTATTTAAAGACTTTGTATTCGGCAGTACTGTTAATGTGTTCACAGTGCCTTGTATTCTTAATGATTTCTTGTCCATTAGGATGAAATTCTTTGCAAGATTTAGGGGAAATGAACTTATATCTTAATCACTTAATTGGCTTGAGCATTGCATCTTATCAGTTGCCAAGTTACTAATTTTCTAAATAAGATTTTATTTTGTCATGATGTTAGAGCTTTGAACTGGTAGTAATGAAGATGGGATTTTATTAGCCAAAACAAGTTAGAATATATTGAATAGTGATGGTTATTTAATTGAGCTTCAGTTGGGTTGAACTCTACTGAAAATGCAAAAATGAGGAGCAGAAATGCTCTCATATTTGTTGATCATCTACCTGAGGAAATGATACTAGTCATCTGAGAACAATAGGGGAAACCATAAGCAGTCCTAGTTTCTTGGATCTTCATGCGATGCAATTTATACCCTCTTGATAATTTATGAGCTTGAGCTAAGGTGATTTAAGTATAACTGCTATATGCTGGCCGCTTGCAAAACCCACCAATTGATAGTCCTGAAAATCTCGTCACTTTACTGTGTGAGTGTTACATGCAGTCATACTGTGTTTGATCTGGTGGCATGTGTTAAAAGTAATGGTCATGGATATGATACTCTTGATTATCTGCTCCAAAGCTTCAGTTGCTCTCACTTTTGGCTCTTGGGGGAATGATATAAAGAATCTCACAATTGTGCTTATGGTTTGATAAGGATTTAAATTATTTTCTTCATTTTCACGTATCATTCTGTTTCAGGTCTTCCTCTCAAAAGCTTGGAGTTGTCTGACACTGAAGTCGGAAGTAATGGGCTCCATCATCTTTCTGGTTGGAATTCTGTCTGCAGCTACCATCTAGCATTTGCTAGTCTGTCCCACTATGCATAAGCACTTTGACACGCACGCACACCCAGCCACACATGCATTGAAAATATATATGCAGGGAACTGTGTTAGGTGAATGATTTCACAAGAATAGCACCTATAATTGGAATCCGTCTTCTGTGCAACAGTCGTGCCCTCAATTATCTATTTTTTTCCCCCTTTTGTTTCCTTCTTTACTCTTTCCCTTTTTATATGAAGAAAAGGAAAAATGAAGGGAATGGGGAAGTAGTAATTTGAAGATTATAGCTCTTGCATCTTTGGTGTCCTCTTAGACATTGGGAATGATTCTATACTCTCACAATTTACCTATTCATTTGTTATTGCTTATTTGTTTAAATGATGTTGACTCATAAAATTCATCCTTGTTCATATGTTTTCATGATGTTGGTACTTGTGAAATGCAATAGCTATTATTTGTTTTCTTGTTCTTTTAGGGTTATCTCGTCTGGAGAACTTAAATCTGTCATTCACCTTAGTAACTGACAGTGGCTTAAAGAAGTTGTCTGGATTGACATCTCTTAAATCACTGAACCTGGATGTTCGCCAAATTACAGATGCTGGGCTAGCAGATCTTACAGGTGCTCACTAAGAAATCTGTTCTGATGCCTTTGTATTTGAGTCACATTACACAAATAGCATAACTGTTCTGCAACAATTGTGATTTGGGGAATAACTGGTCAATGTAATATATTCAGATTTTATCAGGTGTGTTTTTAGGTTGACTCATTTGCTTTCTTGGAAAATTAAGGAAATATTTTGTTAGGACCACTGGAACACAGAGAGGATGACTGAACTTAATTAGATCAAAGCATTGAAACTGCTAACTTGTGGACCATGCCCTTATTTATACTGTTATCGTGCAGGTCTTACTGGACTCATCCATCTGGACCTATTTGGAGCTCGCATTTCAGACTCTGGAATGAATTATTTGAAACGTATGAATATTTTATTGTTTCATGTTATCTTGAGCTCAACTTCATTTCTTGCACTGGTATTCAGTTGTTTGAGTCACATTTCCACAATACTCTCATTTGATTGAATGCCACATGCCAGAGAATAGTTTTAGCTAGGTAAAATAACATATGGCATTAGTAGTCTTGTTGCTAATAGTTTACTGTCGCCAATGCATTCTTGCTAAGCAGACTTAAAGAATCTCCAGTCCCTCGAAATCTGTGGTGGAGGATTAACAGACACTGGGGTGAGGAATATTAAACATCTTACCCATCTCACAGTATTGAATCTCTCACAAAACTGCAATTTGACAGACAAGACATTGGAGTTGATATCTGGTATGGTTCTAATCTAACATAGCATCATCATACATCAAGTTCCACTTGGTCTGCTATATTGCACACTGTCCGATCAGTAATTGCTGCCTGTTCGTCCTCTGTATGGTAGTATTTGAGAGAAGCATGGGAGTTGCTGGGTAGTCATTGGAGACTTGCAGCTTTCACTTAGATTCTTGATTTTTTCCTAAAATTATGTAGCTTAAGAAAACTGTGTATTCAATAAAATAAGTGCAAGCTAATTAATCAAATGATTGATATATACATACATACATATATATATATATATATATATATATATTTATTTGTTTATTTTATTTTCCTTGAGGCAGCCTTAAACAACCATATTAGCCTCATATCCAGTTGTTCCACTGATGCACCAAAAGAGACTGGTTTTCAAATATATATTTTTTCTCTGAACTGTATACCTCTTTGCATTGCTCTTGCCACATCTGCCACTTGCTGCTTCTAATTTGGGTTTAGCTCCTAATCTAATGAGCCTATGTTGCCAACCATACATCATTGGTCAATCGACAGACCTAGGATACTTGATCAGATTCAACCATGATGTTATTGAAAATCTATAGGTGACTTTTATTCACATCCTTCCTTGTGAATCCAGGATTGGCACAATTGGTATCATTGAATGTGTCTAATTCTCTCATAACCAATGAGGGCTTGGATTATTTGAAGCCTCTGAAGAACTTGCGCTCGCTATCATTGGAGTCTTGCAAGGTTACTGCATCTGGAATCAGGAAGCTTCAGTCAACTGCACTCCCCCATTTAGTAAGCTTTAGGCCAGAATAATGATAGAGCAACAGCAAGTCATTGTCTGTATATTATTATCCTGCTGTGAGACTTCTGTAGGCCTGCAGCTTTCTGTGCAGTTTAATAAATCTACATTGTATAAACGGGTTACAAATGATTCAGGGATGAGTGAGGACCGGAGTGAAAGATGTGACGAGAGGATATAATTGATGTCTAGAAAGCCCCGAGTTATGTAAATATGGCTTACCCACTCCCTCAATCAACCGTACACTTGGAGCCTATTTTAATGTGAATAAGGCCTCCTGCTTAGTGAATTGTAAATAGTTGCCAATGTTGAAGGCAACGCTCTCTTTTCCTGATGTGATTCAACTCCAATTTGCATGGGGCCAGGTCTTGGCGCTGGAAATATATGTGTACGTGCTTGGAATCCACTTCTGGGTAACAATTGGGGCTTTTACGGTTGGAAAGGGTTGATATGTTTTTCAGTATATGGATGTGCGTGGATGCAATGATGGAAATGCATGACATTAAATTAAGAATCAATAGCTATAGCCAGAGGGGCCAGTATGTGTCGACATGACGGTTTGGTGGTTTGCAGTTCGGAGCTTGGTTTGCAGCCCTTCTAACAATCACTACTCTGGGAATTTCGTACACAGAGCTGGAATCTGCAGACTAGTCTGCCAAGCTATCTACTTGAAACCGATATTCAACTCAGAAAATATTGACATCTATAACCAAGTAGCAAGTTCCTTCAGCCCAGTGTAAACATGTTCTTATTTCTTACGGTGCTCGAAGACATGAATAAGCAATTACAACAGTTGCATTAGGTACAAAAAAATAACGTTAAATGTATTATTGTGACTGGTTCACAAGTGAACAGGGAATGCAACCACCCAACTGCCTATGAGACTAAAAGTGGGGAGAAAATGGAGTGAATACAGAAGCAGAAAAGGAAATCTCTGCCACTTCATCCGATCCCCACGGCGTATACAAAACAAAGAACAATAATTTCTAAAAACAATTGTGTAAGAGTGTAATCTCCAGAAAATCTGTCACTTCATCTGATACCCACCACGTATACAAACAAAAGAAATCTACACTCTAACAACACTTGCACACAGCACAAACTCCAGACTACAGCGCTAAGGCAAAGGCTGAAACTGAACCTGAAATGCATACAGCAGGAAACCCTCAGAACATACAACCTAACTCATATAAACAGAAAAATGGCCTCTTTAAGTTTCGTAAAAGCATTAAAATTATATGAAACCGGAATTGCAGTATCAATTTGCCTCCTAAGATCATATCTGTGCTTACCGTGCCTCACAATTTGCCATACACCAACCAAGATACCCCTGATATTGGGGCTCCTTACCACAAAACTAATTCATTTTTCTCTTTTGATGTTATTCTCAAACATTCATAATGGAAGTATGAACACAGCAATCCACAGGATGGAAAACCAAAGCATTTGTTTTCTCCTGTCTACTAAATTTCAAACTTAATGTCTTGAATCAACATGCTTACAGCTTCAGAACACTATATTTTTTTAGGACACCATATCTCATCGGTGCATAATAGCAGCATCTGTCAGCAATGACAAAGTGCTTGTCGGTTAGTGCCCCCCTCAAAAACCAGTAGCAAATTAAAACATTAGTTATGACCTGATTATATTCCAAACCACAATAACCCTTGCTCAGACTTTGGATTCATAAAAAGTTATAGAAGTCTTCAGAGTGACAATACTAAGCTGCCATTCTACAAAATTAAAACTTTCCCAATGAACAAGACCATGCATTGAGAAGTTTCAGCAAAAGCAGTAGGGTCTGATCTAATAACGGGAGTAACAAGGAACAGAAAAATATAAGGATTTCTCAGACACAGTTACATACCTCTGTATATGAGACCTTATAAATTCAAAAATAAATACGTCTTGCAACTTGTGCAAGCTCCAAGGCATCATAAAGCTTTGAAACTCGCCGTCGAAGTAATGGCTCTAGCCGGAACGAGTAAACCTCACTCAGCCACTTTTTAGCTTCATACATCTCATTCCATGCCTGTACAATTTCATCAATTCGAAATCCTAAACCTGCATTTTCATTTATCAGATAAAATTCCCATCATCTTAGGAATTATTTGCTGTTGATTCAGAATTCACACATCAAAATTACCTGCCAGTGTGTTATCATTGGAAATGTGGTTCTTAGTCATGACAGCTATATCAGTTGGGGAAGCTCCAGCAAGCTCAAACTTCTCAAGTGCAACTTCCAAACATTCTTGCCAGACTGGTAGGCCCAATTTGAACTCCATATTTGACCGCTCATAGAGCATGGTTCCCCATAGAAGATTCATCTGGGATCTAATGTTCCTAACCTGCACAGCTGCTTCCTCAGGTGATATATCTATAAATAGACCATCCAAGTCCATTTTCTGCATCTCAGGTTTGACCTTCAATTTGGAAAATTCACTAAGGCGTTGTGCTTCCAATTCTTCCCACATTTCCATGCCCCTTTCCATGTTATCCTCAGCACTGTTGTACAGTTGTACAACTTCTTCAGAAGGCCAAGTTTGCAAATCAACATTATTGCAAATAGCATAATGCCATGAGAGCTTTGCCTGCTCAAACTGCTGCAGCCCCAGAGCCAGATGACCCTCATAGAAATCAAATTTGATTCTTAATGCTTCTTCATACTTTTTTCCTGCTTCTGTATATTGTTTTTGCGCCCAAGCATAACCACTTTTCATCTGTTCAAGTACTGACTCCTTAGAAGCATCCTCTGCAAAGTAAATCTTCCTCCTAGCCCTGGACATGTGAACATTTCCCCAGTAGAACAATGCTAGGGCCGTCATCTCTTGAAATTTCTCTGCTGCTGTGTCAAAAAGGTTCAGCGCTTCTTCACTAGTAACTGCCTCTTCCATAGCTTCAGAATATCCTTTCATTCCAAGTTCATGAAGACCCAAATATGCATCAGAATCAAGCCCCACATGGTTCTTGAACAGCTTGGCAAACTCAATTATCCATTCATCAATATAATGCAACCCATTTTGTGTCTCCCTACAATTTTTTATATCCCCATTCTCGGTGGCATTTTGTTTCATGTCTGGTTTCTGCATCTCCTCATCCTTCAGTCCCACAAAGATTGGATCCTGCCGAGGGTTGACTTCAACTAGATATAACCTGAAAGAACCATGGGATTCTGCAGATGCTTCAGCCCATCTCAGTTCTTCATCAGTGGTTATTGTAACCAAATCACCTTCTTGGTCACTGTATTTTATAAGAACCTCACCTAATCCTGGAAATCGATCCTGCAAAACTACCCTTAGTTGCAGGAGGCTGCAATTAAGAGGCAACTGAGCCCATCGTATGTCCTCTCCAAACACCAATTTTGCATTCTTCTTAGGTTCTTCTTCCTTTCTACTAATTCTCTCCTCCACAACCACCTTTTCCTCAGCTTTCTTCTCTTCAATTTGGCCATCAACCTTCTTTTCAACTTCACCCCCAACCCTCCACTCCTCCACCTTCCTGCTCTTCTTCTTTTTCATTTTCTCTTTTATTACCTTTGGCATGGGGGAGGCACCATGAGGTTCAACATATTCCGGAGGCAGTTCAATCACTGAATCATTGACTCTTAGTCCCTTATGCTCCAATGCCTTTTTCACCCTTTGTGAAATCTCTAGTGCCATGAGATTGTTTGGCTCTGTTTTCAAAACCATACTAACATCGGTTAGAGCCAAATCCAGCCTATTTAAAGCCTCATAACACCTTGCCCTCTTTAGAAGTGCTTTACTGTACTTTGGAGTGACCTCTAGTGCCAAATTACACTCGTGGATTGCCCTAGGGTATTCACTTAGACCCATCTGCATGTAGCAAGCAGCCATATTGCTCCTTAGGTGGGATGCATCTATATGATTCTTAGGAAGCAATTTGATAGCTTTCTCATATTTCAGCATAGCACCTTCATGGTCCCTCTTCTGAAACAGCTTGTTCCCTTCCTCTTTCAACTCTCGAGACATGGAAATGAAAACTTCTGTGTCACCATCATTTGCTTTAAGACTGTCATTTCCAAGTGTATTTTGCTTCACATTACCATCAGTCAATTGTCCTCCCGCCCGCTTATTTTTCTTTCCACTCTGCTTCCCCATCATGAACCCAACAATCAAAAGTACAACACAGCAACCCAATAACTAACTTATACAATTCTATACCGGCCAATGCTCGAAACTCCAAATTTTTCATACAATCGGGAAACTTGTAATAGCATATTCAGCCCAAATTCTCGTGCAATCTAAAGAATCAATACCCAATAACCACCGTGACATAGATCTTCAAAACAGAAAACAACGAGACAGCAGAATTCCAAAACTCTAGTATCTCAGTATTGTACTCTGTAACACAAATTTTTTACAAGCCGGTCCAAATAAAAGGCACGACAAAAAAAGTCACGTCAAAATCATGCTCTCATACAACAACAACCCATAAACTAAATCCAGTATATATCCAATTCTTTACAAACAGACCCCAAAATCCTATCTTTCTCCCTTAAAATCTCAAATGGGTTCTTCTCTTTTTGACGCAACAGGATGACAAACAAAGGCAAGAGACGCGAGGAAAAAGCAACAAACTTTTATCTGCCTCCCTAAATTGGGACTTGCTGTTGCTTATCCAAAAGAACAAACAAATCCCAATTCAGAGAGGAAAGAATCAACACCCGTCCCACCGCCCCCCCGGGGGACAGAATCAAAGGCCAGATTTTTGGCAGGAAGCTTATCTGGGAAATGAATTCTTTTGAAGGGGTTTTGTGCCAGGGGAAGAAAGAGCGAGAAAAGCTCGCAGACAAATGAGGAATGGAAGGAAAACCGACCCAATGTCTCTGCCTTTCTTGCAATGTCTTTGGAAGATTTTTGCCTCTTAACGTTAGACGCCACACAATCAATAAGGAAAAAAAAAAAAAAAAAAAAGAGCTTGGCAAACAAGCCAGTGTCTCGTGTCTAATATTCCAATTTTTTTGTAGCTCTTCATAAATAAATATATGAAACCAAAAAAAAAAAAAACACAATGATGGGGCCCATATTTACGTGAATTCCAAGTATCCTGAGGTCGTCCAATCAGATCATATGAAGCAGAAGACATCAAGGCAACCATCTCTCTCTCTCTGGTTTTCAATTTTTTTTGGTGTTATTTTGACATTTTGACTTGGGTTTATCCAGGCTGCGTCTAGATTTTATAGTCTAATCAATTGGACTTACGTGTACTTAAACCCTGTTTGACTAAGCAAACTTATCTAAGAGGAAGACCAATTGTTATTATTATTATTTTTAATTTTTCATTCAATAACTCGAAGACTAATCCAAAAATAATACTTTTTTCCTGAAGGAATAATTCAACCTAATGCTCCCTCGGGCCCTAACACCAATCCCTCTGTAGCTTAAAGCTTAGAGTTTGAATATTGGTGTGAACATGATGGTTGCCACTACCTTTTTTTAATTGCGAATTTTGGGACACTTTCAATTTTTATATTATTGTTACTTTGTTTGTTTCTTTCTTTTTTTTTCTTCAAAAAAAAATTAAAAATAATCGAATGAATCAGGACATAAATTAGTTATTTTAGACTCAAATTAATTTTCTTAAATTCTGTAAAAAAAAAAAAAAAAAAAAGGACTCTCTGATATCCCCAGTTGTAAAAAGGCTTTTTTTATTAAAAAAATAGTTATAATGCTAATAACGATTTTCCTCAATATAAATGCTTTAAAATATAATCTAAAAAAAACAGAGAGGTAAATTCATAAAAAGAAAGAAAGAGGAGAATCTGGCAAATGCGACGAAATCACGTGGAAAGTGGAAACGCCGGCGTGGGACCCATGAATTTGTCTGCCACTTGAAGCTGGCTTTGTCAGAGGCACGACATGTGCATAAAGTAACAAACTGCACATTTGTAGATGTTTCCCACTGTTGCAAGGCAACTGTGTCCAAAACCACCCAAACAACGGCCGGACTGATGCACTGATTTTTATTTTTTAAATACAATTTATTTGTGAATATATTATTTTTCTTAATTTAGCTTTTTTTAAAAAAAAAATGAAGAAGGTTAAGAGAAAGCAGAAAAAATTATATACCAATCATTTTGTTTTTTTTAATTATTTAATTATTATATTAAATGTAAACTATATAATATAAATATCAAATAGACCAATTAAATAAAGATGCATTCAAAATCTTTTGGGATTGATGGACAGCCGGCCGTCTTTCTTACTCCAGACCAATTTTCGCGGGCCGAATTCTCGTAGAAATGTCATTAGGTCAACCAGCCCATTGCTCACAAGCGAAATGGAGTCAAATACCTACGTGGCAGCATCCCATATTGTCCGCGTAGTCAAACACTTCGCTCCCCTCGTCAAGCTTTCCACCGCCATGTTTGATCGGTTCGCAACCTCTTCTCTCGACATGGGTATGTTCCAATTCTACCTCAATAACGCCGGCCCAGGTCCCTGTTAATCTTCAGTTTCGCCATTATAGACGACGAATTTCCGAAAAAGACACAGTGCTCTGTGATTGTGATTTGCCTCGGGTGTGTTGTTGGTTGGCTGGGCTTGTAGAAGCCCAATAAAAAACGATCTATTTGGTTTTGTCGTATACATAATGGTTCGTTCGTAGTGATTAAGGTTTAGAATGTTTCCTTTGGTTTGATTAATAATATATTATTAATAATAAAGTGATTGTTAGATTTATTCATTTTATTGTGAGTGTAATAAATTTATTTTTTAAAATTATATTTTTTTAATTATTATTTTAATTAAATTTCAATCAATTGGTTTTAAAGCAGATGTGGGCCATGTCTAGGTATTGAAAAAAAAAAAAAAAGGGAAAATAAGAATAACTACTATTATAATTGCTTTGTCACGATCCACAAAATTTCAATAGTAAAATTATCTAAATTTTTAATTTCAGTTTTAATGTTTAAATCATAATTTCTGCGAACCAAAAAGGAGAATAATATTCTAACTAACCAGAGTGAGAAATGGGAATTGGGAGATCAAAACATGTCTGCCCTGATGCAAATGATTGAAACTATGCTTGCTTGGTTTTTTCCATTCAATACACCTTAAACGCCTCCCTTTCTCTGTGGTCCCTGCCATTTTTTTAATCTTTAAAATACTGACGTGAGTGAGCCTTTGACATTATAATCTGCACCAATGACCAGATTGGCAGATTTGGTAGGGCTTCAACGCCCATGGTCAAAGGCTAAGAAGCACTAACTCCACAGGCTTCCATGTCGACCGATCACTATCGTTCCCACAACAGCCTATTTCATCTTATTAACTACTAGTCCCAATGTGCTCATTTAGTATAGTTGCTGCTGGATAGTTTAATACAAAATTAAAAACCTCTTTTCTTGTTTATATTATGAATTCAATCTAATTTATTATGCAATTAATTATCATGCTATCAATCAGCACTAATAAATATATTAATTAATTAATTAATTAAATTTTTACACTACGAGACTCAAAAAAAAAAAAAAAAATAAAATGATTTGAATTTTTAGATTAAAAAAAAAAATCTGTAATAAGTATATAAGAATTTGGTATTATATCTTATTAAAGTGTTAGTTCAAGTTATTGGAAATCCAGAAGGTCACAAAGTTGTGAATTTCATAGTCCACCAATGAAGGGTGGACCAATGCATTGGTGTGGTCTTAAACTGAATTATTAGACATAACAGCGGTATGCACGGAGCTCAACTTTCATGTTTATGGTTAAAATAGATGCCCATGCCCAACCATATTTACTGGCTCTCCCTCTTCCTTGTTATCTACGTATAATTTACATACCAAAGGACCACCACCTCACATGCAAGCCTATCTTATATAACACGACTACCCTACACTTTTGCATCATCATATGACAACGCGAAAGTAGCCCATGGACTGGTTCTCTTGGCTGTCAAAAGCCAGCCTTGAGCCCTCACTGGTCTACGAGTATGGCCTTGCTTTGGCTCATAACGAGCTCCAAGCAGAGGATATAGCCTACTTCAACCATGAATTTCTCCAGAGTATGGGCATTTCAGTGGCCAAGCATAGGCTAGAAATACTCAAGCTAGCTAGGAAAGAAGGTGGGGCAGGCTCAAAGGGCATTTCCAAGCTCATTTTCGCAATCAACAAAGCCAGGAAGGCCGTTAAGAAGCATATTAGTAAAATGGTTCATCATGAAGATTTAGCAATTAGGGATGTGCCAGAGCAGCTTACATGTCAAGGGCCGTGGCAAGGAGCATTGCCTTTGAAATGCAAGACCGAGAAAGAGCTCAGGCTAGAGAAGTCTCCAATGCTCGGACACAGGAGGCAGGCAAAATCAGGGCCTTTGGATAGAGGAGTGCAAGAGAAGTTCATGTTTACTGATAGAAGCTTGGAACTATCTGGGCCTCTGGATGGAAACGCTCATGAGAGGTTAGCGTCGGCTTATTGGAGCCCAAAGTTATATGGAACTCCAGATGGCAAGGTGTCAAGATCCTTGGACACAAGTAAGAGCCCTCAATTACTTAGGCCTTGGGACAAAGCTCTTGCTAGCCCCAAGTTTTACAGTGATCACAGCAAGGAAAGAATCGTGAATGGGGATTACGAGGAACATTCTCTCTGGGCTTCTCTTTTTCAGGACATTAAGCCCACTTGACATGGGCGCTTCTTTGTCTCGGTTCGTCTCTGGTCATTTCTTGGGGAAAGATGTGCTTTTTTCTGGTTCTTGGCTTGCAGAAACGGCTCCTGTATGTTTTTTGTTACTCGCTTCCCTCTCTGTGCGACTTGAGTGTCTTTGTATGAGAAGATTACCACTAATAGAACAGTAATTTGGCTTGTTAATTCCATCCTTTTTATTGCTTTCAAAGAAAAGGAAAAGTTTTGCTTGATAAGATGCTCAATTACAAAGTCCCCTTTCTGCATCCCTGCAATCAATAGCAGTTGCTTTCATTCAATACAGTTGGCTATGGGAATCTGTACTTTTGCACTCTAGAACATTTTTTCTTTCAAACTGTCTCGAGTAGCCAACAAGAAAAATATATGAAGTGACATATATACGCCTACTGATGTGCAATGATTTTGCCATATTACCAAAAAAGCTGAGACTTCTGAGTTTCATTGCATTTGAAAACTAATGCATCTTTTACATGATTTGAAATAGTGTTGAGACGATGATTGCTAGCGTTGTATTAGTCTATGTGGAAGCTCAGATGTTACATACTCTGGCAGAATGGCTTTCCATAAAGACACCAAATTTAGCTCTACGCTTTGATCAGCTTAATGTATCAAATTCTGAGGCAGCCTGAAGGAACCCCCAGCATAGAGCATCTCATAAACAGGCCTTATCCTTATAGTTAGAATAATACCCAGGATCGAGCCCAGACTGCAGACACCTGCCAGAACCAGGAACGTGAGCCTGAAGCAATTTGGACCCGTGCAGGAGATGCCTGGGCTGTACAGAATATTCAGTTCATGATCTTTTGCTGCCTCACTATCATACACAAACCCAGCCAATAGACCTGAGAAGAGGAATGCACCTAGAGGATTTCCTAGTGACACAAAGTTGTATAGAATACCAAAATGCTTCAAGCCAAAAAGTTCGGAGACGGTTGGAATCATGATGGAGAACTGAACCCCATAGCAGATCCCAAGTAATGCAGTTGCAGCATAAAGGGTACCATCAATGGCAGAAGCAAACAGAAGGTATGTTAAGACCATTATTACTTGAGTACATGTCATCCACATTGTACGTGGGATCATTTTTGACCTGCCAAGAATAACTGACTTGTATTCACAATGGGGGCCAAGTAATACTCAAGCAAATGTTTCACTCTAGAACAGCCGTATTTAACCCTCTGTGATGGCTTAATGTTCAAATTTTAGGATGCTTGCACAAGAAAATCAAGGAAAAATGACAAATAACATCCATATTAAGAAAAACTTTCACAGAGCATTAGATGACCCATATACTTCAGTCTGTTTCTGCCCTCTCCAGGTATCAACCATCAATACTTAATCCTTACCCCCAAGAACCAGCAGGCCTGCAGAAGGGACTGCTTGGACAGGTACTTGTAGCATGGCAGAAGACAATTACTCAGAATCTATTTTTGGCGAAAAGTTAAAATTTACAATTGAATTGAAATCTCTTTTTTACGGAATCACTGTGTGACTAGCAGATGATTAAGGTTCATTTTTTGACATTTATGCCAAGTAGATGAACAGAGGTGAAAAAGAAAACATGAGCAAATCAGTTGGAAATGAAATTGAAAGCTACAATATGTGTTGTACTTTGCGTAGCTTAAATTATCTGGACCTTAGCAGGTTAGCAAGATGCATTAATAAATCATTCTGAACTCACAATCATTTGGCTCATTATTGTTTTCTGTATGGAGAGATCAGCACTAACCTGACAAAATGTTCAGAAATGAGGCCCCCACCAAGACGTCCAAGAAAATTGCAAAAGCTGAAGACAGACAATAAGATTGTGGTCTCATGCACGCCTTGTGCAATCCCTATCTGTGCCAGATTATTGAGCACAGTCACCCCGGAACCAACCCCTACAAAGTAAACAAAGAAAAGAAGCCAGAAATCGGCCTTGATTACAGCTTCTCTTAATTGGAAGTCCTCCCCTCTTCTGGGCCTTCTCTTCTTCTTTACTGCTCCTTCACCCTCAGCCAGAAGCATAGCCACATAAGATGCCTCATCAGTTTCCCTAAAACTTCCAAGTGAAGAAGACGACTTCAGCAATGGCTCACTTTTATCTGAATTACCTTCATCTTGCATTGTAGAGTCTGAACAAATAACTGGTTGCTCAATTGTCCCAGATTTTCTACTTCTAACACGACAAAGTGTCATCTTGATGGGTATAGCAAGCGGTGCCATGAGAAGGATAATCATTACAAAAAGAAAGGCGTAACGTACTGAATCACTCAAATGGACAATGTGATCAAAAATTGTGGTTGTTAGAATATATAAGCCAAGTAAAATAAGAGATGCTTGAATGGAAAGAAAATGCCCGTATTCTGAAGCATCTTCACCAGAAGCTGGAGTACAAGCCCTCACAAGACCCATAACCATAAAACATAGAACAGGAATTCCAACTGCAAGGAACATTAAAAGCTTAGAAGATGAATTACTGAGCAGGATGCTGTAAATTTCTGTAAATACTCCAGCACTGATTCCCCCATAACCTTTGAGTATACCAGCAACTGTGCCTCGACTAAGAGGGAAATTTCTCATATTTGTCACAAGCACTGCTGTGCTCAACCAAGCACAACTATTAGTCGCAACACATAGTGCTAGCCATAGCTGCAATAGTATTAGAAAGAAATTCTCAATACAATGTCCTAAAAATAGCACAACAGAAACACATGTTTTAGAAAAGAAAGATGACCAAATGTTGACTAAAATGAACATCAAGTACGCCGAGAAAAAGTACTTTTGTCTGCATGTTAAACATCCTTTCTCTAAAACACTCATCTCTGGCCTTAGGAATCGTTCGCCTGATGTCTTACTTACAGAACCTCAGTGAACATAGTTTTGCTGCATATGCCAGTGCCCTTAAGCAGTTAGCCACTGTCAAATCATCTTCAAGTGCAGAGACCAGGGTGGCATGCAGCCAAGCTGATTTCCAGACACAGATTGACACCATCAGAAATTTTTAACTTGTACATGCTCCTCTGGCATGTTCTTCTTCGTTTTACATTTATTCTTTTCTTAGTCCTGACTACCAATTTCTTTTTTCCATTTTTGATGAATGACACCCAACTTGCATTAGTTGCTTTTCTTTCTCTTCCTGTTTCTTAAGCTATTCGTCCAGCAATAGTGTGAGGACAAGAAAAGGAGCACCGAGAGCAATAAGAGATTCCGCTGAAGCATCAAGACTGGCTCTTTATCGCAGATCATATCTACTCACTGTTGGAGCAAATGATCAAGAGCATATCTAGATGATTTTGAGTGTAAATCTACCAGCTGATGCCATTTAAGGCACCAAGCATAAGAACCCATATTTAACTATTGATGGAAAACTAGTCCTTCAATAGTTCATCCAATAATCCAAGGAAGAAAACACCATAACATGTGAACTAGAACCTCAATTCGGGACAAAAAAAAGGGGGGTATCGTATGTTCTTATTGGAAGTGAACAAAGAAAGGTTATGGTTAACCATCCAACCATCGTTAACCATTGAGAAATGAGGGACTCACCAACCAATAAGGCAAGGACTGGACAGTACAGCTAACAGCAAGCCACAGCATACCGTAACCAAAGAAGCAACAAAACGCACCAACCAAGAGAATAACCCAAGGAGGGAACTTGTTGCAGGCAATACCAGGAAGGAGGCCAACATTCTCTCCAATATCATTGGCAACACCCAGCATGGTGAGTTGGTGCTGATTAAAGCCAAGCACTGATTTCAAGGAATGGGAATAGAGGGGGAAGTTGTAGGCATTCCCAGATGCTATTTGCACCCACACTGCTGCACCGAGTCCCACCCACGGTGGCCTGGTCCCTGCCTTCAGGTTCGCCATTGATGGAAGAGAGGGCAGTCAGTAATTTCTCTCCTGGATTGAGACTAGTTATGGAAATATATATATATATATATGCAGAGAGAGAGAGAGAGAGGAAGAGAGATGAAGTGGACTGTGGAAGAAAAGGGAAAAGGGAAAGTGGCATTTTGTCCAAAAGCATCTGTCTTTGTGATGATTTTGGCACTTAGACATTCCCGCAGCTCAGGTTCCTCTTTCACAGTTGATGCTCGTGCTAGCCCACTGTTGTTCCGTAGTCTTTTGTTCTGCTTTTCTTTCTTCAGTCTTTGAGCACAGACCTTGTGCCATCCCATTATAAATTGATTCTTTTTCCCCATTAACAGAAATCAATCATATCGACCCACTAGCGCCATTGCTGCTATCATTTTGTCCCAATGTTATTGATTGCATGAGGGGCATCTCCAGTGTCATTGGTTCCAAGGGACTCAATTACAATGCAAATCCAATGTCCTGAATTCCAGTCTCAGAATTGAGGCGAACGCCAAAATAGGGAATCTCCAAAACTTGAAGTTAGTACGGTGCATTTTTATGCAATCCCAAAGATCCAACATGCATTTTTAGCTGCATTCGAAAGTAGAAACCACCGGAGGCAAGGCAGAGAAGCATGGCCCGATGGGCCCACACATGGCTTTAGGTGGGTGTAGCTGTGGGAATTAAGGTAACCTTCGTCCTGGTCAGGCGAAGTGGCTGGTGCAGATGGGTCCAAACTGAGATGGACAAGCCTTTTGGAAATTGTTGAGGCCACCACCTAGGTATCTATGTTGTTGAGGGCCACGCGTGTTCCATTGTTTTTTATTGTCGTTTCCAACTGGTTGTGCGGGCGAATGACACCATGTTAAGCCGGCAATCGGTATTTGCTTTTAATAATTCTCCCGACACAAATGCCATTTCGTGTCATATAGCAGTGCGAAATTGTTGCTAGTAACCATAACCCCCGTTGATTTCTTGTCACTCACTGTTAAACAAAGCAATGATTCATAGTCTTTACCGGCGGTTGTTCGTCGATTTTGCTGGACCAACCCGGCAATCATTACTCTTTAAGTTTTGCTATTGGTTTCTTTGAATTACAATTTTCTTTCATTTAAGAGCGTCACATGCCTCTCCGCAAACTTGCAACGTTCCATTTGCAAGGAAAAAGGTAACCCCGTGGCCTATACAAATTAATAATAATAATTTACTAAATAAGATTATCTGTTCGCACGCATGGTCATCGAATGCAAGTGGGTCTAGAATTCAATTTCTTGAACATATAATGACACCAACGTAGCCATCAGTCTTAAGAGTTTTTGTTGGTCATGTTATATGTCAGTTTAGAGTTTACTAAAGTTTCTGTCCATTGTTCAGGCAGCCATGCCAACGTTAAAAATTCGTTATACTGTTCTTTTATTTCTCTCGTAACATTCTTCTGTAGTCATGCTCAACTAAATATTGATTTTTTTTTCAATTATCATAAAGACGTGGTCCTTTGTTTTTTTCCCTTTTTCAAATAGTTTTCTTGAAAATTTTAATATGTATATTCGATTTGCACTTTTGTAGGCCACATTGAAGACAAGCCCCTTTTTTTTTTTTTTTTAGCTTTTAACTGTGATTGTGATCCCTTCGTCAATTTCAAAATGGATGAGCCAAGCCCCCAGTGGACGGTGGATGATGAAGCACAGCCGAGCAAACTTCCCTCTTGCACTTCAGTGGCCACGTAACCCCAGGAGGGCATGTATTGGGTCCACATCACGGCATATTGCATGGGTTAATGAAAGCCCGAGAACCACAAAAGAGTTATTCATGAAGCCCATTTCGAGTCCCATCATCGGCCCATAACCAAAGTGCACGCAAGAAGCGAGGTGGATTAATGGGTAATTGACGCAACGCCGAGCAAGCATGGGCTGCCTTGAGTGAATTCGGGCATGGGGGCAGTCCCATATCTAAGCTCGATAGAAATATCTCGGAGTCTGAACTTAACAACAAAGCTTACCCAAAACCGAGATGGCGCGGCCCAGAAAAACCCAACAACTTACAAATCCAGATTTGGTTGGTTACATTAGAACACAATGGCCTCGGAAGTCGGAAGGGCCGTGCAATAAAAAATGTGTTTTCCGGCTTTGATTACAAAAGCATTGCACATGCACAACAGCACAATGTCCCAAAATTTTATTATATTATATATATATATATATATATAACTCTGCATATGTAATCCCTAGGCATTTATGTTTTTTGCGAGAAAAGAACAAAGAACAAAATAGCTGCATTACACAATTCACAATCATCAAGACCCACGTCCCACCTGGCTGGCATATGCACGGGCCCAAGTTGCAAACCAGGGCCCACCATCTTCAGAGTGATGTCATCCAAACGCTTGATTGGCTGCTTCTCTGTTCATCTATACAGATTATCAGAGTCGGGCCATTTTCGTTTTTTGATGTTTGGTAGGGCTCTCTCGGTCTCTCCACAATTTAGCAATGCCCGTGATTGAGAAGAGGGCCCATATGTGGGTGGGTAACAAGGACAATGGACAGATGGGGAGCAGATTTATCTGTTTCTTAATTTCGCACCAACCCCACTCACCTACTATGAGGTTTTTATTTTGGGGTTGGTACGAAATACATCCATTTACTTTTAAATTTTTCTTTCAAGCTCCAACTTCAAAAGTTTATCTGATTTCTTTCCGACTGGCGTCACTCACTTGTCTCTATCTTATTTCTTCTTTTTTTTTTTTTTTATGTTAATCATAACAAAAAATTGTCATAACTAAGTGGACTGTGTGCATATATATATATATATATATGTATATGTATACACACACTAAAGGATAAAATTACCCATTAACACTTTTATTTGACCTCATTGTAATTATAATATATATATATATATATATATATATATTATTTTATATTCAATTTTAATATTAATAAACTTATTATGTAAGACAACATTCACTATAAATTCTCATTTTTCTATCTCTATTTATTGCATATGTTCATTCCCATCTCCGTCCTTAATATTGTGGTTAATTAACCTATATATATATATATATATATATATATATATAATGGTGTTCCTTCCTCTGACCTTGATAGAGTGAGAACCTAGTGATAATGACCAAAACAACCCCCCCGCCCCCCAACCCAAAAAAAAAAAAAAGGTGTCGCTGCCTCGTTTGCACCCTCACCTCTCGTTTTCAAAACCTTATCTTATCCTAAGAGCTTTTCTCTAGGTAGGGCCAATTACAAATTTGCAGTTGATGCTCGATGGGAACGAATGGGCCTATCAATGGGGTCTCAGTTTCTTTTTAAAAAAAGAAAGAAAGGATAAGGAGCACTTTTTTATCTTTTCAAGAAGAAACTCCGTTGGTATAGACATATTAATTGCTCGGAATATCTCGCAAAATCTTTAAAGCGGCCCCCCGCCCCCAACCCCACACAAGATGAGTTTAGTTCTTGTGGAATGAAAGAGACGAATCTATGGTATATAACAATTTTTGTTATGGTTGTCAAGCTGAACTTTTTTTTATCCGGTACGTAAGCCAGTCCCAAGGGGAAATTAAAAGGGTAGGCACTTGTGCAGACCACCAGGTTTAGATAGAATCATCGTATGATGGAAAACAACAGATATTTGTTACAATTTGCAGGTTTAGATAGAATCATCGTGTGCTCGAAAACATCAAAATGTTCGTTTTCTTAGAGACACACACACACACACACACAGACTAGCTCTTTTCCTGTCTGTAGATCTTATGTTTCTTTTCCAAAATTGAAGCCTACAGATTTTAAGATGAATATCTAAAATCTGAAATTCTTACTTTAAATTGGTACTAAATTTAGTGGATCGACAAAAGTTGACAAGCATCATTTGAATTATGATCGTAATTATTTGGTGAACTAATCGATTTTAGGTAACTAGAAGTATCCCCGGTTTCCTTTTTTTCTTTCTTTCTTTTTTAAACAACAACAACAACAACAACAAAAAAAAAATTGAAAAAACAAAAAAATTAAGTGGGCTAGAATGATGTCACCTTCTCCGGACTATTTTCCCACTTATCAAATCCATCCAGGTTAAGCGTTCCAAGCTCAACAACACATTTTTTAAAATTTAAGTAGCCAAGCACTGACCATGAATGGCTTTTTTCCCTTATTCTTAATTAAAAAAATAATATATTTTATAAACATATAATTCAATATATCTATATGTATTCCCATTTAACATGCACCTTAAGTATTTTTAGACATATATGAATTTGTTTGCGTATCATTTTTAATATTAATAAATTTAAAAATTAATATTATATAATCAATATAAAATTGATTGTAATACTTATTTCATTGTTGTCAATGTCATTGGTCATTTATTTTCTTTTATCCTTTCATCTTGGTATATATGATTATTTTATTTTATTTTATTTTATCTTTTAAAGTTATCATTACTTCTCCTTGTAGCTCATGTTTGTCTTATGTCATCTTCCCATTCCCATTCGCGTGATAGAGGGCAACACCTGCAACAGAAACGAAAAAGAAAAACCCAAAAACATGATGAATTATGAAAAAAAAAAAAAAAAAAAAAAAAAAACAAAAAAAAAATGTGAACACTTACCTCCAAGAAAAGGAAACAAGTACAAGGATACGCCTGACGTACACAATACGCAGAACCCTAGAAAACGTCAAAAACCAAACTGAAGAGATAACACAAAGGGGAAACACAGGAAAAAAATGCCGGTAGAAGAAACCTGTAATGGTCTTTGATGAATAATATGAAAACAAGGCGAGGTGGAATCTTCAGAATTAATTGTTTTAAGTTATGGTTTGTTAGTTAATAGATCTGTGTTAATGGTGATGATGGGAAATTCAGAGTCCTGAGAGGAGAGGAGCTCAAATTTGATTCAAATATTATGCATATGTACAAATTATTAATTATTTTAAAAAGGACTTTGGTATTCAAGGGTCAAGTGTTCTTGAATTCCGCGCTTCGGTCACCGGAGTCCACTAAAACTTGTCCGTCCCGAACTCACGCGCCACCGACACTGCCGCGGAGGACGCCGCTGCATCCTCCTATCAGATCTGACTCTCCTAGCCGGGATCGGAATGCTCTCCTTCGCCGGATGAATCGGAAAGCAATGAAGCACAAAACTTTATGGACGAATATACCGCTATTCAGGAATCCTCAGCTCTGGACATTACGGAAAGCCGGCTCGGACGCGGCTGGAAATCGGCTCGCCGCCGTTGCTGGTGAGATGATGGACGAATCAATGCTGCCAAAGCTCTCTTGACCAAATCGCCCTCCACCCCACCGATCCTGACCAGCGAGTTCGTCATCGCCGATCTGCGCGCATTTAGCCGATTGTTGCGGGAGTAATTGACGCTTTGCGAATTGTTGAAGCCTTTGTGTAGGCTACACCGGAAGGACCCCGGGTGCTTCGTAGGCGAGCACAAGCAGGTCCTCTTGGGAGTGCTCTGCTTTCTCACGACCTGGTGGTGGTGACAGCGGGATGGACTGACGGCGGACATCGATCGGTTGGGAGAGATAGGACGGTCAAGGGAGAACCTAACAGAAGGCACCGACGGAGCATTTCCGTACAGATTTACTCGTGAAGGAGACGTGGATCTCTTGAACTGGTGGTGGTCCTGATGATGATGGCCGAAGAAAGTGGAGGAGCGAGCGGCGAAGCTAGAGCTGGAAGAAGCGAACGATGTTGAGCCAGAAGAAGGAGAACGGGAAAAGCAGTTGAACCTGCCCGGAGAAAGTGACCGGACCACCCGTCGGCTTGGTGATCTTCTAGAAGATCCGATCGCCATTGCCGCCATTTTCCAGTAGAGCGAGAAATACCACTTTTCAGCTTTTCACTGAGAGAGAGAGAGAGAGAGAGAGAGAGAGAGAGAGAGAGAGAGAGAGAATAGAAAAGAAAATGGTTATCGTTTGAATATCTCAAACAAGCCTTGTTTGGCGAGTGAATTCGGCAAACCCAGCGCACCTCGAGCCGTGTATTTATATTGCTGTCTCTTATACACATCTAGATGTGTATAAGAGACAGGAGAGAGAGAGAGAGAGAGAGAGAGAGAGAGAGAGAGAGAGAGAGAGAATAGAAAAGAAAAAGGTTATCGTTTGAATATCTCAAACAAGCCTTGTTTGGCTAGTGAATTCGGCAAACCCAGCTCACCTCGAGCCGTGTATTTATATTGTTTTCAGCGGAGACGAGAAGTTGTCGCCCGAGTTGATGCGGGGGTGGTGAAAGTTATCTCGCGATATTTTGAGGAATCAAGATATCTTGTGTCGGTTTTGCAGTTGTGCCCCTGGACTTCCTCTTCCCCCCCCCCCCAAAAAAAAGGGCCGGAGGGAATATGTGGCCTCCCATTGGAACCAACGGTTTTCAACAATTAACTGTGGGCTGCCCCTCTGTTTACACCAGAGAGTGTAAAAGTTCGTTCAATGTAATTTGGTCCCTTTTTCTTTCTCTTGCCCAAACAAAAACTTCAAATGATTATTAAAAATAAAATGAATAAAAAAGCTGATGGTGACGCACACAGGAAATTTTTGTAATAAAATCAATGAATCTAGAAGCCTACTTCATTAAAAGAATAAATCGTACAGTAATTCCCATATATTTTTACACGCCCATCGAACTGAATATAAACAGAGATGCTTGCTTCTTCTTCTTCTTCTTCTTCTTTTTTTTTTTTTTTTTCTTTTTTTTTTCTGGTCTTTTAACTCAGACTTGGTAAGCTGATCTAAAAATTTATGGTGTTGAGTGAGGTTTAAGAAAAAAAATGATCACCTAGCAAAACTCCTAAGACTTGTGACCAATCTGGCCTCTTGTTTTTGGGGAAAATTCTGTGGGGGAAGAAAAACTCTAGCGAAGCCACATGCCATTTTGTCAGGTGCAGCAATGCATCTGGCATCACATTGCTGTTCATCGATCGAATTGTATTGCTTTCAACTTTCAAGAAAGATGCAACTTTATAATAATTATTATTTTTTTTATTTTATTTTCAACAAAGGCTGCTGTTAAATTGTTGCTGCAGGAGCATGAGTGGACTTGTACCCTTTGAATTTGAATTTGAACCCTTCAATAAATCAAAGTTTTAGTAATGCGGCGTGCCCAATGACCAATTCCCAATACTTCCGGGCGTACTCTTCATCATCAATGGTTTTTATTTAATTTCCTGGTGTTCACAATAGGCTGGTTGAAAACGGCTCGCCATACGCAAATGTTGGTTTGGTTTAATGGTTTACCTTCACGTCCTCTAAAAACAAAAGATGGGTATTGTGTTTTACATCGTCTGCTTCAGAGGCAACGGCAGTTTGGCACAATTCAAACAAAATGAAGTTTGTTTCACGGAAAAAGATACAAAAAATGCACATCCATTAATATACCCAATTCCATCCCCACCATGTCCTCTTGCTTATGGTAACTTTCTCAGATTAGTCCAACTACATGTCACTAGTTAAAGTCCCCATATAACAAAAATACAGTTGCTTTATGAATCTCCAAAATGCCTTTGTTAATTGTTACATTTTTGTTTTGACGGCAAAATGTTACCAGACGCAAGAACCAACACAAAATTTAGTTGCTGCACTCAAATAATAAGGGCAATCCGTGTGGAAATTAGTCAAAGATTGTTTCACTCAAACCTTTGGTAGATGGTCAAATTTCTCTTTGGTACTTGTACAAAAGGCCACAAACAAACAAAATACACACGTATAGCCCACGTGTAATCAAGCCCTTTGTGCGTGGCGCAGAAAAAGTTGTGCCAAAATTTGATCAATCTTAGTACATGCATGTACACTCATCTTTACAGGAAGATGGACTGCCTAACAAGCCTGTCTTAGCCATCGTTTATTTCATTGCACAAGGGATTGTGTAAATTGGATGCGCCGGAGCTAAGTAACAAAGGGCCTAAAGTCCTAAACCCAAAGGATTTGGAAAATAATTAACGCAGCCGTGAGAATTTTAACCTTGCTTTTGTCAGGATGCAGCCTTTCTTTTGGGTATGTATGAATGAAGGGGTTCAACCCACATATATAAAGAAGGTTTCTCAAAATAGTCTGCATGGACTACTAGCCGTGTCTAACTCAAACAAGTTAATTCTACCTTCAAGAATTGCATGACACCGCAACCCAGGGAACAAAATTCATTCTGCCCAAATGATGCTTAAGACATATACCCAATTAGGCGAGAGCATCATTGCTGCGGCTGTTAAGACTATACATATGCATGTATGTAAACTTCTAACATGTGGGTCTTTAATAATTTTAAAATGTGAATATTATTACTTAAAAAAGAAAAGATGAGACAACTTTACATTAGGAATGTAATTTCAAAATTTGATTAAAAATTTAAATAATTTATTGCATGTGTCACATCGATTCAGTTGCTACGGTGGGAGCAATCCATAACTATGGGGTTATACCATGCTACATTCCGTGACCAAGTTTTACATTACTGCGTAGAAAGCGAATGATCTGATGGGACATCCGTGGAAGACTTTTTATAGATGGCAATATCTATTGGACGCGCATGTTTGATGCAATGTTTTGCGTTGGGATCACAGCTATTATTAGATTAACCTTTGAAGCCAAAGAAGTACGAAAATTTCCATGTCATGATGACAATCATCTCTTAAAGTATCGGCAACAAATTTTGATGGACATGTTTCCCTGGCGCATGAAGGAACAATCCAGATTATACGAACTTCAGCTTTTGATGTAATAATAATAATAAAAAAAAAAGATTATATATATTCATATTTTAATTAATGGGTTAGTTTGAACAAGTCAAGTATCCGCAGTTCAAAAATAATTTTAACTGTCACAAATCACAATTTTGAGAAGAGGATTTTAGGAGCTCTCTCTACCCTCAAAACCCTTAAGGAGTTTGAGGTGGTCAGTTAAGTTAATTGGACGGCCAATATAAAGAACAAAAGTTATAACTATGAGTCAAATTGGAAAATTTCTTTATTATATTACCTTTTTAAATGTTAATTAATGGCTATTGAAAAACATTAAATTGACGTATCACAGCAGGGAAAAAAAAAAATCTGCTTTTGAAAAGGAAAATTACTATTTTAACCAGGCCATAGAACATCTTATGATACAGATGTTGAAGGAATTAAAACGTTAACATGGGTGTTAATTGGAATGAGTTGAGGGCCTATCAAGAACAGCCTCGACCAGTCTTCAAGGGCAGACCAGCGATGGCCAAGGAGGCCACTCACAGACACAGTGGACTTTTACTCAAAATAGGAGCTTCTGAATTCATGCCAAATTAGACCAAAGAATTCAGGAAACAGAGGACCATACGCTCAAACCACTAAGTTAATGGCGTCAGCCATTTCTCTTACACTAATAAATTTCCTGACCTTGCAATGCAATGGCCCCTTTGGAACTGCCGCATTCAGCTCTAATTGTCCAACGGGTATGAATATTCTTCACCAAGATTCTCTAATCATAACATTAATTATAACTTTCAACGTGATTAATATGTCCTGTATTGGCAACCACGAGCAATTGACCACATACATTAACCAGCAATGGGCGGCTGGAACCCTTTTTTTTTTTTTTTTTTTTCTCGGTACGGTCGGAAAAATTGGCCAGGAACATCTTTTGATAATATGGTGGGAATTAATGATGAACCCGCAACCTCTAGATTTGCATCTATGTAGGACAGTCGGCGTCCACGCAAATGGCACGTTATCCTTCCCCCCTTCCCACTTGTGCTGCCGTCCTCGGCTGGCTGGCTCCAAAAGTGAAAGCGCCCACAACTTTTTGGAAGTTGAGGGTCCAGAATTTTTATTAATGTGGGCACGTGGCGGGAGCCTGGACGCTACCATAAAAATGTCTGCGGTCAAGCCATGCATATTTTTTCAAAGTCTTCGACTTTTTGGTTTTGACCTTCTTTTGGGGTGGAAGTTTTGAGAATCGGTCCACGGAATGCAGCTCCACTTGGGCTATCTGTTTTGTAGGCCTCCTTTTTCAATTCGACTGCTACTTCTTGTTGCTGTAATTAAAGGACACAAGACTCCGTTTCTAATTTCCCAAACCCCACGTCCCCGCCCTTCAGCTTCTATATAATTAGAGAAATCGATACATTTTACTTGAGATTATGAAGATCAGAAGAATAAAATATATAGATATCTTTTTCCTATGATCATCATGAGCAAGATCGTAGTTCATCAAAACCACCCGAAGTTTGACCATCTTAATTAATTTGGTTTACATGCCCACAGTTTTCACCCTCTGATTGGCGCATAACATCACTGTTATAGTTTGACTTGTCAATACATGTGATGGGGGTGACGATGTGTAGTCTAAGACAACAATGCCAACAAGATCATTTATCTTCGCTTAATTTTGCATGTGATCAAGACCCATTTTATACAATTTCACAGAATGACGTATTGTCCTGTTTAGTTTACCAGTAGCTAATTACTTATACATAGAAGAACAAGGAAAAGAGGACGAGAGAGAGAGACATAAACTGGGTGCATAAATTTTCTCGTCTTTCTTCTTGAATGTAACCTTCATGGATTGGATCTTATATCTTAGAGGAATCATACAAAAACAGTAAATGGATTGGCGGTTATAATATATCTTTGTGGCTGTATTCATTAGTTTTTGAATCTCATATCATTGGGGATTTGACCCTAAACCTAACACACATCAATCTAACAGAAAATTGTCAATGTATTAATAATAGTTGGCATTTCACACCAGGGATCATAATCCCAGTTTCCTACATATAAATTGTCTCTATTCACCGATAAAATAATGCTATCAATCTTATGTGCATATTTCCCATCAGTACAAAGTACATGAGGAGGGGGGGGGGAGCGTGCAATTGCAAAAGGCCCTTGGCTAGCTACTCGACCGGGCAATCAAAAGATTTAGACTCTAAAACGAAGCTACGATCAAGAAACGACGACCCATCTGATCTCTCTGCATCCAATAAGCAAAACCTGGAAGGCCTAGGCTGGAAACTCCTCCTCCTCTGAAGATCATGACCACATGCCTTGAAAGAATTGTTGTTCATGATCATCTCTGATTCCCACTTTCTGGATGCGACGTGGGCTGTCGATCGACTAGACACCCTTCTAATAACATTCTTATGAAAACTGCATCGGAATGATCCAGGATGCGTGGTGGGCGAACAAAGACATGTCCTGGCTTCTTGCGCCTGTGACTTGGAATCTCGGGGTTGAGCCATACCCGTGAAAATTGAGAAGTACACTCCACAGACATTGTTTTTTCTCTCCTTTTTTCGTGGCTATGTTTCTACAATGCGTGCAAACCAATGGGTCCTCCGATTTTGCCGGTGTTTTTTTTTTAGGTTGATTTGGACCTCAGCGAACTTTTGTCTGGTGCATTCCGGCTTTCCATTTTGAGGGTACTTAGGGTAATTACTGAATATTTAGTTAAGAAAACGATATGTTGGTTGCTGGTACGTTTCTTCAAACTCAATTCTAATGAAGAAAAAGTTTGGCCTTAGAGGACTGCTTTGCCAATTACGTATTAATAATCGCCACCAAGTAATGTTTGAATCCCAAATTTTGTTAAAATCATCTCTCCCAATTTAACAAAGACAACAAAATTTCAATTTTAAATTTAATTGAAGTGAACAATATAAATTTTTTATTCAATTGGATTCCAAAAATATATGTTAATTGTTGTACACGTGGACCAAAATCAAATTAAGAATCATTGTTTGACATTCTCAACAATCTTTCGTATATTTAATATAATTTTTTATTTTATATTTGATGATAGATGACAATAAAAAAATCTGAATCAAATTAATACAAAATGAAATATATCAAATTACTAGTTAAATTATCAAAACTCACTTAAAATAAAATAAAATTATTCTGTTTAATTAACTAGCAATACTAATACTTCCTCGTCATGGTAGATATGGAATGGAAACTGATTCCTATATGGTTAGCATTCAGTGCTAAGCCATTTGACCTTTGCAACTTTTGTTAACGCACAATGCGTACTTTTGTAATTGTTTGGACACGTAGGTCAGTTGCGGTAGATATGTCCGTTCAGCGTCACAAAGACATAACATGGGTCGGCCATGTGCGGCAGAGGTCCAGAGCCGGAGCCCACCTGTCAATTAGACAAAGTCCCCACCGCAAGACCCTCTAAACGGCCAACCCCATCTTGCGTCCTTGTCTAGTAAACATCATCAGAATGCAGACACGCGGGGGCCAAAAACCTGGAAACGCGGATCTCAACTGGATTTGATGGAGACATCTTAACCAACGCCCAGCAAACATTTAGATTTCTAGAACCCCTTAACTATTAATATTATCCTTACTTCATCGATTGAATGTGTAAATTTTTAACAGGCTGAGTTCTCTGAAAAATTGCTCAGTCTCCCTCTTAATCCGTTTTTAATTTATTTGCTTCCATCGAAAGCGTTACTTGTGCGTGACTTGGCTTCTCTCTGTGCTGCTTGATTACACTGTACTACTTTAAAAACCAAATAATTACAATATGTCACCATGGTGTACCAGAAACCGGTGGCTAAAAAGGTAGCTGTTCATGATGGGCCTCTATCATTGTGTTTTTAATATGACAGCGAACATTGTCGGTTGTGGGTTGAGTTGGCTCGCTTGGGCGCATTGATTTACCTCGTGGCCGTCACTCGAGTACCTGTACCGGTTGATCCAAAGTATTGCTGATCTTGATCCATAGAGCGACGTTGTATCCACAAGTCTAAAAGCCAGAACTACCACTGTACTTCCTGAAAACAAGAACGTTTAGTTGTAGGCCAACTGAATAGAATGTATAATGGAAATTTGTATGGCAAAAAGAAGGAAGATTAGCAACAGATTGTCCCAATTACCAAGTTGCTGCTTCAGGCCCCATGCTTTCAGAACCTATTGGACACTTATTTAAGTAGGCCGAAAACGGAGAAGTGCCAAGAACGAAGCAGTAAGCTGCAATAATGGAGCTTATAATCATTTCTGCCAACGAGAAGCAGGAAGTAACCGGTCTGTATGATGACAGGGCAGGGCAATGTATATGAAATATTTAAGCAGCGGAACATTTAAACTAAAAAATCTAACAGAGCAATCATCCCCTCTCAAAGATGGGCGGGCCTTTTTATGATGGCAAGTTACTCAATTGTAGCCTCATCAAGATTATAGGTTCGAATTGCGGATATTTCTCTGTGAAAACAGGATATAGTTGCACACTCCACTGTATAAGACTCGTGCAGTGGGACACCCTTCTTCCTATCATACCCTTTCGAAGGTGGCATACATAATCACAACCATTATTGCTATCATTTGATCACATGAATCAGGATGTTATGAGCAACGCTTGAAGCCAAGGACAACTGGCAGAAATGCACAAAGGTATAGCCATATATCCATCCTAAGATATACATTGAGAAATTAAAAACTCCTGGCACAACCTATATCAGGACCACATCTCTAGGGGGCCTTGTCATGATCTGAGGATCCTGCCATGAACTGCTTAGTATATACACGATGCCTTCGTTCTCTTGCATAGATTACCCAGAATATCAGTGACAGCATCACAGCAGCAGATACCATCACTAGCCCTATGTAAATCCATTTGGTATATTGCTGCAGGTTAGGACAATATGAGTGACTGATATCTGTGAATGTTTGACGCACAAAATCACAATCTTCCAACTCAACCAAGAAAGGAGCATAACGATATAAACCATAGCTTATGTTTACTGCAGATTCTGTCTGGTTATACAAGCTGGGAGTCAACCGACCAGGTGTTGTGCAAACCCCAGATGATGAAACCTGGCATTTGTAATTCCTCCACACCTGATTGAAACATTAAACAGAGGCGCTTAGTTGTATTTATTTTATTTTAGTATGCTCTAGTGGCTATTCATGGATATTTATTACCTCAGTTGCATTGCTTAATTCCACTTCACCAGGGGCACATGGACGATTGGTAAGATCGGAATTGAATGGATTGCAGAGAAGAGGCATCAGTGGACCAGATTGATTGTAGTACAAGGGTGGTCCGACTTGGGGAGGGACATTTATGTTGGAAACATTGCTGATGATGCCATCGACCATGTTAACAAGTTGGTAAGTGGCTTGCTTGGTCTGTGACAAGGTTTCTTGGGCAGTAGCATTATCTACACATGGGATAATATCATCCATTGCTGTTTTGGCGGTGGGATTCTGGACCCACTCATCCATTGAAACACAGGTATCTGCAACCACACTACAATATACACGTAGAACACCTTTCAAGTCAAACAGTTGCTTCTGTAGCAAAGCATGAAAAGGTCATGTTAAAACAAAAATCTTCAAACTACAATTGGTATGCTTATGGCATTTGTCATAGATGATGCTCCTCCAATAAACAACATGTTAACAACAGGACATGTCACCATTTAAACTATCATAAAGGGTAGGAAGATACTTCAAATTTGTGAATCTGTCGGCTTAGATAATCAAATGAACAGAAAACAGGTTACTAACTTATTATTACAATAGTATGGGCTATTGGGCTTACAACTCTTAAAGTTCATATGGCATAGAAGAAAACTAAACAAGAGATCAGACACACAATTATTGTTCATTAAACACAAAGATGCAGTTTGATAACGGTAATGCTGCATGTTTTACACAGGGGAAAAACACTTACTTGTGAAGCAGAAGAAATACACCACACAGAATGAATGTGCTTGCAACAAGAATCCACCCCAGGATCACCAAGCTGCAGAGCAGAGTTCAACAAAATTAGTGCCTTTCGTTTTTTCTGACTTCATACGTGAAAGACAAAAGGTCTGTTAAGGTTACATCACTCACAAGTATACAAGAAACTGCATTCCAAGAATGGAGAATACTGCAATCAATGTCGCCATACCAAGAAATTTAGAGCTTATATATAGTTATAAGAGATCAAAAAAATGAAAAATTATCTTTCTATGATTATAGGAAAATAACAAACTTACAAAATCCAAGAAATGCCAAACCAAGCATTACAGCGGCAAGGAATATTAGAGATAATCTCCTGCAATGTATCAGCACAGTGCTCATAAAAATTATATGTTCGATGAGCAAGCAAGCACTAGGATTTGAAAAAAACAAAAAAAGAAAAAGGCTTTTGCCTACGTGCTGTCCAAAACATCTTGTATGTCTTTTGAATTCTTCTGCGTACGAGTGGAAAGAATGCTACTGGAAGAATTGATCTTCTTCTCAATATTGTCAATGCTGCCCTGGATGCTTGACGGAAGAAAAACTGAATTCACGTCTACATTTTTTGCTGAGGCAAGATAATCTGACACGTTCCTGAGGTTTTCAGCAGTAACATTTGCCCGGTTCACAACAAATTCCAGTGTATTTGTTGAAATATTGTGAAACTTCCCTTGACCAGTGTACAGAACAACACATCCTACACTGAAATTGCAAAGTATAGCTTATCAGGGTCTCATCAAATTTGATACTGAAGTAAACATGTTAAAAAAAGAGTTAAAAGAGAAATAGTTTCTTACATTGCAGCAATTGTGAAGAGAATGAGGAAAATGAGAGAAAGCGCATAGCACACTCGAGAATAGCCATAAGGTTCTCTTCGACAACAGCAATAACAGAGACAGATAAAGGCCAAGCATAAGCCAAACACTACAAACCAAATTCCAGCAATGACAAAGAAAGGAGCCGCTGTAAAGCCCACAGACTGCATTGTTTAAGTGATAATTAGAGAAAATAATTGTATAAGGAATGTCAATTAACAAAATTTGTAAAACAAAGAGGTCGCTTTAGCATAAACTTCAGAGAAGACAATCCAATCTTATTATAGCACAATGTACATAGCAGTAAGTTATATAAGAGGGTCATCAGTTTCCAATTCCTTGTAATCACAGCTGCATAAAATTAAACAAGAAGCCACTAGCCAATGGCCATTTAATAAACAATCAGAGGCCACCAGGCAAAAAAGAAAAAAAAGAACTTCTAACTACCGCAGAAGAAGGAAACCCCAAGTGAAAAAACACAAACAAGATTACAACAAGAAGAAGCAGAAACAATAATAATAGGTTAAAGAAGAAGAAGAAGAAAAAAAAAGACTCACAGCCCAGTAATGATTACTGCTGATATTATAGCCACCAGTGTAGCGCTTAAAGTTGTCTAAAGGGTCTCTCCTTTGGGTTCTCTGTGCAGCCAATATCAGAGAAGACGAGTTGCCTTCTGCAAGGTGCCTTCTTTTCTCCCATGAAACCACTGTAATATGTCCTAACCCCCCAAGAGCTACTCCTATAAATCAAGAAAACCACCGGAATATGAATAGAAAAGACAAGAAAACAAATATTAAAAAAAGAAGGGGAACTTTACAAGAAAGGACAATATATTAGGAGCAAAATTCAAAGTAACCCCAACATAAAAAAAAAAAACAAAGGAAAAGATCAAAACTTTACCTGGAATACGTAGAGTTTGGACGTGGGTGCTGAGTGGGGTAGCTCCTGAAGAGGATGTGACGAGAAAAAGAAAGAAACTGAAGGCAACAAGATTCAGTAGTAGTAATGGGTTTGATCTCTTACATGACATGGTTCTTGATCTTTTTTTTTTTTTTCCCTTCTCTTTCTTGCTTTCTTTTCTCTGTTTCTGTGCTATCTGCCCCGAGAGAGAGAAAAACGGAGAATGTGCGTGCGTGCGTGCGTGCAAGTGTGAACAATTCTGCAATATTTAGAGAAGAGAGAGTGCTTTGGGAGATCTACAGCGCTCACCTTAATAGGTAAGCTGGTGTAAAGACCAAAAGAGAGATGCCATTTTTCAAATTCTGATTTACATGGCTTGTGGGAATATTAACTTTTTTTTTGTGACGAAAATACCCTTTGTTTCAAGTTAGTTTTTTCTTTTCTGAATTTGCTCCTAGATTGATGCTTCTTTTGTCCTGGTCAAGTTTGCATTGTCTTTCACAAAATATGGGGAATTAATTAAATTTTCCTTTTCCAAAGCAATTAGTGAGATGAGATTTGTTAAAAGAAATTGAATTATTTTCAGACTTATTGAACAAATTCGGTTGTTAAAAAAAAATAATAAAATTAATAAATAACCGCTTCAGAATCGAATTACAATCGAACATTGCTCCGAATTAAGAACTCATGAAATATCTCCCCAATTTCCATTTTTCTCCTTTAATTAATTAATTTTTTTCACCTATTACTTAATTATTTTAATTGGATTTTAATGCAATCTCTCACTTAATAATTTGCAGCCCTCTTTGGAACTATATTAACGTATTAATATTTGAAATCTAAACATTCATCCGCCATAAATTTTATGGTATTTATATATTTAATCCCTATCTTAATTAAATCAAAACTTTTGGACAAAGGTTTTAATGGCACGTGCATTGGTAGCTGAGAGGAATTGATACAAGGAAATCATCTAGCGCAAACGTGTGCAACTTAAGAATGCATGGGAACCCATAGATCCAACGGCTCAACGCCGTCCAATTCAGTGGCTCCGACGGTTGTAAAACAATTCAGACGGTGCACTGATACGCAGAGAATCGGGGATCCTTCACCATTAACGAAGCGGCAGATAGGCCAAACCTTGCAATCTGACAGATGACAAATGCACAGAGATATTGCCGCGTCCCCACCGTAAAGTCTCTGTCTCCCTTCGTCTCTCCACATCATATATAATTTTTTTAAGCATTTAAATAAATGGAGAGGCACAGTCACAGGTCGAAACGTGGACACGGTTTAGTTCACTAAGAACGCGTTCTGGGTGTCCCACAAAAAAAGATTTTGACATTTGAACTTCCCCCAGCGTCCCCATTTACCAATCTTGTTTTTTTTTTTTTTCATCTTTATTTATTGTTATTATGCTAAGACTCAATTATGTATAATAAAAAGGTGTTCGTTATCTTTATTGATATTTTTAATGAATATATATATATATTTATATATATATATTTGTGATTACTATGTATTTATGCAGTAATGCTATTGCCTTAAAATTGTAAGCCACGAATATACACCTATACATAAGCACGAAAATGGATAGAAGTCATTTTAAATCTTCTTCTTTGTAGGGGTCCCTAAAGCAACAACGTTTTTGGAACCATTTTGAACTGACCCATACTGTGAATGTTTGATGGTAATTAGGCCAAGGACTTTTGTTACGTGAATGTATGTCCTAATATTCTGATTGTTTTAGGTAAGTGTTTTTCGTACATTTATGATTTTTACTTGCGTATTAAATGACTATAAATACTTGATATTGTTACGTGATGCTTTTCTCGAGTCCATGTTCTTCTTGCCTTACCTTCTATGTACCATTAATTACTGTTAATCGATAGTTGACTAATTAAGAAAGTGACATATACATATAGGTCAATGTGGGTGTGCGTGTGTGTGTGTGTGTGTGTGTGTGTGTGTGTGTGTGTGTGTGGTTTGTATAGTTTTTTAATTGACAATTTTCTAGTCCTGGAAGTTTACGCAAATGGAGCTTTAAAATGGTGTTTACGGTCCCTGTGTTGCTAGCGTATTGATTGATGATCTTAGTGATCTGGACAATCATCAACTGCCCCCCAACTGCCGAACCCGAATAGGCCTACGTTGCCAAAATATGAAGTCATCTTAAAGGTTAATTCCAAGATTGGAAATGTGCTTTCTGGTGCAGTTGTCAATACTTAAAAGAACATAGAGGTATGGTGTATATATATCATGCTAGATATGTCCGTCCTGGTGGGCTTTTTGTGATTTCCAGGGTCTTTGGGGTGTTCATTCTGGTGGAAGTGAAACTGCCATTTTTATTTTTTTATTTTTGGGTTTAGGTAGTTTTGGTATCAATTTATGCCCTATTATATAGTTTTGTAATTAAACGTAACAAATAAAAAAACAACATTATATAAAATTAAGGTTTTTTAATAATAAAAAATTTGTTGTCGTGGTATGAAATTATTTAATTTAATTAAATAAATAAAATTTTAAAAAATATCATGTATTAAATTATACTAATATTAAAGGTTAAGGCATTACACATGCTTCACATTATGGGAGACAGTAGAAACTAAAAAGAGAAGGGAAAAGTGACCAAGTTTTAACTTTAATCACTCGTCTTTCTGGTGCGGAAAGAAAATCCATGAAGGAAACTTGAGACAAATCAAATCAAGCACAAACGAGGGCACCAGTGGCTTACTATTGATCTGTTTGTAATGTGCATCTTTGAATCTCCAACTTCGCTCTCCGGTGGGAAATCGGAATCCTGGGCTCTCAAACTTCAACAGTGTCACTGATTTGCGTACCAAATGTCTTAACAGTACACTTTGATCCTGAAAGTTCGGTTAGGATTTCAAGCTCAATGATCATCAGCTGTTTGACATTTTTTTTTTTCT
Organism: Kandelia obovata; assembly: GCA_021464305.1. Taxonomy (NCBI): domain Eukaryota; kingdom Viridiplantae; phylum Streptophyta; class Magnoliopsida; order Malpighiales; family Rhizophoraceae; genus Kandelia; species Kandelia obovata. Next base: position 640,770 of record CM038481.1, read on the forward strand.
TTTTTCCAGGGGCTGAACTGAACCATGCATTTTACAAATGCAAGTGATATATGTGCCTGGATCATCCAATGCACCGAGATTATGGGTTAATTTCCTTAATTACATGTGATTTGCAGGTTCTTGGTGACGAACATGCACCACCATTCACCCTAAGACATATCCCAACAATAAGTTAGCGGTTTATTTTCTGACACACCACGTGATCCATCGATGGGACGCTAGGAAAAAGAAACGAAAATATAATTTCAAGCAACAGAAATTTTCCAAGCAACAATTTTAAAAATGGCAAAGCTTTCAAGTTTTTTTTTTTTTTTTTTGAAAAAATCTTCTGGAGTTGGATATAAGAATGCGAAATTTATGTAATTCTTAGAGATAAAAAAAAAAAAAAACGAAACATTAATCAAATGTTTTAAAAGGATAAAGTATATATGTAAAATCTCACCTAGAATTGTAAAAATCGGAGATTGGTTATTTGGGTCCAATTGAATCTCGACTCCGAGACCTTCTGTCCTGAATTTCTGATACCCATCAGCCCAACTTCCTTTCGTAGAACTGCTCCCTGGCGTGGCTATTAAGAACCCATATCCAATTTTGGATTAAGGTATTAGAAGTCTTCCTGGGCCAGTGAGCTATCAATCAATGGATCCTGTTGGCCCAAAATTACTTCTCCCTAGTCGATCCAGAAGGGCCAGTAGCCAGTGTGACCAATTAATTTCAGACAATCCATATTTAAACACACACATACAAAAACAAAACAAAACAAAACAAAAAAAAAAAAAAAAAGGGGGGGGGGAGGAACATAAAGATAAAACATTGCTAATATCGCAAACCGACATAAATAAATTATGGGTCGTTGTTTGCTCAATTGCTTTTGCTTATTTTTCTCGTCCTCATTCACAGGGTTTAAATCTCGGCACTCTATCTTCGAGGAGAGATAGGAACGGTGCTGTCGGTAATGCCGACTGTTGATAGTCAAAAGCATCATTATCCGGTGTTAATGGAGAATTATTGGGAGGAAGGGAAAGAGGGGAGAAGGGGGGGGGGGGCTTAATGTTTGTGCAAGTGGGATAAATTTAAAGCACAGAAGTGGTTAATGTTTGTGCCAGTGGCGGTGACTTTGTCAGACAAATGCCAACTGAACCATGTAAGAATGTTGATTAATTTTGAACTGTCCTGTTAAAGGCTTTAGATATTATGATGTGTGGTTTTGGGGGCTCATCGAATGGTGTTGTTGAATTTGGAGTGCTCTGATTTGCGGAATTAATTTATGTAGCACATTTTTCTCTGTAATTTATTTATTTATTTATTTATTTTTGTTAATTTCTATGACACTTTTTTCCCTGGTAATTTAAACCCATATTAGTAACCTATCTAATTGAGTCCAAACTATCCAATATGAGATGGCCCTCTCTCTTCAAGTCTCCATGTCATTTACAATGATTCAAACTTCAAGCTTCTAACTTCAATTTCTTTTTCTTTTGTTTTTGTTTTTGTTTTGATAAACCTTCTAAATTTAAATCTTAATTTTTGTATTATGTAACTATGCAAATCAAGCCTCAACGTACTTACCCTATTTATATATATATTTATATATATATGCTAATTCCTAGAGTAGTACGCAAGCATGGAATAAATAGTGTCCTCGAATTGATCAATTATTAATATAATCATATAAAAAGATAAGAAATTCTTGGGAAAATGTACAGAGCCATAACTTGGAATTGGGAGCCACGTGATGCCATTAAGACATAAACCCCGACCAGGTGATTAATTAAACTTAAATTGAAGACAGAGGGGGGAGTAGAGAACATTAATTTTGAAGGATTCAGTCAAAATATCAAGATTAGACTATCTTTTTTTTTTTTTTTTAATAATAATTAGGAGATGTCCCTTCTCATAATTCTAACACATAGGCGATCTATGAGGAATGCCTTTTCTTCTACTCATGCTAGTGGCCATGTCCTCGTCGGAAACCTTGCCAGATGGTCTTGCACAAACGTACAATCCACTCCTTTTCTTCCGTACAATCTCCGTGCACGCCATGCTCATGTTCTCAGACCCGGACGAGCCGGAAGACCAGCTGATCATTGGCTCATCGGAGTCCATAATTGTGGAACGAGGCGTATCGTTGGTCACCTCCTCGTCTCCCACGTCTTGAGGCATCAAGAAGTCAGGACCAAGTGTTAAAATGTCGCATTTCCTCAAGTATGGAGAGAGGTCTTCGCATTGTTTGAGCACAAAATCCACCTACAGATATATAACAGAACATGGAATAGAAGTCAAGTTACATTTGCTCATCGATTAGGAAGCCTCAAAATCCAATTTTCTGGCATTTATTTGGTTCCTTCCACAGTGATTACGGTTTAATTGCAATCCTTTTGTCCCATAAGATTATTATTATAATTATTATGATCACGACACAGGCTATCGTGGGTGCACTATTATTATGATCACGTAGTACTGAGGAGTTGTTCTAGCACTGGACATAAAAAAAAAAAAAAAAAAAGAAGTAAAAATAAAAAAAATCAAAGGGAATCCTATGTTAGCTAATAGATGCTTCAAGATAGTAACAATGATCTTGGTTACCTTGCACCCTAGAGAGCAATGGATAAAAGGCTCCTGAAGGCTTCTGTCGCAGGAAGTGCAATAGTTTCCAGACCCTTTGAATTGCCTGTTCTGTGGTCTCTTCTTTATAAAAACCACCTTGGCACTATTTATGGTGTAGGCCTAATACAGATTCCAGCTAAATTAGCATGCACAATTATATTTGAACTGAATTATGCTAGAATAGTGGTATATATAAGTAAGTCGGAGAGAATATGAAAAGCATAATCATCAACCTGAACATTTGAGCAGTCTATGAGCTTCTGGAGGTCTTCCAATCGGACGACGTCGTGATAAACGTAACGCCGAACCTGAAGAAGCCTATGGAAGCGATGGGATGGAATGCAATGAGGGCAAATACTAATGCAACAATCCAAGCAACATACGTTCTTTTCATTCTTCTTAGCAGTTTCATGATATGAGCACCCCACAAAGAACTTTTGTGTGTATAGTGCTTCCAACCATGCAGGCCTCTGGATTCCCTGAAAATCACATATTGCAGACAAGCAACACTTGAAAATGAATTATACACGAAGCCTAAAATTCGGATTATATACAAAAGTTAAAATTTAGGAAAGCATTATGCCTTAGATGGAGAAAAAAAAAAGAAGAAGAAGAAGAAGAAGAAGAAGAAGAAAAAGAGAGAGAGAGAGAGAGAAGTCTCATACCATGGTCTGCTTAAACAAACAAAAATAAAAACCCCACTTGAGCTCTTATCAAGATATACAGTGGTGTAACAATAGAAAGAGAGAAAGTAGTGCACCTAGATAAGGGTATTTATGGTGGTTCACAAGGGAAACAGGGTATATATTTATTCCTTGGAGAGTACAAAGCATTTTGTCAATAGGAAGGAAGAGGGCTTTGTTGTTTGTTTGTTTGTGTGGGAGTGTGCACGCTAGAGAGAGAGAGAGAGAGAGTGAGAGAGCATTATATTAGAATGGAAGTAAGATATGAAGAGAGAACGTGGGCCCTGTTTCTGGGTCTCTCCCATAGTTTACCATTCCAAATTTAAACTACCATTTGTCAATTTTTTTTGGCTTTAAGCTTTTCTTGAAGCAGCTGCTGCCTCTTTCAATATGTGTATGGATTACATTTTCACACTTCGTTGCATTGTCCATTTGTCCTTTAGTCGAGATACAAAGTTGAATGTCATACAACCATGTGTGCTCCGTTCATTCATAGATTTATTCGGGACTCAGAAGTCACCAATAAGCTGATAGTCTATAATTAGTCAGTCGTTCAAATAAAATAAAATAAAATAAATAAAACAAGATATTATGTCTGATATATTTTTGAATTTTCGGTTGAAAAAATGGGCCATATATAAGAGGAGGAACCCTATTCAGTGCCGGAACTTAACTGGTTTATAATAATTATGATTGACCATCAAAGGGGAAAAATTAAAAGAACATTGAGAAAGACAACTTTTTTTGTTTTTTTCCAGCAGCCAACTTTCGTACCTGCGCCCAAACAGACGTGTAAGAGGAAAACCCGGTTTTTGAGCAATCAAACATGGCAACAATGGACCAACCACTCCACTAATAAGAAATGAGAAGCTGTGTCCTGCTGCCTTTTAGACAATAATGGGGGAAGCTATGAGACAAAGGTTAGACAAGCACAACTCATTTAGCACTAGCTAGCTAGCTAAGACTTAGGGAACTTAATTGCCTTATTAATTACCCCTTTTTATTGCCCCTTTAAGCTCTACCCAAGAGCTACTCTCGGGGTTTGCTAATCTTTGTATATACCTTCCCCATTCTGTTCTTTCTTCCACTTCTTCTTTTATTTTTTTATTTTTTATTTTTTTTTTTTTGTGGGGTGGAGGCAGGGAGGTCTGCGCTAAATTTTAATTTTGCAACTCCGAAATTTTTGGTCATCAATGAGCGCAGGCCATGCAAAAGTACAATGGCTCTGCTTCTGTTAAAACATATTTACCAAAAAGCAGGAACGGTTGTTTTACACATTTTTGTTTCTGTATAATTAAACTCTAACTTGATATCTATACCTTAGGTGCTTAGCCAGTTGATGAGTTGTCACGAGACAATCCGTATGGACAGGTGGACCTCTTGATTTCTTATAAATTAACTTTGGAATCTACAAAATTCTTTCCTGTTTTGGCTGTGACACCATGTGTGCGCTAAATTACTTATTTATTTATTTATTTTTCTTTTCTCCCATTGGATTTGACCCTATCTTTCATTAGAGAATTTCAATCTTGAAGACAAATACAGTACAAGTGAACTAAACTTCATTAATCATGTGTACTCAATTTGTTTTAGGGAAAACTGTTGGAAACAACCATAAAAAAAAAAAACAAAACAAAACAAAAGATTAACTTGCAGATAAATAGAATGCCAAGTGAGCTTGTTAACCCAGATTGACATCCGTGTCTCTCCGATGGAAAAATAGGGAAAATCAAAAGAAAAAGGAAAGCAAAAGAAAAACCGAGGAATTATGAGAGAGATGATGAAGAAATAAAGGGGTTGCCGCCCACCACGTGACATGTGAAGGGAGAACCTGACGGGCAAGGGATCCAATGGCCTTACCATAACCGACTCTCACATATAAACCAAAGCTCTAACAAGAGAAGACTGAAGACTGAAAAGGGTGTCTGCTGTCTTGAACTAACCAAATATTCCTCTTTTCAAACATGAACGGAGAGAATTTTGCTGGCTGGTCAACGGTCAAAGATCTACCAATGAACAGAAATTTGCAGGCCGTCTCTCAATCAGGAGGGAAAAAAAAAATCTATTACTTAAAATAAGCATAAAATAGACATTTATTAATAATAATTACGCTAAAATTTATGCCTATTTTATTTGTTTTTGTACGTCTTTTTAACTTTTTTTTTTGGGAGAAAGAGACAGTAGCTTTAGAGGAACAAACAGAGGGTGAGTCAGCCCTGCGAGCCGCACGAGGGGATCTCCTTGTCCATCTGTGTGTCAACGATAGAGAGAGAGAGAAAGAGAGAGAGAGAGAGAGAGAGAGAGAGAGAGAGAGAGAGAGATGGGGTTCACATGCCCACTTAAACTAAGGGCTTACTTTAGTTTAGTGCCCCATCCCCTCATGTGCGGAGCCTTTTCCCCAAAGGCTGCCCACAAGATCACATCAAGTGAGAGACCATGACTAAAGTATAAGCACATATCACAGTCTCTCATCAATGAATATTTGATAGGGTTCTCATTAACGTTGGATCAGGCATCTGTATACCCGCTTGATTCACCGGCTGATGCGTCGCTTTCCTGTTGAATGTCGCCATGTATCATTAACTTTCATTGTTGGGCAGCTCATCAAAATGCATTCCTACTTCACTAGCTAGTGAACTGTGTTTATGACCTTATGTCCCAAGCTAATCCTAATGCCGTAGAAACCCCAGATCTTCCACTGCAACAATAAGACGTGATCATTTCAATCGTGGCAACGAGTCTAATGATTGTTGAATCTGATTGTCTCAAAGCATCTGCCTTCTGATTATTTCTCAACAAGATCTACGGTCAGAACCTATCATCTTGTGAATTTCGTAATAAGTGTGAGCAATTTCTTCTAATGATACCTTTTATTAACGATATGCCTGCCCCAAAGTAACCAATTTTCAGGTAACGTCCATCAATTTGGCTATACATTTGACATTTACTATAAGACTGACTCAACAAATGATTATGACAAGGCCAAGTATAAAAAGTGAGGTGCCAACGACTTAAATCTAGCTCCAAGGTTTCTGAGCGGAGAACATGATGAAAGATTGCTGAACTTTGCTTGTGTAGTTGGTGAGACCACATGATGTACACAAGTCCTCAATTTCCTCCTTCGTGAAGTAGTTATAGTTCCGCAGAGCCCGCTGTCCACACAGACATATTAACAATGATCATTTCATTGCAGGAGCAGTTTATGTGAATCTCTGCCACCAAATACCCCTAAAACATCTTGAGAAAGATATTCTTCCATTATACAACTTCATTCTTGTAAGTTAAAGATAAAAAAAAGTTAAGCATATACACACAAACATACATAAATCTCTAGAAAATAAGCCAATTTTCATTTTGTAGAGTCATGGGAGAAGAGGAATTGATATGGTAAGGGGGAGTGAGACCAGCTTCACATAAAGATGGAATTATCTGGTATGTTCAAGATTCAAGAGCTCCAGTATCACTTCTCCAGTGGAATCACAATCTCATTTAAAATCAGACATTTACTTCAATGCTGCCGGTTGAACAGGTAAATGACTCGAAGTAGCAGCCCAATGCAGAGGTATAAGGACACAAGCATATACATTATGCTCTGGAATACTGAGGCCCAGAATGTTACATCTACAAATGCAAATGGGAATATACATTATATGTTGTCATACCTGTCGGAAAGCCAGTGCTAACCAGGGAGTGTTTAAATTGCTTCGGAGAAAAGTTGTTCCGACAAAGACTCCGCCACCTCGCAATATCCGACAGATTTCAGCAACCTGAGATGATTAGATCATGCCACTACTTGAAATATCCATCAAATTAGAAGGGAGAAAATGATCAATATGGATATTATGCAGCCCAGAAGGACAACATTGAACTAATAGTTCAACTATATGTTACTCATGTGAAATAAATGATTGCTGGATGCAAATATCATGTGCAGAAGCTGATATCCAGTGCTTCCTTCACCAACATAGTAAACGCAATGTGCTCTTCCTCTGAATCAGACGCTATCACCAGTTCCACCAAAACACAGTGAATCACCACAGGATGTGTAATTTTTCCATACAGTCAACAATCTTAACTGCCCATACTTTTACTAGATGGTTATGCTATGTATAACATTTGTCACTTGTAATCACATATTTTCATTTATCAGCAGGTATAAATGTTCTCCGGGGGGCTACCTTAACTGTGATAATGTACTGTGGATTAAGTTTTAAGATTTCATTAGCTATAGATATTACAACTCCCTTATTCTAAGCCCTGTATGGCAGAACCCATGGCCAGGATCTCAGTGACTTCCACTTGTCTTTCCCATAGGCTCCATACTCTGCCCAAGAAAACATCTCCTTCCAGCACTCTTTTACAGGTTCATTTAAGGAGTTTGTCAAGCTCCCAGACATATATAAAGTTACATGTTTTGAAGAAATGATTTGGTTGTTTTAAAACAATTGATCACTTTAACAGCTGGTCGTTGTCAAAGAAAGAACAACAACATTCTTCAGTACATTTACTATATTAGATATAGCAGAGATGAGGGATCTCAATCACTTTTCCAAATTTTAATGATGGATATCTCAAACATAATTGGCCTTGCAGACCTGAAGGACTAGATAGCACTGGCTTTCAACTGAAAAACAAAAGAAGAAAGATCACTTACAGCATTTGAAGGAGAGGGCCAGCAATGTAAGGCTGCACCAGCATGAACAGCATCAACTGAACATGATGAGAAGGGAAGTCTTGACACATCTGCCCTGACAAGAGCAAGATCTCTGCACAATCATTAAGAAAAAGTAAGTTCGTTCTATTCACATCACAATAGGGGCTCTAGAAACAAAAAACACTCAAGGAGCAACGTTCTCACATTTTGCATTTTTATATTAGATAATCAAAGTGAGGTGAGAGAGGCTTACAAAAATGAGAGTGTATCATCTTGCTTAATGAAATCATAACATTGGCAAAGCATGTTTTCGGAAAAATCAAGTGCAATAACTTTAGAATATGTCCCAGATTTTGCAAATTTTCTGGAAAATAAACCACTGCCGCAACTGACATCCACTAGAAGACCACCTTCTGCGGGTTTGAAATACTCTTGTGCCATTTTAAACTGCACTAAAAACCAAAGGTATTGAGGTTACTTTGGAACTAATAGCAATTCCAAGGAGGATCCAGCACTAACTTTTACTTGCTTGGGTGCGAATGAAACTTGAAAAATCATCTTTTCAGTTCAGCAACAAACATAGATTTCACAGATAAACTGTAATAGAATATTTTGAATAGATCTCATTTTTTGAATAAACATTGTTAAATTGTCCATGCCTATGCTGAAATTAATGGTTAATTTGAGCCACAAAACAAGGCAAGGAAGACAAACCTCCTCATCAGGACCAGGAAAGCCACTTTGATTAAAGTTTTGACGCCAGCCTCTTTCATACAAAAAGGACACAAGCGGGCTCCTAACAAGAAGAAAGCAGAAGAGGTAAGAATTATATATCCACCCAAACTAGGAAGCTAAAAAATTGCTTTACCATAATTCAAAACCAAACTGGGCCAATGAAACAACTGCAAATGACCCTAACAAGGCTTCCTTCAATCGCCATAAATAAGGATGCCGAAAATGTTTTAGTAGAAACAGACAATTACGCCAGTTCAGGGGTGATGTATGACTATGAACATCTATTGGAATGTGTGCATGCAACAGGAGCTTATGCACGTCATGGGAAGACGAGTGATTTTATAAGGTAAAGACCATAGCTCCTGTATACCGGAACAGTTCGGTCCCAACAGGTCTGACTTCAGTGTAACCCTTCATTCCAGCAGTAATAGTAAGATCCAGGTAGTTTTCTCTGCTGGAGTACGTTTTACTGCACTTCTCACACTTGAATCCAGACCGGTAGATTGCTGATCTGCAAATTGTCCGGATATTTTCATCAGAAACCATAGAATCATTAGGAAAAAAAAAAAACCCTCCAATATGCATTACAACTTACAAGTTAAAACCTGGAGGGCCTTTTCTTATTAGAGGTTCATAACACACTGGACATGCAAATGGGTCAACCTCCAATGATTGAATCTGCTGTGAAATCAAACCCTGAAAGCAGAAATGTAACAGAGAGTAACCCTGATGCAATTCAAAGTTTTAAAAGATCACATAGCATTAGTGGGTCGGTAAACCCGGCCAATATTCAAACCCAAAAAACAAATGAGTGCACAAAAGAAAGTGATAAAACCATAAAGACTCCAAAAATTCAACCATTTTACTACCACACCGACTTTCAACGGAGGAAAAACAAACCTAGGAGAGCAGTAGCAGCACCAGAAATGATGATAAAAGATTTTGGTGTCAAGCACAAGCAGTCAATTTCTCAGTTGCCAAGAACCCGGCACTCTTCAATCATTAAATCTTGAACCCCTCTTTTGGTAATTCTTGCTTTAAAAGAAAGGAAAATAAAGAACAGCAACAGTCCAAGAACTCGTAGCAACTTAGGTCGAAAATTATCAACAATCTTGGCATTCAAGGTTCCAACTCTTTCCGCTAAATCAGACTTCTCAACTAGAAAAGGGGAGAACTATTAAAAACAAAAAACAACCCCACCAAAAAAGAAAAGCAGAACAACAAACTTATGATCAAACATTAATAGTGCCCTTAACCAGTAATTGAATGCAGCGAGTCAAAGGTGCGCGGCGTTCACAGTCCATCGGAGTTCAACGGAAAGATAAAAGGAAGGAATAAATAAATAAATAAATAAATAAAAGATGGGGTTTATGTAAGGAAGAAGTAAAAGAAGAAAAGAAAAAGGGTGATGTACGGGTTCAAGAGCACCGGCTGAGGAGGCGGCGCGAATGCCGGCGGAGGAAAACTGTAGAGCGGAGAATCGGAGACGAGGGCGGCGGCGAGGACCAAATGGGGAATGGCGGCAAAAAGTTCGTTGAAAAGAAGCAGTAGAGGAAGCCACGGCCATCGATTAGTGGTTCGTTTGGTCACACGCCTGTCTCTTATACACATCTAGATGTGTATAAGAGACAGGATAAAAGGAAGGAATAAATAAATAAATAAAAGATGGGTTTTATGTAAGGAAGAAGTAAAAGAAGAAAAGATAAAGGGTGACGTACGGGTTCAAGAGCAACGGCTGAGGAGGCGGCGCGAATGCCGGCGGAGGAAAACTGGAGAGAGGAGAATCGGAGACGAGGGCGGCGGCGAGGACCAAATGGGGAATGGCGGCAAAAAGTTCGTTGAAAAGAAGCAGTAGAGGAAGCCACGGCCATCGATTAGTGGTTCGTTTGGTCACACGCTTACTAACCGTTTTCCTTGTTTTCTCCAAGCTTCTCTCTCTCATTCTTTCCTCCGAGGCCGTTCATTTCAATGTTTTTTGCACCAGAGGGGAACGGTGGGAGTGGGACCACGTTACTCCCAATTTCCCTCCTCCAAAAATAAAATAAATTAAATAACCCAATTATTTATGAATTTATATTTTTCATTAAATATAATAATCCACTCCAATGTGGGCCGGATCAAGGCTGGGTCAAACTGATTGCGGCTTTCCTTCTTTGTGGGTTAAGTTCGCAACTTGACAGTCGGTTCCTTGTGGCCTAGTTTCTCTACATACCCGACTAATCACACAAATAATCAAATTAATTACAGAAAAAGAAATTACCCGTTGCTCTCTCCAACTCCTAATACCACTTTTTTTTTAAGGTAGCCCACATTACGGTCGGCTCAGTTTTTTCGAGTCCGATCGATCTACTTATACTTTTATTATATATATATATATATATATATTAAAAAATTAATTTTAATTTTTTTAATGATAGTGCCGGTTCAACTTGTAAGTTGTAATGCTTAACATTAATTGATGGAGCAATCCAGACTTATTAAATTGTTTCTCTCTCTCTCTCTCTCTCTCTCTCTCTCTCTCTCTCTTTCTGTTCTAGATAAGAAAACTTCTGAAGCCATGTTGAGGTTCCTTAATGTTTGTGGGTTCAGAAGTTCGTCCAAGCCTTATTTGAAGTTGATGGAAAGAGCTAAGTGTTTTGCTAAATCAAAGAACCATCAACATGGCTCCAATGATCAATAATTTAAAGTTTTATACTCCAAATTTGAGATTTGAGATTATGATCTTAGGAAGAAGAATATAAGATTTATGAAAATAATATATATATATATATATATATATATATAAATTATTCCATTAACACGGGTAGCATAAAGTTTTCTTCTCCCTGTAACTAGAAGGGGGCTGCGTGGGATGTTTTGGATGTTCCATGGCTGCCATGCCATTTGCACCAAGAGGTGTGGATTTCTGATCGATCTTGGGTATTGAATCAGGAAATTAGTACTGAAGGTATAAATAAGTTGAAACAAAGAAGTAAAGCCGTTCGTCAATCTGGAAGAAATTACTTGCCAAGTTGCAAAATACCATATCCTTTCTGCCCTTTTGATTTCTTAATATCTCAATAAGCACCAAACAGTAATAATAATTGGCGGCCCCAGGGGGGGGGGTGAGCAACATTGAGCAAGCTCGTATAAACCTTGGGATCACCTATTATTATTGATTTTTTAAGTGTAAATTGTATAATTAAAAATTTAATACCAATTTTACATATGTTTAAATTCTTTTTTCTTTTTTCTTTTTTTTTTTTTAGTTTAAACTCTCACATTTTTCTTACAATTTTACATAGACAAGCGAAAATCTAAAACTTCAAAATTATAAGGGAACTACTTTTTGTTTGTTGCATCAAGCACGCCTTTCAAAAGAAACCTAACATAACTCGCAATTTTGTCAATGGACTTATCTCCTAATCCTAGCCTGTGTTTGAGAAACTGCCATCCAACTAAAATGAAAAATCTAGAAACTACGAGAGATCACGAACGCACATGCCCGACCCGCCAGAGGATTTTGCAACTTGTTCCAAATAAACCCGAGAGACACGTGATGTCTTGTCGGCGGAGACTTCTTGGAGTTTAATTAATGACACTTGTGTATATAATTATAGATTGGATTTATTCCAACATTTTTCATTTTATCAACCCTTTGCGTGATTCTATAAACAATTCCTGTGAATAAGGGTCTCGGAAATAATGGTTGGCCAAGCATAAATCAATATCCGATATAAGTAAACTTAGGAAAGAATGTTCCTAAAAGTAAAAACATTATGTTCGTATTGACACTTGACAGTTCAAATCCTGGCCACAAGACAATGTGCACTGCTCGCTGGCTTCTATTTTATTGTGCCGCTAAGTGCTAATTAATTTAATTTTATTTTTTTTTTAAAAAGTGGTAAGGTAGGAGCTGAACCTTGGCACTAAAATATTGAGAGCCCGATAAACAAGTGCTACTTATTGTCTTGTGCACCTTCTAAAAGACAGGAACATTGCGTAGTTTGGAGTAGGCTATGCAAATTACTTTCAGACAGCGGTTCTTAACATTAGAAAACATGTTGCAGTTACTTCTGGATTCTGGCGGTGATTGATAGCCGCCGCATCAAATTTCAAGTGTCTCGGCCTATGCTTATTTGTATCTTTTCTTGGTAATTGCTTATTAGTTTGTTGCTTTTAATAAAACCTAATTTATTAAACTAGTGAGCACGCAAACCAAAAAACTAAGAGACGTAAAACTATAACAGTGACCCGCAAAATAAAAAAATATATTGTTGCGGATCACACTGTCTTATGGGATTTTAATTTTATTGTTGTATGAACTTTCAGGATCCACGTCCATTGCAGCTGGTGAATGTAATAAATAAGAGTCGACCAACGTCAGAGATATCGTCGGACATGGCGGGCCGTCCGCGTTTTCTTGCTGGGTAAAGCGTTGGCAAGCCTCGTGAACCGACAGTGCACACGTGGCGAGTTACTGTCCTGTCATATTCGAGGGCTCCCTAGATGTTGACGTCCACGAGGACCGGCCACCCCAAATAGGGCGAGCAGTCAAAGAGGAAATCGACCACGTGTGACTTTCAGCGCTTTCCCGTCACCGTCACATTTACTTCTCGTGTTGCCCTTCGGACACGTGGGGCCACCCCAGGATCGGCCTTGAAAGTCACAACGTGGCGAATTATATTTCGCTTCTTCTCATTGAATCCCACGACCGCTAACCGCACTTCTTTTTATTTTTTTCTTGCTCCAGCCGAAAACATAATTGCTCAAATATCTGGAAAATTGGCGTTGCATATCAATGGTGATACGCCACATCAATTTGATCTTACAATTGTATACGTGTCTTAATAATTGAGACAACAAATATAGTGTGACATGAAAGTAAAATTTCCTTAAAAATTTGATTTATACTAGTAATTTATTCTTACCCACAAGAGAGGGTGAATACTGAATGAGTAAAATCACAAATAGATCAAATTGATATAAGGAAAGAAATTAAAATTATGCACAAATATATATTTGATTTTGCTAATGCTTTAATTAATCCACTGATGATACTCTAATCGTAGAGACTCAAAGAAAATTTAGTTTTTTCATTAAATATTGAATCAAAAATATTGAATTGCTAAAAACTTTTTACTCAATGCTCAAAACTTTTTACAGATTATAACTTTTTATATATGGGGAAAATTGTATATTATACTTTAGAAATAATTATATTTTATGTTGTCATGGACATCTATAATTTACTCTATAAACTTTTATCTTCAACAATATTTTAGTGCATAAACCAAGGTGTCAAAAATCAAATTTTATTGAACCAATAGATTTGTGATCTACTTCAAGGATGATTTTGTGGTTATCTCAATATAAACCGTTATTCTCATTGCTCCATGATCAGTCTAGTGTCCAACAGTTCATACACATGATTTTTTTTGGATTAAAATACACATGATTTTTTTACGAGAGGGAACATAAAAATTAGCTTCATATTTATTAAAAGCAAAAAAGGGTTCAGATGATACAAGGGAAAGGTCAGATCTTTCAATGGCTTCTTCTATCATATAAAAAAGTTCCATCAATGGCTCCGACTGGCATTCATTAGATCTAATATAGAAACCTGAGGTTGGTTAATCATTCAAAAGGGGCAACGCATCATGAGGGCATCCATAATTAATCATCCAAGAGATAGAAACTCTGTGCTTCGACTAACCAAAGAGAAAAGGTATGATGGGTGTACAGGTGGATGTATGCGACAGGTGAAAAATGAGTAGTCCCATCAGAAAAAAAAAGATGTCAAATCTGTTTTTGCATGGAAGTAATATGAGACAGAACATTGCTGGGGCTTTTACTGCATGATAGCATGCTATTGAGAACAGGTTATGTTCAATCAGACGGATTCTGCAGGACTATGAATCTTCTCATTCTAGCACCAAAAGGAAGGATTTTTCCATCTGTTTTTCCTTTTTCACCAGGAAGTGTATAGATGGGTCTCCTGAATTGACCTTAGAAACTCCTCCTGTCTTCTTTAAGATGGGATTTGATCTTGAGTTTCTTGAGATAACACTATGGGAAAAGAACTCCTTCTTTTTAAAGCACATGGGGAAGAGTCACTGAAGAAGAATCTACTCAAAGACCAAAGCCCCACAACCTTTCCATTATTGTGTAATGGGCTGCCCTAATGAATCAATGATTAGTCACTTCCTTTGACAAATATGGAGTTACACTTTACAGTAGAAAGACAAAGGAAAAACGCAAGAAAGTGGTAGAAAATCCCGCTCTTAAATTCCATGTTGGATAACTTGTTCGTGGGCCCCATATATAGCCAATGGTATATATTTAAGCAGTTACCCCCCTCCAGCTGGTGCCACAATCTAAGTCCCCAAGCTGACAGTGATTCAGCAGGAGCAGCAAAACAAACAGCTATCCATAGACAATTATACAAATATTCAGCGCTGACCTCTGGAACCCATCTGACCGTTTCACTCTAATCTCTTCTTCAACCGAGCTCCTTTCCTAATGAAGCCTTCTTTTGTATTCTCTCTTCTGCTTTTCTTCTTTATCCTTCATGAGGCTCAAGGTATGCCAAGAATATGGAGTATTATTCAGCAGATCTTAGTTAAGATTGATAGGGAGATTCCAATTAATGTACGTATATTGTTCTCTCTCCGCAGGGATTCGCTTGGAAAAGGGTTTCGTGCAAGTTGAACATCAGAATGTCAATGTGGGTATTCTCTTTCTTCTTCCTTTTTTCATGATATGCATATTGGTGCAGTAATTTACAGAGATAAAGAATGGATGTTTCTGTCCCCACTCCTCTTCCGTCGCCCTCCCTCTTTTGTAATATTAATTGGAAGATTGATTTGTTATTAATATTGCAGGAGGGGGAGAACCCTTTGACAGAAACAAGGAATGATGGTATTAATGGAGAAGTCATTTTCTGCAAAGAAGGCCACTGTACAGGTACCTTCAAGAAAAAGGTTTCTGGACTGGCCAAGAAATCATCAGAATACAATCACCCATGGCTTCATGAGGATTATTATGGATCTAGGAACCACAAACCTAGGCATCATTAGTTTCTTCCTTCTGGATATAGTACCTCTTAATTTCATCTTCTATAAACAACTAATGGTTTTTATTTTTATGAAGTCTGACTTTTTGGCTAAAAGCTAGCTTTTGGGTTTTGGAAGGTTTAAACTCTTGGTCATGTACTCCCACAAAGCCATTTTTATCCCTGAGGATCAAACTTAGCAAAGTCTCTTTGAATGCATTTTCTTTGTGAACGTTTCCATATATATAAACTTCACAGACCAGCATCAGTACCATGATCTGAGCAATTGTACTATGTACGTATTGCTGCAGGAATGAATAGGAAACTTGCTACTGTGACCACCACCATTTCTACTGATACCTCCAAGGTTGGTCACCAATCACATGGTGGTTGCCACAATTAAATTTCCATTGCGCAGGGATTGATATGTTGAAGAACCTACCTTAAATATATATTTGTTCAATTCAATACAGACTGAGAAGAATGGAGAAAGTGAAAGTAAGGCTAACCCAATGGCTAAGCGTGGACTAGCAAATGGAGAAATGGGTGGTCAACACGAGAAAGTCACCATTAATTCTTCGCCAACTTCTGGGCCGCACAAAGTGAACCATGATCATTATGTGGACATCGTGGACATAGCTGAAATGGACTACACTCCAGCAAAGAGAAAAACCCCAATACACAACTAGATAGTCACGGATAGGAGAGAAGTTGGGCGAAAAAGAGAAAACAACCTGAGGGAGAAGAAAAATTTTGGGATAATAAAAGTGTAAAGATTCCATATAGGAGTTGAACAGCTTTACAGGAATGCTGCAGTTTTTCAGGGTTAGGTACTTTGTAAATGGTATATTTTATTAAAGTAATTTCATCATATGATTTTGAGAGATTGAATCGCCAGCACTTTGTGGGAGCTCCTTATGTATGGGCCTTTTAGCCCTATAATTTCCATGAGAAGCAGGGAATAACGTCAATTCAATTCATCCAACATTTTGTGCTTTTTGGCCGTTTTCACGAGCTTAGCAAAAACCTAAAATACTCAATTTTACAATCGGCGTGCATTTAAAATGACCCATAAAGATGAAAATTACAAAAGAGCACGGGAAGATTTACATCAATATGCGACAAGCATGTGCATGGAAGGTGAAATTTCTAACTCTGGGATTTCATGATTATCAGGGAACATTTGGCATCAGACACCATGGTGGTCTACCGTGTAGGCTAGCTAAGCCAAGAAAGAGTAGAAACTAAAGTTATAGTGTTAAATATAATAGGTATCGGTATATTGCTGCTACATAATGCGACGAATTTAAGACAATTTTTTTTTTAATTTTTTAATTTTTTTTTATAATTGTGTGCGTCCATTCTCGGGCAACTGGTCCCCCGGTAAATTTGGGATGGTCCCACCATGTTTGCCTTAATGAATGCAGAGTACGACATGTCCTTCCTGCATTTGTTGGGGGCCGCGTATGGTGTGGCCCAAGAGAGCCGAGATAGCCGTGAACCATTAAAATAAAGGAACCATGGTCTCCCTCGAGTCTTGAGGGCCGCTACTGCCGACCTCCTTTCCAGGCAATTTCCATTCAAACGGCTCATCACTTGTCCGACAGAGGACCGGAAAAAGAAACTCTCAGCTCATGCTCATCGTAATTTAAAATTTTAGTAGTCTAGCCAGAAAATATGAACCTTACCTTATAATTTAGTTGTGACAGGAAGATTAGAAATACGAGAAAGTTATCATGGATTATTTAATTAGGAAAGTTATTTGACTTTTCCAACTTTCTACCATGGCAAAGTGTAATTGATGAGAAGTGCTGTTTTGTAATTAGCACATTGGTCATGTTATATCGAGGTGAAAAGTTAGATTAGGACTATTTGATGATAAGTTGTGTCATTTCTTTCCTTGATATCAACCGGAAAAGAAAAAAAAAAAAAAAAAAGGGAAATTTCTTTTCGGGTAATGGAAACAATGAAGAAGCAAACTGAAAACTCCAAGTAATGTAGTGGGGGAGACGACAAAATGTGTCCCGGAAACAAGTTGACATGAAACTGGTTTCTCATTATGGTTTGGATGCTTGCAAAACGTTTCCTTATCGAGCTGCTTCACGTGGGCAACAATGTTTTGCAAGAAATTAATGGAGGAAAACACGAGATGAAGATGCTGGTCCTATGGTTTGCAATTATTAGGATAATCTCCATGCAACTTCTTTATAACTCTACAGATTTTATGGAAATTTTTCCTTAAAGGAAAGTGAACAAATTAAAGTCAATAATTATCTTCTTCTATGACTTATACAATTATATATATATATATATATATATATGTAACTCCGTTGATTTAAAACCAATCATTTTTAGAAACATGTATTACATTTTCTCAAAAAAAAAAAGAAAAAAGAAATTGCACTTACCAGAAAATAATTTTTTTTATATGAATTTGAAAAAGTAGATGTAATAACAAGATTACATGGGAAATATTAGCATATGATTGAAATAGAGCTGAAAACCCAACTTCACAATTAGCATATAATTTCGGGGTCAAATTAAAAATTTATGAAAAAAAATGTACATATAACTATATAAAAAAAATTAATACTGAACACACTAAATAATTATATATTTGTACATTCTATCTTAATTATATATACATTATTTATATATATATATTTTAAAATAAAATAAACAAAGACTCCCACAATCACACATAGCTTCTCTCTCCATCTAAAATCTCCGTTTGTGTACTAAAACCTTATATGAAAACATGCGTACGGTACGTCGTTCTTTCAGCCATTGGTCAAACTGAATGGTCATATGGTTGATTGCGTATAATTCGATCTGAGTTGATCTCATTTGAACGATAATGTGGCGCAAAAATGGTACGACTTCCAATCCAAACCTTAACGAACCCCATCTTTATCGGTCAGCAAGACCGTAACTAAAGTACATTGCCCCTAAATCCCGTTCTTGTAACCATCTATTTCTCAATTTCAGCAAATCCTCTTCAGGTTTTGATGCTGTAAGAACCCGAAAAGGCTTACTTTTGTACTATGTTTTCCTGGGCATCCCGGAGCAGATCCACACAGTTGAAACGTAGACTGGTCCTTGGAAGCCAACCGTCCCATTGGCATTCCTGTTTCAACCGATCAGAATGGTCCACCTCACTGTCGCCAGCATCTTCTTCTTCAAGATCATACTCTGGTGGGTCCGGCTATGACAAATTTTCGTTGAGATCAGCCACTTCAGTGGCTGTGATTGTTGGCTCCACCTTGTGCTTCAGCTATTGGTGTGGTTCTTCAGTTGACAAAAACTCGTTGGTGGCATTTGCTGAGAGCCAAAAAGATGCAGCAAAGGCAACTGATGATGACCATTTTCAAACCGATAAGAAGCGTAGATTCCTATTTGGAGGTAGCTATTTGATTTTTATTTATATATATAAAAAAGAAGGGTTTTTCCTTAGTACTATTTTGATTTCTTAGCGGCTTGTTTGGAGAAATCCGGATATTGATAAATTCTGTTCATTGTATTACAGATTCATTCAGGAGAAGGGTCTTCTTTAACTACGAAAAGCGCATAAGACTGCAAAGTTCCCCAGAGAAGGTATCAACCTCCTTTCGAAAATGATATATAATAATGAATGTCATCAGCAGGAACACATTGAATTATTGACAATATGACTATTGAAAAACCAAGAAAATAATAGCAACTGATTTTGAAGCAATCAGCTATAATCAGCAAAGACCAAAAACAAAGTACACCTGACCAGAAATCAGGGAAAAGGTTTATAAACTGAAGATCTTTTATGTTATTATGACTTTTTAACCATATCGAAAAAACCAATCAACCCAAATCATAATGATCTTGGTTTCATATGAAAAATTCAAGCAACACGAAAAGCTTAAATCATTGAGTAGGGCCAAAAACATATTAAATTCTAACAAGTTGAACCTTGCTTTCCTTCCTATCCGATGCATGGTGAACCTCATAGGGTGTGTGTTTAACGGGGAAGAACTTTTCCGAGTCATATTTTTGCTACGCAAGAACATAATTGTTTGCTACTGTCTGTATAAAGCTGTAGCATAAGTAAGAACAATGACCTTCAGGCCTGCAAAGGTACACCTTAGACAATTGACATTTACACTGAAGGCCAATCCCGGTTTTGAGAGGACCAATGAGGCAAGGTCAGATTTTTCTCGCCTCCAAGACCAGTGTCATACATGTTTAGTCCATAGCGGGCCAAATCAGCCCTTCGTTAGGCCATGCAATGTAGACAATTGAGCAAAAGTTTGTAATGTTTTGGTTGCCATGTCAAGTTCGTTTATTTGTTTTCAGGTTTTTGAGTACTTCGCATCTCTAAGGACCCCTGCTGGAGAAGTTCTTATGACACCCCCAGACTTGATGCGAGCAGTTGTTCCTGTATTCCCTCCATCCGAATCAGACCGTGTCAGAGAGGGATTTCTGAGAGGCGAGCGAGTCCCTGGCAAGTTACATTGTGATCCCTCACAATTTTTCATGCTTTTTGATACCAATGGTGATGGCCTCGTATCTTTTCCAGAGTAAGATTCAACTTTAAGCCTTCTGCTACTGTAATTTCCTGCACTCAATTCTATGTTTCACCCTCTGATTCATTGTGTCCGTCCGCGGGAATCAGGTACATCTTTTTTGTAACACTTCTCAGCATTCCCGAATCAAGCTTCTCCGTGGCATTTAAAATGTTTGACCTTGACAATAACGGGTGGGTCCCTCAGGCCCTTGTAGCCAACGGTTTCTCTACAGAGAACCAATTTTCAGTTCTGGATTACCTCACTCATCCGTCTCCTAACTTATTGTCTAACTTGTATGCGCATGGTTAACTGATTACAATTCTGTTAACAGCGAGATTGACAGAGAGGAGTTTAAGAAAGTAATGAGTCTAATGCGAGCTCAAAACAGGCAAGGAGCATCCCACAGAGATGGACGACGGGCGACATTCAAGGTTGTAGAGCCTGTAGAGAATGGTGGCCTGTTAGAGTACTTTTTTGGTAAAGATGGCAAGACCAATCTAAAACATGGGAGATTTGTCCAATTTTTAAGGGAATTGCAAAGCGAAGTAATGTCTTTTTCTCTGTACAAAATGTTTTAGGGTTGGCCTGGCATAAATGCTTCTTGTGCAAATGCCACTATACTGTTTCATTTTGATGTATAGTTACCGGAGGATCAATACTTCCGGTCGCATCTCCTTGCATCTGCAAATTCTGATTCTGCTGAATTTTACAGATCGTGCGGTTGGAATTTGCTCATTATGACTACAAATCACGTGGCAACATATCAGCTACAGATTTTGCTTTGTCCCTAGTTGCATCTGCTGATATAAACCATATAAACAAGTTATTAGATCGGGTTGATGAATTAAGCACAGAACAGCGTCTGAAACACATACGGATTACATTTGAGGAGTTCAAGAATTTCGCTGAACTGCGAAAGCAGTTGCATGCATTGTCTCTGGCCATCTTCAGCTATGGAAAAACCAATGGAGTACTGACCAAAACTGACTTCCAGAGAGCTGCATCCCAAGTAAATATTCCTAGAAGCTATTGTGTTACTTATAGTTTTTCTTCTAGCCTGCTCAACACCCCACTAATTTATGTTGTTATTTTATATCATGCTGTTGTACTTGTTCAAATATTTCCAGGTATGTGGTGTCTCCATCACTGATAACTTGGTTGACATAATATTTCATGTGTTTGATGATGATCGTGACGGCAATTTAAGCTCAGATGAGTTTATAAGAGTTCTTCAAAGAAGGGAAGAAGAGAGTTCCCTCCCAAGAGAGGCAGGCATCAAGGGAATACTATCTTGCTGTGCAAACTGTGCAAGAAACTACTCTTCTGCTAAGCTTCTACTTTAAAAGAAGGCTTCAAGAGGGGTGGGTGTGGGGGTCTTGACTCCTAAAAACTATAGTTAGGTCAGGCTAGTCATCTTTGCACATAGATCACCTTGTTACTTATTAGGTATTTGGGATAGCTGAGACTCCTAAGTCTATCTACAGATCAAAATGAAAGTAAAAATGAACTTTCATAACTAAATGAACTAAGTATGGCATTCCCCCACAGGCTGGGCGGTCTGGTAATGATTGGAGTAGAGCATAAAGGCCATTTGTGTTGATATGTATGTACATTGTATTCTTCTGAATTTTCCAAAAAGCTCAAGCTCTAGGAACACTACCGCCTACCTGACACTGGATCACAAAACAAACACCAAGGTATTTATGGAAGACCTTTTTTATTTCAAAATTAAATTTAATGACAGGTTTTATCAATAATATTGACCATTTTTATTTTCCAACTATTAAATTGACTCAATCATGCAACTTAATTTTCATGTTTACCTCATTGTCCATTTTTTGGACATGCAAGTGCTCATGGTCTGATTGTGCACTATTGGATATCAATCAATAAGTCAACCATTGCTTGGTAACTAAAGATGGACATATGGAGGCCACCATGAATATATAACATGGCCACCAAGCTTTATTTAGGAAAAAAAAAAAAAAAGATTTTGGACGATGAGCAAATTAGGACATGAGCAAATTCTCCTTACTGGATTCTTTTCACTCCAAGTCTTCGGGAAAAGAAAAGAAAAATGAAAATGAAAATGAGTAAGGTTTATGTGCGCTCATTTTCCTCAACAGGCATGGATTCAGTCCTTCACAGAGAGAGAGAGAGAGTGTGTGTGTGTGTGTGTTTAACCGATTGAATAAGATGAGCAAACAAAAGGAAAGTGAAATAAAGGAAAGTGCCATGAGACAGGGAAGACGTAGGGGAAGAAGAGATCCAGCATGAAGAACAAGAGACAAAAGAGGTTACCTGGGGGTGTCGGGCACTTGCGCCTGTTAGCTTCAACGTGTTCCCCTGATGCTGATAATGGCTTCTCATAAGAGTGGTTTTCTATTGGATTTGGCACCATTCCACTTTCTTTTCCTTCCTTATATGACTCTAAAACATCGAGTATGCTAGAAATCTACTGAATGTTTTGTCTGACTTCATAATAATTAAAACATTAGAGGAAACCTTTTTTTTTTTTTCATGTATCTCAGCGTATCAAAACGGCATGCACCTTGTTTGCTTCGCCTGCGCCCAGGTGAATTCACTTTGCCCTGGATATTAAAAAGCCCTAGACCCCCTCTCCCTAGCACCTCTGGTGTGCCTCGCGTCGGACTTTTGCACCACTGCAATCAACTGCAGCAAGAGCAAGACACATGTCTAACAGAATAGAGCCTACACATACAGCATGAACTTAGATACACAGAGCATCATAAACCTCAAGCATAGATGAAGAATATCAGCTCTTCTAATTACCAATTCAAAGAGAAAGATGAGGTACATGTTCAAGCAGGAAGAGTGATTTGACCCTCTGCCTTTCCTTCGGCACTAGGTCAATAGATTAACTGTTCTAAGCTGACAAATAAATGGGTTAGATTATTCAGAGGCCCAATTAAATCTAATCATGCTAAAATGATCTCAGCCCACACTCTGTTTCAGAAAATAGCCAAAAAAAAAAAAAAAACTTCTGCTTCAGCCCACACTCTAGAAATATAGAGTAACATAATCCTTGCAAACCCAGCACTGAGATTAAACAAGGTCCAACGTGAGTCAACACTAAATACTGATTCATTCGCCACCACATGAAGTTACTGATTATTCTGGAAAATTGAGATGAGACCTGCAAAACAGCTTACTGAGAGAAGGAATTTAAGCATCTGCCACATAGCCAGCCACATAAACAGTCCCAACCACCAAAAATTTCAAATGTGAATAAAAACCTCTCGTTAAGCGAAATCGTTAATAGAAAAAAGAAATTAACATGATATTCACAGAACACTCTGTAAAAACTATAAACAGCAGTGCACATGACATCACAAAGGTCTAAGGTAAGCAACAACATTTCACGTGTGACCGTGACACCGCCACATCTAGTTAGCCTTAAATGAAGAGACTTAACCTTATTTAGAGGCCTGTACCATTGCCATTATCCATATCTCCATACTTTTACAAAGCTCCACCTTAACATCCACAGGATAGACAGGTACAATGGTAGCATTTCAACCTTAATGGTTTTTTTTTTTTTATCATTCGAGCACTAACTATTGGTTGAGCAAAAAAATTGTGAACTACATTAGAGATTGAAAATTGTGGCACATAAACGAAAAGGGGAATCTAAGAAAGACCGAAAAGATTAAAATTACGTTAGAGATTTGCGTTGATCACCAGTCCTTGAAAAAATTTGTAAAGGGTTTCTTGCAACCTTGTCCTGAAGTTTGCAGTGCTACATATCTTTTGGGAGCATCCGGATGAACAGCTGCAGAGTCCAAGAGCACCTACAATCACGCAATTTATCACATTGCAGTTAATTTCAGGCAGTGGAATACAATGCACAAAGCTTAATGCCTCTATTTTAGAAGTTCATCATGGTTAAATTCATTTGTAAAGGTCATCTAGTATTCACAAGTCAAAAGTGATGGACTTAGAATTTCTCTACTTCCAATCAAAACTAGAGCCCACTTTTTTTTTTTTTTTTCCTGTTTTCTTCTCCTGACCACAAGGAGGGAGAAGGGGAGTGCATTGGAATTTGCATAGCATATTAGCTTTAAATTAGTCAGAAACAATGTCCTCGACCTTTTGGGTATTGATAGTTTTAAGGAAAAGTAGCTATCAACACAGAGATGATGATAGCCATAATCATAATCATACAATTCAATTTAGCAAGAAAAAAGTAGACAAATAAAGAATAGAGGGAAAGGCAATATACTGCAAATGGAATTACCCTCTTGTATCTTCGCTTCTGATAGATTATACATGTAAAGCATATATGAATTTTACGGTTAACTTCTACTACGACTTGCTACAAGAGGAGCGTAACCGGGGAAAAGCATAAAGATTGTAGAGTGGCTGTATTCAAAAGTGGAAACGAAGTCCATCAAGAATCTGATGATTGATCAACCTGCACATAAATCAACAAAATCGTAGAGAAAGATAATAATGCATTTTCCATCACAAAAAAACAAAAAACAAAAAACAAAAAGAAAAGAAAAAAAAAACTCCGAACAAAATTCTTTCGACAGTAAACCCCTTGTAACTTAGTTCAAGAAGTGCAGATGAATAAAAAGCCGCTCATCTTGATGTGACAAGTGGGGCTGCCAAGAAAATAAAAAAGTCTTAAATCGGTATTGACGCATAAGCAGTGGGGCTAAAACCAAAACCAACAAAGATTTCTTTGGATCCTCAAAGAACCTAAGGGTTTTTATATTGTTTGATATTAAATAACAAGAAAAAGAGTGGCCATCATATCCTGCGAATCTTGATCATCCAAGGAAAGTGGGGCTGACTTGGAATAGACATTGTGCACTGGCGGAGGGGTTTCGAACGGTTACAAAAAGAAAAACCAAGATTAGAAACCCCAACCCTACTACAATCTTACCTTATCGGGAAGAAGATGACCTGTGCATTGACATCCGAAGGGAAGAAGAGCACGGAATGCTACTCCATTTCGTGGAGAAATGGAGTTTTTGGATTCCGGACACCATCGACATTGTGTCTTTTAAAAAGGACCCCAACTCACGTTCTCACCGAAAGAAAGAAAGAAAGAAACGGGCAGATTTGCCCGCTGGGCGGCCAGTTGGTTTGCTTTTATACTGTGAAGCCGATTAAAATTCAAAATAAAAATCTTTCATTTTATTTATTTTTTAATTAACATCAATTAGAACTGGAAATTAAATATAAATATATATAATAATTATTATTATTATTTAACTCTTGAGACGATAAGAATGTTCTTCTTTTTTTTTTTTTTGAAGTTATATGTCAATCATAACAATGACCCAATGGACTCCTTGCCAACCCCAAGTCAGGTTGCCACAACCTTATTGGGCTACACAAGAGCCCAATTCCCACAACCTTAGTGAGTTTACAAGAAGCCCTACAGGTCCATTTTCTTTTTCTTTTTCTTTTTTCACTATGATTTTTTGGATTTTTTTTTTAATTATTATATTAAATTCTTGAATTTTAACCCAAGAATTTTTTTTATTTTTATTTTTACTTTTTAAATTAGGTAGGGTATTTAGAAAAACAACCAGCATAAAGTTTTCTCTAAAATTTCACCGCCTCTGATGTGGAAAAGATGAAAAAGTAGCCAATCACCGCCATGCCATTGCCTGACGTTAAAAATTAGAACCTCACAGACAAGCGCTTGCCCTCCCTCCCATAATTTTTCAGACGAACGGGACAGAAAGAAAGAGAGTAAAACACGTCTCAAAATTCAGAATCATTTACAGACAGAGAGAGAAGGAGGTGACAAGAAAGTTCCAGTATTTTCTCTCTCCCGCTCTCCACCTGTGACTCTCTCTCTCTTTCTTGGATTGTTTGATTGTGGACTTTCTTGATTGCAGGTAACAGTGGACTTTCTCTATCTCTTTCTAGGATTCCTTGATTGTGTGAATTGTAAAATTTTGCAACTTGATGCTCTCTCTCTCTCTCTCTGCCTGCTTTTGTGTCTCTTTGGTGATTGGGAGCTCCTACGGATTTAAACAGCTCGAGACGTTCTTGTTCAATCGACATCTTTTTAAACCCTAGAACTCACTTCGATGATAGCTCTTGGGAAGAAGCGATTCAGTTTTGATTTGAAACCCTGGTTTCTTTGTGTATGCCTTGTGTGCTTTTTTTTTTTCCTTGATGGGTTTTTAATTGTTTGTTTTCTAAGCAGAGAGGGTGAAATAGCAAATCTGGTGGAAATTCAAGATTCTCGAACATTCTTTTGACCTTAAAAATGTAAACTTGGGCTACAAAGTTTCTCGTCTTCCTCATGGGTTTTAAGCTAATTGTGAGACCGCAAAATTGAGTTGGAATTGAAGATTCTGAAACATTCATTCCAACTTAAAAAATATTAACTTGGGCTGGAAAGTTTCTTCTTTTAGGTGGATTTAGTGTGATAAATACTGTTTTTTAGCACGTTTAATTTTTTAGTCCATGAAAGTCTGTTGAATGTTTGTTTGTGGCAGTTTGTAATTGCTCTTGTTTTAGGATTTATCAGTTTTAGTTTACGTGGAGATATCCCATGGTTGGTACTGCTACTGGACATTAGTCGCGGCCGAAGACCACAACATAATCTTTAAGCAAGTTTAAGTGATTGGGAACTTTCTAAAATGTACCTTTTTTGTTTTTCTCTTCTTATAATATACATAGCTTGATTCAATAAATAGTAGTCTTCAGGGCACCAATTTAAGAAAGCAAAATGTTCCACCAAATGTGCAGCATAAAAACGAACTGAAAAGCTTGTTTATGTAATTTGGACAGAATAATTGTTTCTTGGACCTTGTATTCTTATTTGGCATAAGCTGCATAACCCTATTAGTGCAATATCCTTTTTTGTTTATATCCTTTTGTGATAACTGATTTCTTAAGTTGTGATATTCTGAATGCTTTTTACTTCTTCATATATTGATGCATGCTTTGCTTTGTCTTTAACTGTTTTAAAAAAAATCCTCCTACACTTGTCCTTAACATTCTTTCAGTTAAGTTGGAATTGTTATTTGATGCCATTATTGCCGTCACTGCCTCACCCTACCAAACCAGTGCAGAAAGGGGGCCAAAAGAAGCTAATGTCAGTTTTCCGTTTTAGGTTCCTATCAGTGGGAGGAGAATGGGAAGCCATGTTACCGATAAAATTTCTGTGGTTGATGAAGCTGGAGGGTCTGAAACAATGATTGAAATAAAAATAAAAACATTGGATTCTCAGACATATACTTTGAGAGTGGATAAGCAGGTTATTCGTTGGCCTCCCTCCTTCTATTTCATTGCCAATATGATTTTGGTTTGCATTTTCTTTACTTATATGACATGTAGCCATGCATAAAGCTCATGATAAGCTGCAAGGACTTTTTGTGGCCAAGTTTTCCCCTTTTTATGATATATGATTCACATTTTGAGCATAATATCTGCTGCTATGAATAGGGAATAATTAGAATCTGAAGCCTAAGAAATGTGGTTGTCTTTACAATAGACAGACTCTTCTTTCTTCCTCCTTGAGCATGGTCACAAGTTTTGCTTTTGGGTTCCCTATGGGTTCTCTACCGCAATATTCCAATGGTTACAATACTTAAACATTGAGGAGATGATTTCCATGCTTCACCATCATTCTCCTTCCCATGAACCTATACTGAGTACACTGTTGGGTCAAAATATAACCAGATGAGGCATTAAACAATTCTTTTAGTCTAAATCTGAATGCTGGGGAAGAAAGACTGGAACTGATCTCATACACAGCTTGAAAAAAGCAATATCAGTGCTCTGCCATTTCTAAACCTGTCTTATACAGGTGTTTGGTGGCAGCTCTATTTCTGTTTGCTCGAAAATGTTACACCCTAAACTATGAGCTTAGTAAGAGGTTTAGTTGCTTCTGTGGGTGTGGTGCTAACCTGTGTTTCTCAAGGGCTTTGGTTTCATCAAATCCTCCTTTTATTGTTGCCTTGCAGGTGTCGGTTCCTGCTTTGAAAGAACAGATTGCTTCTGTGACGGGTGTGTTATCAGAACAACAACGCCTAATATGTCGTGGAAGGGTTCTGAAGGATGATCAGCTACTGTCTGCCTATCGTATCCTTTCTTTTTATTTCTTTTCCTTATATGCTCATGCAAAAGAACAAGCCTTGGGTAACAGTAATATTACTTCATTGTGACTTGAAGGTCATAAGCTTAAGTCACAAAAACCTTGTTGTAAAAACTGGAATAAGGCTTTGTATATTGAACCTTTCCCAAAACCTTACAATGTGGTGCACTGGCTCCCCCTTTCTAAATGCACATGAAAATAATCTGTGCTTTTGGTTTTGTGACATTTTCTATAATGACTCTTTGTTTCTGAATAAATGACTACTATAAATGACATCTATATTAATTCATAATTCTCGTGTTCTATTTTGTTGGATCCATACCAATGGAAATGTTCTCTTGCTCTCTCTCTGTTTGTGTGCGTATCCTCAGGCATGAGCACATAATCAAATGGCTCAACAAATATCACTGACTTAGAAGATATTGACAAAATAGTAACTAATATCCAATCTAAATGTTGTCATGCAAGTGCCGCGTCTGCTCTTTTTTATCCTTTTATGTTCTAATTCCAAATCAGAGATGGACATTATATTGAGGAATAATAGCATTTGATTACCAATTGTAGGCCAAATGGAATAGGTGAAGAGTTTTTGTTGGAAACAAACTACTTGTGAAGATTTTTTGTTTGAAACAATCGGTGAAGAGTTTTTGTTTGAAACAAACTATCCTGCCCTTGCAGGACAATTTCTATTTTTCTAGTTGTGGATGATCTCTCATGGTAAATGTACTGCCTACGTCTACCTAGTTGTGTCATGTTTATGATATATTTGTTTCTTAACATAGGATAGATGTTGAGGATGGTCATACATTGCATCTGGTAGTCAGGCAATCTGGCCCACCATCACCTGAGGGTTTATCCAATCATTCAGGTTTGTTTGCTTGAATATGTGATATGCATGACTTCTCCAATACCTTTAAGAATTTATTAGTAATCATTGATGCTGCAGCAGCTGATCCTGCTCCAAGTACAGTCCGTGGTTACAGTAGCCAGGCAGGCCCCAATGTCGTAATAGAAACTTTCAGTATGCCTGAACAAGGGGATGGAGTTCCTCCAGAAATTGGCAGGGTGAGTCTCAAACTAGACGCTAAGTGGAACATGCTCTTGAATTTTTATTGTGTTGTAGAGATAACTATTATCTGTAATCTTCCCTGTGGAGCAGATTGTCTCTGCTGTTCTTGGATCTTTTGGATTTTCAAATATGGCGAGTGGCATTGAAGGAGTTGATGTTGCCAGGGTAAATCTTGATATTGAAGTTTAGACAATAATGACAGTAGGTCTTGTGGCCGATATCTAGTTTAAAGTCTGTTTAAGTGTATTTGTCAATGTGAATGAAATTTGGCAATGCATATCTTGGGAATTTATCAATGTGAACCATTGTTTGACTGAAATTTTCCAGATCAAAAAGACGTTCCTTTTATTTTCTCTGTATGTATATATATATAAGTTCATATTTTTATATTTATTCGCTTTCTGGTAATAATTGAATTTGGAAGGAGCGTTTCCAGCAAAGAACGCCAGTTGCTAGTGTTACACTGGATGCCACCGAGATGCAATCTGAACAATCTGGCATCAGGGCTCAATCTGAACAACAACAAAGTGCTTTTGGACTACCAACAGCAGTTTCCTTAGGGCCACTGCATCCTCCTGTAAATTTTGTATACCCTTCCCTTTTACCTTAATGTTCATCTTTCTAATTGCAACAGGTCTTGTGCCATTGATTTTTTTTATGAGTTTTACATGATGTGAACTGTTCCTCCTTTTAGGTACTTTCGGATTCATTGACAACGTTGTCACAATATCTGAGTCATATCAGGCGGCAGTTTGATGCCATAGGTGAGTTTAACCTGTGCTGAAAGAGTCTGTATTTTGAAATGTCAGTTCCTGTTTCTTGATTGTTTGATATGATTTCTGTGTGTTGTAGTACCAGGAAGAGGTGGAGAAAACAGTGCTAGTGCAGATTCTGCACAAATGACTGAGCAAAGAGGTTCTAGCTCTGCTTCACAATCAGTAGCTAGACAAGAAAGGCTTCCTACACCTGAATTCTTGGCAGAAGTGATGCTTCATAGTAGACAACTGCTCACTGCAGAAGTTGCAGAATGCTTACTTGTGTGTTCTTTAGAAGCAATTTTATCTGTTTCATTGATATTCTGTTATACTTCCATTATTGTGGGTTAGCCTTCTGTAGATTTCATGTATGATGGTAGTTTGAGTGTCCTTAGCATCATTTTTATCACTTGTTTAGTTTGCTATTTATTTTTAGCTTAAATATTGTGGTCCTTAGTATAACAGTAAGGTTACTTTATTATGACCTAAAGGTCACAAGCTTGAGTCACAAAAACAACCATTTTGTGACAATAAGGGTAAGACAGCAAACATTTGACTTTCTCATACCTCCCAATGTGGGGGCCTCATGCACTTAAACGCTTTTTTTTTTTTTTAATATTTTGATTTTGAAACTACTATGGAATTTTTCTAGTTTATCCATTGGACAAACAAGCCTTTTCCTCACTCTCCATCCTTTTTTTTTTTCGTTTCTTTTCAAAATTTGCAGCAACTTTCTACACAGCTAGAGAGTCAAGCAAATCTTACTGATCCAATGGCACGGATGAGTATTCAGTCTAATGCAGGGAGGATTGGAGTTGAACTTTATAATTTAGGCGCATGTCTTCTTGAGCTGGGACGTACATGCATGACACTACGACTAGGTCAAGCACCGGTAGGATTGCCTTGAGTTTCTCTCACGCTATTCCCGTCATCTTTGACAACTATGAGCTTTATGAGTTGCCACAACGATCTCTTTGCAGTCTGAAGCAGTTGTTAATGCTGGCCCTGGTGTTTTCATAAACCCATCTGGTCCTAATCCTCTCATGGTTCAGGTCTGATTCTTTAGCCCATAATACAAATCCTTTTAATTGGTCAGACACATAATTTTGCCTGCTCATGATTCCTTTTATATGCAGCCTCTTTCTTTTCAACCAGGAGCAAATTCTGGAGTCATGCCCTTGGGATCCGCGCAGCCTGGATCTACTATGGTTAATGGCATTGGTACTGGCATTGTTCCAAGACGTATAGATATACAAATACGAAGAGGTATGCTGCAAATTTGCAGATGTGGTATATTTCTGTTCCCTTTTTTGTCAGTTATATGCATAGTTAATTCTTGTTCATTTTATCAAAGGTTCATCTACAGCTGCACCCAATGCTAATCGTGAGGAACATAGTGATAGTCATCAGCCATCAGGACAGGGAAATCCAGTAACAGGCTCTGGTAGTGAACATCCGAGCAGTCAAACAGTTTCAAGGGTCTCAGAGGCTTCACCTGCAGCTGGAGAGTCCAGTGTTCGGGTAGTGCCAATTAGGACCATGGTTGCTGCAGTTCCTGGTCCATTCAGTCATCTTCCTTCCGAGTCTTCTGGTAATTCTATTGGTTTATATGGTCCAGTAATTGGAAGGTTTCAACATGTAGCTACTGGACATATGAGTACTGGACGAGGATCTCAAGCTTCCAGTGAGAATTCTGCCGTGGTCCAGAGTGAACATCATCTTTCTACACCTGAGGCAGCTGTACAACAGCAAAATATTGAAGTAGGGGATGGTAAAATTGCATAAATTGCTTCAGTATATGTTCTACATGGTTCATATTGTAGAAATATGTTTTTAAGCTAGCAAGAGCGTGCCAATATTTCCAC
The DNA here is from genome assembly GCA_021464305.1 of Kandelia obovata. Classification (NCBI taxonomy): domain Eukaryota; kingdom Viridiplantae; phylum Streptophyta; class Magnoliopsida; order Malpighiales; family Rhizophoraceae; genus Kandelia; species Kandelia obovata. The sequence goes on from CM038481.1 coordinate 672,801, forward strand.
TGGAGTCTAATTTAGGGCCTGATTTGCAGCCATGTTGGTCACCTTTTATGCTAAGCTTTTAATGATTATTCGACTCCCCTGTTAGTTGACGAGGACTGCAAGCCTTCTTGCAGCCTTGTTGGTCACCCTTTATGCTAAGTGTTTAATGATTATTCAACTCCTCTGTTAGTTGACTCCTCTGTTAGTTGACCAGGACTGTGAGCCTTCTTGTGGCCATGTTGGTCACCCTTTATGCTAAGTGTTTAATGATTATTCAACTCCTCTGTTAGTTGACCAGGACTCTAACCTTCTTGTTCTTCCAGGGTCACAGCCAAATTCCAATTCAAGGCAACAAGAGGCTCCTCCTGCACGCACTGTAAATATCAACGTCTTGTCAACTGGTGGGACTCAAAACTACCAAGGATCTCAGAGACAGATTCCCAATAGTGTAATGCATCTCCTGAGGAACCTCTTTCCTGGTGGTGGCATCCAAGTGCAAGATGTTGGCTTGCAGGGTACAGCCACAAGTTCTGTCCCAGAGGATCCAAGGGCATCCACTACACCCGGAGAAGCACAAGTTACTGATGAAGGAATCTTTTTGTCTAATTTGCTTCGTGAGATCATGCCCTTCATTTCCCAAAATCAAGGTTTAGAATCAGGTGGTACATCTTCTGGAGAAGCACAAGCACCTGAGCTTGAGATGGGTCAGGAATCTTCGACTCGGGTATGAACTCTATTTCATGAGCACTTTTTGTGGCAAGCACCTGATAGGAGCTTTGGTGTGTAGGAAATCCAGCTGATGAAATAGGATGCCAGGGAAGCATGCAAAACACAATGCTAACAGATCATTTGTCTGTAGGTTGAAAACTCCCATGTGGGGACATCCCGACACCACAGCAATACTGAACAAAGCCCTCCAAGTTCAAAACGTCAAAAGGTACTGGTTTTCACTCTCTCTTTATCAACATTTCTGCAAATGAAGGCTTTGCTAGAACACCCTGACAAGTTGCTGGTCAAAGCAGGAGATTAGGCTTCAATGATCCCCATATAGCATTAATTTGAATTTCCTAAGGCTGTTTATTTTTCTTCTTAATAATGGATTCATTCAAAATTTATCTCCATTCATGATACATCGGCCCAACAACAGTAGGATGTATGCAATACATGAAAATCTCTAGTGTGAGGGAATGAGGTACACAGGAACAATAACATTGAACTAGGTGTTTCTTGAATTATCCTGTCATCATTGGATGGGCCACCAACATTTAAGCATTTGGTCTGAGGGCCACCTTTTTCAGCATTAATAGACAAATTATAAGCTCGGCTACCCTGATAATTTTATCTGCCCGGAGAGCTTTTGGATTTTCTCCATTAAATGAGCTGCTCTTCTGGGGCTGAAAATTTGACCTTGGCCTTCTATTTATTTTTCTTCTTTCTGGCCGCAGACAGAGTGAAGTATGGCAATATCTGATTTAAGCAATGTTGCAGTTGCGCCTAATGATCATGGTTGCAGTATGATCGCTGAGTTCTTGGAAATAATTCATATCTTCTGCAGGTGTAAGGCAGCTTATTCATCTTATCAAATGTAGTTTGTCATCAAATCATTTTATAGAAAGTGGGGTTATCGGACATTTTATGAGTTAATTTGACGACATCCTCAGAGGAAAAAAGCTTGTGTATGTTTTCTTCGTCTTTTAAATTTGAACTTTGAACCATACAATGGATCATCTTGAACTGGATTTCAATCTTTTATTTGTTAGCAACAACTGTCATTCTAAGAGAACTTAGGATTATATTGCTTGTGGTCGATGGAATGTTGCCCGATGCCAACATAAATTCGGCTTGCTTTAAAAATGCTTGTAACTTTGTGTTCAACGCATCTACACCTCCCCCATCTGACAATACTAAACAAATTACATTGAAACTGCCTTTTTATTTCCAAAAAACAAAAAAAAAATCTCTAACAAAGAATTTAAACACCACAAATGATATAATATTCATTTGTTGTTCCACTTTAAAAGTGCATGCTCTACCTGACAAACCAGGCATGTTTGACAGTATGCATGATTGTGAAAAGATAATTAAATAAATGAAACCATTCATAAAAATAAAAAATAAAAAATAAAAATGAAAGAAGGAAATTTATAGGGGCCCCATCCCAGTACAAGCCCAAGATCAACATAAAAGGGCCCAGAGTTTTGGATTGTTTGGAGCAAAGCCCATTTAAGTCGGTTCCTATAAGTACAGCAAACTAGGGTTTAACAGCCCTAAACGAAGAGAGAGCTTCTTTCGTGTCCTGATCGGTTTGCCGTTCGACTCTTCCTGTGTGTTGGAAAAAAAAAAAAAAACAGAGCCATCAATCATGGCTGAGCAGGTATTCTTGAAATCTCTCTTTCTACGTTCCTCTCTTTGTTTATCTCTCTTCACCGCCACTCTTTTTGGATCTTGACTTGTGGGGGTTTTTTGTTCTTTTCTTTTGTTGCAGACCGAGAAGGCATTTCTGAAGCAACCCAAAGTTTTCTTGAGGTAAACAACGACAACAAAAAAGATAACATAGTGAAAAATTCTGGTTTGATTATATGACTTGGGCTTGTCTGTTTCTTTTTTTTTTTTTCTTTTTGTGTGTGTGTGTGTGTGTGTAAATTATAGCTCGAAAAAGTCTGGGAAGGGAAAGAGGCCTGGAAAGGGCGGCAACCGCTACTGGAAGAGCATTGGTCTTGGTTTCAAGACTCCCAGAGAAGCCATCGAGGGTATTTTTCTCTTCTGTTTTTTTTTTAAAAAAAAATATATATATATTAAATTTCTTTTCTTTTTATTTATGTGCGTATTTGAAATATGCGTTTAATATTTGGTTATGGTTTAATTTATTGGTCATTTATTTATTTATTGTCGGTGCTGGTGCTGGATGCCTATCTCTTTTAGCAGCTGAATCTGAGTCAATATCAGTAGATAATTGGGTGTTTGTGTGCAATGCGTTTTTTCTCCTCATGTTTAAATGAGCGTATGTATTGTTAATGCATCATTTTTTCTGTTTTTTTACGCCAAGTCATGCACATCAGTATTTTTTGTGCAAATCGTGGTTTTGTTTAGACTTCCAAGATCTAGTGTTTGTTCAATTTGTACAAGTGGTCATGCTATGTCATATGGGGCGATTCAGATGTTATCAAAGCAATTTTGCCTTTCATTCGAGAATATAAATTTGTCTGGTAAATTATGTAGTAACATTAAAATTTGTGCATCAGAAGATTATTGAATGTTATTCGTATTGCCATTGTGGACCTTAGCTGTAAATACTAGTTAGTCATGAGAATTTTGATCCATCGAATTTGAAATTGTGTTCTCTTAGCATCTAATTTCTGGAATGGGCATATTCAACTTCTACCTGACCCACAGATAATGCAATAGCATTAATCTGATAGCATAGAGATTAGACATTTTTCTACATAAAAGGTGCTGCAGGCATGGTTTTATGTTTTTTTTTTTTTTAATATCTACCGTCTCCCATTCTTGTTTCTCACAATTATTACTTTTAGGATTCTTGGGCTGCTTTCTCCAGATTCAATGTAGCTTCTTTGTTCATGTATGTGCTAATATTTCTTATGTTTTTTGGTATTTACTAATTCAATTCATGCAATTATGATTTTGTAGGAGCATACATTGATAAGAAATGTCCCTTCACGGGAAACGTTTCAATTAGGGGTCGCATCTTAGCTGGAACTTGCCATAGCTCCAAGATGAATAGAACAATTATTGTTCGCCGGAATTACCTTCATTTTGTGAAGAAATACCAAAGGCATGTTCCTGTTTTTAGTTTCTGGTGGATGTTTCTCTTTTGGATGCATTCCATCAAATAGAAGCAACATTTTTTTTTTTTCATTGTCTCAGATACGAGAAAAGGCATTCAAATATTCCTGCACATGTATCTCCATGCTTCCGTGTAAAGGAGGGAGATCATGTGATCATTGGGCAATGCAGGTCAGCTTTCAATCAAAAATTCCTTTTATCAATTGTTTCTCTTGCTGATTCTTACTCTTTTTCTTTTTCTTGTTGACTTCATGGTAGGCCACTGTCGAAAACTGTGAGATTCAATGTCTTAAAGGTGATTCCCGCTGGATCTTCTGCTGGTGGGAAGAAGGCATTCACCAGGCTGTGAGGCTAATGCCCATCATTTTCGCCACAAATGAGCTAGAGATCTGGTTATGTAACAATATTTTTGGAGCTTTTAGTTTCGAATGAATTGATTAATAGGCGCTGCTTTTCTTCCATTTCATATTGTTGAACGCATGATGAAGTTTTGAAGTGCCCTTGCTTTTGGTGGAATTTAAGATTGAAATTATCTTCTTGGTTCTTATCCTTACTGCTCACACTGCTGGGAATGAACTTGCTTGGTCGGTTACAGGCTTTGTTTTACGAATGTTGGTTTCATTTAGAGACTATAATAAATCCCGTGGGTTTTCAATCCTTTACATATCATACGGCTTAGAGCGCAGCACATCTGTTGTCTGCTGGTGATGTAGATGTAGCATCCTTATCTGTTCATTAGGGAATGCCGGTTTAAATTGCGCATATAAAGGTTTAATTGCTGTCTATTTGAAATTTTTGTTTATTAAAATTCAGTTTTCTCTTAAAACTTCAGCAGATTCAATTCCTCAATTTTACATGAGGGAAGAAGTGCTTGGATTTTTTGAGTTTTTATTTATGAATAGGAACATTTATGTCTACTGTTAAGTGTTTTGACCACCCAAGGTGTTACCTGGTAGCATGTCGTCTGCGAATAGTATCAAAACCATTCTTTGTAAGGAAAAATGATTTGGTATTATGTGAGATTCAAATTCAGTATTGTCTATGAGTAGAGTAACCCCCCCCCCCGGTGAAGCTATAAATTCTCTAGTGGGAAGTCCTCTTCACAAGAAAATTTAAATTAAAACGTTAATATGTAATTTTCAATCATGACACATAAAAATAATGTCTTCTTTTTTATATATAAATGTTAAAAAAGGAAATGTCTTATATTTAAAACAAATTTTATAAATATATGGGAACCTTAAACATTACATAAAACAAAATAATTTAATTTTACCCTCGGCCTTGTGTCATGTATGATTCAGGCACTGTTTAAATTATTTGTTTCTTCCCATGGCCAAAAATGGCTTCCCTGCCACTGCATTATTGGTTCTGCCGTGCCTTTTACATAACATCCAACATGGGCATCCCTTCACTGCTTTGCTGCCTTGTTTTTACTGGTCTAGAATTGTAAAAGGTAAAAGACTAAATAACTATTATGTTACTCCTTTTTTTGCGCCTGCCCTAACATAGAATGTTTGGTGTGGTCGGTCATTTGCACGAGTCCTTGTTTAGCTGTTCGGTTTCATATGATTGGAATGGTGGGGTTTGGTTACGGAATTTGGTGCAGTTTTGGTTTTTTTTTTTTTTTTTTTTTTTTTTTGTGGTTTAATCAAAAGTGGAGAGAAAAGGTGGTCCATTATTAGTCTCTTTGTGAGGGTAACAATGTCACCTTCTTAGCTTTCCAGGATGCTTTAACGGGTCGTGAAACTCATGATCATGAGCCATATTAAAATATTAAGAGCCTACTTTAGAGTCAAAGTGTGAATGTGAAGCACCAGACATATGAAATCGACCCTTAACCTATTTTGTGATGTCTATCTCTTTTCTGCATATCGACAATAGTCGAATAAGCGACAACCCATAGAGAGTAGGTAGGTAACTTGCGGGGTCAAAAGGTGTTAGCTCAAGATGTTTTAGATTTTGAATTAATAATCAATTTTTGAGTCATTTTTTTAATTTAGATTATGAAGAATCGGGGGATTTTTGTTTTTTCTATTTTTAAAATCAAAGCGAGTAAAATGTCTATGGAAAATGACGAGGTAACATGTGGGAAATAAGTCTGCAATTTCTGTATTTAGAATCGTGTTTATCTTCTGAGGCTTCTGCGGATATTTTCTCTGCATATGGAACTCACCTTTTTATACTTTACTCCAAAATGTACGCTTCCTCCTCAGCCGAGAAGGGTAGTTTGGAATTTTGCTCCACTCTATCGGTGCAGCCATGAAAGAAATTTCATTTCAATGTAACTATTTGTAGCAACTACGTATATAGCTTTACTTGATTGGACTTCTAGCCGGCCACTTCGTACCCGCAAAGCATTGGTGGTTACCATAAATGTGCAAAAATTCATACTAATCATTGCGTTGCGTTGCGTTGTTCTAATAATCAAACAATTCGTTTGCTTGTGTCGGAACAAAATCTATATATATTCAAATTTTATTAAAATATTTTAAAAAAAAATAAAAAAATAAAATGAAATATATCCCTAAACATATAAAATTATAAAAAGATAATTAGACCTTTTTACTCTGAACACTAGGTAGTATATGTTTTTAGGAAATTCAATTCGTGAACCATTTCACTGTGTTATATATAATATTCCAATCCTCTCCGAGGAAACTGATGCTTTCTTATTTTTACGACCAAAAATATTAATAAGAAGGATAGGACCGAAATTGTGGCAGAGGGAAAAGGTGGGACGATGCAACAACACTAGTCTTTAATGGGGCACGTCATCCCACCCGAGAGTAGGTTGCTTGTTTGCTCTTGGCGTCATTTGTCAAGAACCCAAAAAAAAAAAAAAAAAAAAAAAAAAAAGATTCCTTTTTCCCACAACTATGATGTAATGAAGTGGTCTCCTTTTTTCTTTGACTGCCCTTGATCTCTCCTCTTTATTTCGTTTTTTTTTTTTTTTTAAATATAAAAAATAATAATAATAATAATTTTGTCACTGTCTTCCATTAGCTGGTGGTGGGTGATCACTTGAGAGAAGCATTGATTACTTTATCAACCCAAAAGCAAAAGCCAGACTTGTGATATATGGGAGAAGATATTTTAAGAAAGAAATATTGTTGACTCATTCCCTTTCGTTGAAAGCAAAATGGGAAGCATACAAGTCATTCTTGTCTTGCATTACATTCACTTTTAATCTTTCTTTCTTTCTTTTTTCTTTTTTTTTTTTTTATCCTCTCATTCAAACTAGCCTATCAATGGCCTTGCATTTCACTTTCAAATATCGTTGGCTAATTAAAAAAAAGAAAAGTAATTAAATGAAAAGAATCTCGTGAACTAAGTTGTCATTAGCCAGAAAATTAGTTCTTAAACACATAAAAATCAATTGATTAATCGCTCATTGACAAATTTGATCAAACGTTAGCAACAAATTTTCTTTAAAAAATTATATATATATATATATGGGAAACAAAAAGATAACTACGCACCCCTTATGTTTCCTTCGCCGACTAAGGAGAAATAAAGATAGAAATAGAGTCCACTGTGATTCATTGGGACGTTAATCTATAATGATTTTCATTATTTATTTTTTTTTCTTATTTCCTTTTAATATTTCGATCACTTTTCTCAACTTAAATAGGCAAGCAAAGAGACATAATCGTCAACGTTTGGGGGAATATATATATGCTCTTAAAATATAGTATTTTTGGAAGTTAAAAGGATAAAAACAAAAATAATGCATAAATGAAAAATGATTCGTTTAATTAATTATATATTTACAGACTTATTATCTAGTAAAACTTATGTCCATAGAAATTTAAGTTTATATAAAAAAAGTCATTTTACAAAATAACTTTGATTTTTTTTTTCACTAAATAATTATGATGGTATTCCCATCCAAAGGTTACGTTACAGCCAAAAAAAAAAAAAAAAGTACAGTTAATTGAAAGACTAAGGTTGATGTGCTAATAAAACTTAAACTGTAAAGAGAGGGAAAAAAAAAAAGAGGAGAGAGAGAGAGAGAGAGAGAGAGAGAGAGAGAGAGAGAGAGAGAGAGAGAGAGAGAGAAAAGAAAAGGTCTAGAGAAACGATGACTGCCCATTTATCTCGAAAGAACTAATGAAAATTCATGTACCTCATAAATGCAAGAAAGATTTTTATGTTATGGGAAATCTGGATGGGGGGGCATTTTAGTAAATGTCGCGGAAGAAGACATACCGTGGCGAGAAGAGGACCAACGTTTGATTGGACCAAAAAAAAAAACGAAAAAAAGAAAAGAAAAAAATATAAAAATTAGAAAACGCAAAACAAAAAAAGGTCACGTGGATTATAATTAAACATAAATAAAATTAAAGTAAAAACGCAAATGCAACTGATTTTCAGCCACGCTTTCGCAGAAAAATCTGCAATTTAACGGCTCGGGGCTCACTCTCTATCTTTCGCTTTCTCTCTCTAACTGATGCCACTATAAATGAGGGGGAGGGGGGGTAGTCTACGAAATCTAAAGATATTCCTGAGAATCTTCTCTCCAATGATACAATTTTCTTTGATTCTTTCTCCTGCTCTCTCACCCTCTATTTTGTGCCTGTTTTAGCTTTGGATACCCACAAACGGCAACCAATTGCACTAAAAGGAATAACCATGTGTGTCAAAGATGCAGAGCAGGGCAGCCATGAAATGGAGAGCCTTGACAGCAGTAGCAACAAGAAGCAGACTTGGCCATTGCATTGTGAAATTTTGCATACCCAGATGGAGAATTTGGATAAAGAACCTTCCTTGATCGATTCCAGCGATGAGTTGATTGTCGGCAACTCATTTCCTGTGAGCATTTAGTCCTTTTCTCCCCAAGTTGCCTTGTTTTCTTTTCTTTTTTTCTTTTTATTAAAAAGAATCTCTTCTTTTGTTCTTTTTTCTTGAATTATGCCGTGTCCCCGTTCATCTTAAAGAAAATGAAACTGATCTGCTGCTATCTGTTTCTTAACGCTACAATTTGGTTTTAAAAAAATTATTTCTCTAAAAGGTTGCTTTCTTTCTTCTTCTTTTTTTTATTTTTTTTTTTGGGGGGAGGGGGAAGGGGGGTTTCTGTTTCATGATACTCAGTTCTATTGCTTTCTGAGTAACTCTAGGATATTTCAGGCAACGTATTTACTTGTATCGCTTGTTGGAAAAAAATTTATTACCTTCTTTAGAGATCGTTAATTGGAGTTTTAATTGCTCTCCTTTAGTACCACGAAAGCATCCAAAAAGAAAAAAAAAAAAAAAAAAAAACTTCAAAAACTGGTTAGATGATTTTTGGTGTTAATTAAGAAACAATTATGGGGATATAATCATAGTTACCTTGATATGATTTTCTTTTTTCCCCTTACTTGTTTGATATTGAAGCCATGTGCTGTGTGGCTGCGTTTTGATAATTGACACTCTCCCTATGTATTCAGAATAAAAACCAGAAAATATTTTGTGTCATTTTTGTTATTTTAGCATGATCTGATTGGTTCTAGCTGTAACTAATTTACTATTTTACTAAAACCTACCAAATTCGTTCTCTGAACAGTATATTTTGTTGGACCCAATTTGTCAGTGTTTCAACGGTATTGAAGAAATCATGACAATTATGCAGAAAATATGGGATAAACAAAAAGATTAGTTTTAATTTTTTTTCCAATTTTTGCTATGTGGTTTTATACTTCATTTCAGTCTTCAATGTTTGTATTTTGTTTTAATTTAGGATAATTTTGAATGAAAAAAAATTCAATTGTTAACTTTAGATGTTGATTGTAAGAAATTAATTTTTTTTAAAAAAAGTTTAAGACTAATTTGAAAATGTATATTCTCATTAATTTATATGTATTATGTAAACAAAATCAAGGATTATTTTCTGTCTAAAATTATTCTGAATTAAAACAAAATACCAATGTTAAGACTAAAATGAAAAGTTGAAAAAAAAAATAAAAAAATTAAGCTACAAAAATTTTTAAAACAAAAGGGGATTAATTTTATGCCTGTCCCATAAAAGATCGTCAAGTTTATGTGCCCAATGAGTGTGTGTGTTTCTGACTTGTGTTTGTGTTAGAATAAGATTTATGAAAGGACTGATAAAATGTCCTGCCAGCGCTGTTTTCACTTTGTGCTTCTGTTACTGATACGGTGAATAGTAATACTATCATTTTTTACTAAGAATTATTTTGATCAAGAAAAGAATATTGATAGATGTAAATCATTATTACTGCAACCAGATTTGGGATGGAAAATTAGTTTTTAGATTGCTTTCTTAAGCTACTTATCATCTTTCTAATTACTTGTTTTGATTTCATAACTTTATGGCACATCCAGTTGGAAAGCATTTGTGAAGACAGAGCAGTCACAGAGAGGAAAACAAATCTGTTGAACGATTTTGTCCCTTCCCTTCGCTCAGGCGAGTGGTCTGACATTGGTGGTAGATCTCATATGGAGGATACACACATTTGCATCAGCAACTTGGCCGAGAAATTTAGTTGTAGATTACTCAGTGATGAAGTCATTTCTTTCTATGGTGTAAGTTTTTCATCCTAAAGTATTTTTTGTCTGCAATTTGGCCGTAAAACCCTCTGTTTGTGAACATTCTTTGTCATTTGTGTGTTTCAACTTTCTCCCTGGGTACCAAAAAAGAATCCCAGTTTCTCAATCAATTAGTTCTGAGGGTAGACCTTTTCTGATGTAAGTTTGTATACACCCAACTCTTCCCCATGTATAGCGTGAGAGTCTTATGTACTGTGATGCCCCAATATTTTGGAAGTCAGAGCATTACCAGCCAACAAAAACACTGATTTTCATCTTATTTTGATGAACTTATAATAGCAATCTCTTTGAATAAAGGTTTTTGATGGACATGGAGGAAAGAGTGCAGCACATTTTGTTCGTGACCATTTGCCAAGAGTCATTGTTGAAGATGCTGATTTCCCTTTAGAACTTGAGAGAGTGGTCACGAGGTCATTTGTGGAGACTGATGCTGCATTTGCAAAGTCAAGCGCCCTCGAGTCTGCCCTCTCTTCTGGCACCACCGCACTCACTGCAATGATATTTGGGAGGTAAGCACCTCAAATTCTTAACTGCTGGTTAGCTATTAGTTTTTCTGCTTGATCTAGGATGATGTTGCCCATCCAATCTCTTCTGTCTACTTTCTAATAAAGCTAAGCTGAGCAAACCTGAATGAGCAACCACCATTAAGGGCTTGAGATAAATGATGGACTAGAAGTGAATAGAACACTGTAGGGATATGACAACATGCTACTTGGAAATGGCCAAAATTATACTTGTAACAAGAATTGCTTGTGGTGCTATATATCTTTCTTGTTCCAATTCCACATAAAGTATCACCTTTTGAGGAGCTGCAGGCAGTACTTTGTTGCCTGCTTGCTTATTTAGGTCAACCAAACTAGTTCATATTTCCTAAAATTTGGACAGATCTTTACTCGTGGCAAATGCTGGGGATTGCCGGGCAGTATTGTCAAGGCGTGGAACGGCAATAGAGATGTCAAAAGATCATAGACCCGGTTGCAATAAAGAAAGGATACGGATTGAATCCTTGGGTGGATACATTGATGATGGCTATCTTAATGGTCAATTAGGAGTTACCCGTGCATTAGGTGATTGGCACCTTGAGGGGATGAAGAGTGGAACAGGCGGCCCCTTGAGTGCTGAACCAGAACTTAAGCTGATTACGCTGACTCAGGAAGATGAGTTTCTGGTCATTGGAAGTGATGGACTATGGGATGTCTTCTCCAGCCAAAATGCAGTAGATTTCTCCCGAAGGAGACTTCAAGAGCACAACGATGTGAAGCTTTGCTGTAAACAAATGGTAGAAGAAGCAATAAAACGGGGAGCAACCGATAACTTGACAGTTGTGATGGTGAGCTTTCACTTGGAGCCACCTCCACAAGTTAATGTGCAGAGAGCGAAAGTCAGACGAAGCATTTCTGCTGAGGGACTTCAGAATCTCAAATGTCTGTTACAAGGATAAAGCTGAAATTTCTTTGCTGGCAAAAGGTAGGTTAGCAATAATGTACGGTTTCCCCCCCACTTTTTGTGTACATAAATTCCTCGGAAAATAGAAACTGCAATTTTCCTGCATCTTATTGTTGTAATCTCATTCAATTTCAAGAACAAAAACTTGGTAGCAGTGAAAGGTCGCAATGTATGCTTTGTTCTCCGTACTATCATTGCTTAGCGACCATAAGGTTTGTTTGAGGTTCCAAACTTGGGAAGGTGATTGTTGGCCTGTTGCAATCTAACCTATTAGGCTTTGGGCCATGTAAATTCACTTGTGGTGATAAGCACTTGCAAATCTTTTCGCTTTTAAGACTGTCAAAAGGTAGTTTGGCAGCGAGAAAAAAGATAATCTTCGAGTCTTGAAAAATAGAAAATAAAAAAATCCCACAGATTTGATGATCTTTCTTACCCTTTTACTAACCAAACACATCGGATTATATTTCCAACACATGAACATACAAAAAGGTCCAAATATTTGGATTCGGATTTGCAACTTTCACACAGCTTTTGGGTTGGGTTCAAAGGTGAAGCTCAGGGGTTGAGGGGCAGTTACACTAGCAGCTCAAAGACTCGGATACACTTAATCTTACATCCACCATTATAAAAAAAAAAAAAAGAAAAAAAAGAAGAAGCATAGAATGTCTCCAACTACAACATCCTTCAGCTATAATCCACGGCCAAGCAGAAGCAAGCATCCTGCAAACTATAATATCATTTGTTGATGAATATCGGCTGCTTGCTGAGCCAGCTCAACCATCATAGCCTCATCGAAGAACTTGTTGATGCTCACATCCTCACTCATTCCCTGGCAATCAAAACCAAAGGAGATTTATCAGTTTCTTGCACACTTAAAACCAAAGAATCAAATTCTTAAATTGCCAAGGAATTGTCAGTGAATGTGAACGAGGAGTAGGTGTTGGTAGGGGGGCAGTGCAGGGTTAAGGGAAGGGAATGGAGGGAGGAAGTGGCTGTACCTTGCGACGCCTTGTTTTCACCATAAATTCTCGAGCAAGGTGCTGGATTGGTGCAGGTTCAAGTGGCCGCAAAACTATGCTCTTATCTAGGGGATCTCCAGGGACTATAGCCCAATGATCAAATACTGAAAGGCAAAATGCTTGCCCCTGCGTATGGTACCTCAAGTCTGTCTCGAAACCAAATGACTCTATAACAGGTAAAAACGCCTGAAATACAAAATGAAGGAAACAAAAGGTAAGATGAAATTCAAGCATATGCTATCCTCCCCATAAAATGTGCAACTAATACTCATTCTTCACTAGTGAAGTTGAGAGAATAAGTAAGCACTAGTATGGCTTAACCAGATATTATTATAACTAACTTCCAAGTCAATAAATTTTTTAGTTAGCATAGAAGTTGAAAACCAAAAGGACAGTTTCAGTCTACCACTGAATGACACCAACATAAAACAAATACCTGCATTCTGATTTAGAAAAACAATAATTACATTTAAACATTATTGCAAGACAAACTAATTTGTGGTATGCCACCTGCCATCTGGGACTTCCACAATTTTCCATGCACTCATTTGCGAATTGTCCTAGCAGTGATTGAAGTTTTTACTTCATATTATACAGATAATTAAGGTAGGCAAAGCACAGTAGTCAAACCTTAACAATATATGCAGGAGTCCCAGGCTGAGGAACATCTGCTGTAACATGTCCACGTCTGCGAGACAACACTGTATAGATTGCAGAGAGGCAGTCGATTGGTGTTTGTATCTGATAAAATGGCAACAAAATTTTGATAGCAAAATCAGTCCAAGATAACTAAGTTCATGGAGTAGTGACAATTACATGCAGTAGTAAGATGTTATCACGTTAAAAAATGCAACTGCGACTGAAGTGAGCATTGCCATTTCTTAAATTGTGCAATTACAAGTCGTTACTGCACACAGGTCCCTTTATATATAGCATACTTGATCAATATAATGCAAGTAGCATTCACCTCCACATAATACACTGGTTCCATGAGCCGTGGGGTTGCCATAAGAAAAGATGAATAGGCCACCCGTCGAGCTGTGGGAATAATCTGACCAGATCCCCGATGCAGGGGTTCAGGTGCAATTCTTGCATCAACTATCTTGAATTTAACATTCCTGATAGGCTCATCACATAGTGGCCCTTCTCGTGCACCCCACTGAAAACTGGCCCAAAAAAGAGTAATGAAAAGAATTAGAGGATGGATTTCCAAGAGTAGAATGCAGAATATAGAGCAATAAAATGAAAATTCATTTACCCTTGCACAATAGAATCCTTGACAGCACCAAGCAATCCCTTGTCAACTTCAGTAGGGAGTGTGTCATCCAACAAAATGTTAGGTCCCTGCAGATTCCAAAATTGTGAGATAAGAATGTCAAATTAGTGGCCATCCATCTAGACAAGGATCAAAATATGCTTTTTCTAAGGTACCATGACACAAGCAAGATCAAATGCCTTGGGATAATTTTCCAAAGACCAAACATGGTGACAACTCCGCAACCATATTACCTGCTTATCAGGGCCAAACGCCCATATAGATCGTGCTGCAAGCAAATCCCAGTCATATTTTGTTTTGAAAAAGTCACCAAGAGCTTTTCGGTTCCAATCAATGCTTACAACTCCATTCTCAATGTCTTCAGCAAGTCCTTTCTCTAATGGCTCTGCAATCTACGAAATAAAGGCAAGCAACTCTCAATGCCCTAAACTAAGATAGATTATGGGAGCAAGAAAAAAAGAGAGTAAATAGGACCTGAATCAAGTAGTAGCATGGATGGCCACCTTACCATGGTTATTTTATTTTTCTTGTTAGGTGTTTCAGCAAAGCATTTCATGGATGAAGATTCCACCACAGTTTCACAGAATGAGACGACAGGATCTGCTACCTATGTTTTGCATGAAATATTAAATAGAAACAGACAAATAAAAGCAGAAATACACCAGAAGTTCATAAAAGAAGAGATTAAGGAATAGAAACCTTCACTTCCACTTCAGAATAGAGCTCTCTCAGGTCCTTCATAATGGAATCCAAGTACAACTCTCCAGTACCAAGAATAGTGTGCTCACCAGACTCTTCCACTTTAGTAATGGCCAAAGGATAGCTTTTGCTGATCTTCCTAAGACCCTCCACCATTTTTGGTAACTCACTTGGGTTCAGAGGCTCAGTTGCAGTTTTCACTACCGGAAGAGTGTTGAACTGCAGAGGCCGGAATATGTATATGTCTTCATAGTTATAATTCACATTACAAAGAGTTGCAGTTTTCATTATTGAAGCATCAACACCTTCAATTAGAACCCAAGAACCAGGAGGAGCCATGCTTATGGGTAGTCTGTACCGAGCTTGATAAACCCACAGCTTGGTCACTTCTTTTACCGTCATATCCTCCTCATCATCTGGTGAATAGCCCTCTCCCAGTACCTTTACAGACTGCCCAGTCAGAATTTGGCCACTATAAACCCTGCCAAAAGCATCAAAGGCACTGCAATCTGACTTGGGATACAGCTTAGTCACATTGACCATTGTGGGGCCAGAAGGGTCACAGTCTATCATTGCCTTGTAGATTGTAGAATCTTTTGGCCCAGTATATATGTGATCAACTTTCCTAGCAGCAGCATCCTTAGCAGAAGGTATATATTTCACCAACATATCAGTAAAGCCCGAGGCAGGACCAAAAACTTGGCTACATGCCAGCCTCAGCAAAGGCCTCACATTTAATTTGTAAGCTGCATTGGGAAGGGTGACACCAAGCTCAGCAAGAGTGGTCTCCACACTTTTCTTATGTTCCCCAATAACTTGGCTATATATTTTGTAAAGGGGTTCCAGTACAAATTGAACAAATGATCTTTCTCCTCCACTTGTTGGGGGTTTCTTCTTAAATGCCCGGGTGTCTGGATGATAATACGTATCCCCCCAAAGACGAGTTGCAAATTTATCAGCATCAAATGGGATACCATGGAGTTTGAGGTACATTTTAGCAAATGATTGCAAAGTGAAGGACCATCCTGCAGTTGCACTTGCAAAACAGACATTTCCAGCGGCTGGATCTATAACTTGGACATTTCCAGCAGTGGAAGAGAAAGCAGATATGTGGTTATTAATGACTTCTATTGTATGCCTTAGCTTATGGTAAGCATCCTTTGGAGGCAATTTAAGTTCTGTTATCAGCCTGTCAACCTTGGAAACAAAAACTAAGTGAATGGCATATCATCAACCATTTGGAAGATGTAAAATTAGTTTGGAAGCATCAAGAAATAAAAGCACAAGCTGAGGTTCCAGGTTACCTTGTTGATAACAACCACAATAGGCAGGTGCTCTTGGATTGCATGACGAATTGCCCTCTCAGTGTTTACCTGCACATTGACAAAACATCACGCTTATGCTATGAGGCAGCTATACCATGTTCAAAACATTCCATGTGCATCATTGATAAGAAGATAGGTCTGGGAACACTTACCACACATGTTGGCCCCAACCCAAACTAAAGCACTCACTGAATTCATGTCTAACTGAATGGGTCCTAGCCTACAGTTGGTTGTAAACTAAGGACGGAATAAATTATTCAAACAAAACACACAAGAATTTGTACCTAAGCAACAAAAATAGGTTCACAAATTAGGCTGCAATGCATTTAAAAAAAAAAAAAAAACCCAAGCCAGTGTCTCCAGATAACAGCTATTCAATCTATCAATAATAAGGACCTAAAGAATATGGCTTACCATCACTCCTTCACCTGCATCTACAATCAACACTGCACCATCAGAAAGCCTAAGAGCAGCAGTCATTTCATCAGAGAAGTTGACATGACCAGGGGTATCCATGATATTACACAGGTACGATTTCGAATTACCATCCTCGAGAACAAGTGACATAGGAACCGCCTTGATGGATATTTTCCTTTCTTGCTCATCAATTCTTGTATCCGTATATCTTATGTGCTTCTCACTGTTTGCGTCGAACGTGGGCATATGATGCGTTTGCTCAACCAACATATCCATGAAAAGCGTCTTCCCATGGTGTAGGTGGCCGACGAGGGCTACATTACGTACGAGACAAGGGTTGGACATAAGACCAACAAGAAACTGAGTGGACACATATGTGGAGGAATCCTTAACCCCAACCTCAAACTTGAGATTTCTAACAGGTTTAATGATGGGCTGCTCGAGGGGCTGCTCGTCTTCGTCCATGACCAGAGTTTCAACATCTTCACCATAAACCTCTTCCGCTGTCGGGTAGTACTTCTTGTCTTCTGCAAGGACAATCTGATTATCCATGTCAACATCATTGGACGCAGTCATCCAGCCATTTGGGCCATTCGCTGCTTCTTCGCCGTCGGACGCCGCCGCCCCTTCGTCTCCACGGGGCTGGTCCGGAAGTTCTTCATCTTCTTCTTCTCCCTCGCCATCGCTTTCCCGGTCGGATTCAATTTCCGGACCAATGTAGTTACCGAACTCATCATAGAGATTATCATCCATTTCGGTTCAATTAAAATCAAAAAAAAAATTGAAGATAAAATGGAAACGCACCTGTCTCCGAGAGAGAAGAAGCCGAGATTTTTTAGGGGTTTTTGGAGGGTTTCTTGGAGGATGCCTAACCTTCTAAGTCAAGATCGTTTCTTGAATCCGGTTGGTCCTCGGAAGGCGGAGCGGCTGTAGAACGTTGGGCCTACTCACCTTGATTTGGGCCTATAAATTCTTTTGTTACGGTATAAAAGTGCAATGATTGTATGAGCGACTAGACCTGTTCAAATCTCCGGTTGGGTTGGTCCAAAGGCCAAACCGGCCCAATGAAAGCACTGTTGCTTCAGCCCAATACTGGCCCTGTCAGAACACTTGAACCCTAGCCCAAGCCAGTCCATTTTGTAGACTATGGTTGTGTAATTTCAGTTGGGCCACGATCGAACGCCCACTTTAGGGGGTTTTTTTAAAGCTAAATCGAAGCCGAGAAAAGCTCCAATCCCAAAATATGCCTTGGATTCCGGTTCGAATGCTCAATTATATGACCCGAATTGACCGATTCGGACCTTTATCCTTTGACCCTCTCTCTCACAACTTTCTTTTACTTGTATGTTTTTTTTTTTTGCCTTTATGAAAGATTTCAAATTCTAATCTTTAAGAAAATAGTATAAGATTTATGAAATCAAATAAATGAGTGATTTGGTTAACATCTTTTCCAAATTTTTCCACATGAGAGTGCCAAATTTTGTCATCTTTTCCGTGTGCGAGCATTGCCAAATATTTGATTTTCATTTTTTTTTCAAGTTAGATTGAAAGCTTGGAACAGGACAAACGAGGGGGTCCTTAGCGGAGTGGCTGGTGCAATTGGTCAAGATGGGTTGAAGTAACATCAGTCCTTAGCCGATATGTCTGATGTTCGAGTGACTTTTTTACTCGTGTGAAGATGATTCTATGCAAGAAACAACGCCCTCGGGTTCAGGATTTCTGTTTCCAATGGAGAACCAGAGCAAAGAGATGGAAGTTTACTTCATTTATTGTCACTAAAGTTCTGCTTTGATGCTTAATCTGCAGGTTTTTGATGAAATACACCGGCAGCCTGTGTCCCTTTCCCTGTCCGTATTGTCCCTTCCGGCTCCTGAATCTGTTGTTGACTCGTTTCCTTTAAAGAGTCACCAAAAAAAAAAAAAAAGAAGGGACAAAGTTGACAGCAGATTGGACGTTGAACAGCAAGTCTATCTTTGACATAATAACTGCATTGGTGAATAATCATATAATTTTTCAACAAGATGATGTGCAGTCATAACGTTTTCAAGTTACCTGTTTGAAATAATTGGGCTTGGATTCGTACGTAGGTGTATGGTGGGGACTCGTAGTTTTTCATGGCCCGTAATTCATTGTGTTTATACTGGGATTGTACCTGTTATTGCCTCTATGGCCAGCAATTTCAATTTTTCTCTTCTTTTCGACCGTGTTCATAATGCTTTGATGGACAGTTGTTATATTTGCGTGGCCGAGCATGAAGAGGGAGACAAAATAAGAGTTCTTCCCTACCATCATGAGTACCACGTGGAGTGTCTCAAAGAGATGCATGGGTATTGTCATGACCACCCTTTTACCTGTTTCACTATTTCTGCTGTGTTCTTCGTAATCCAATATATATATTAAAAATTTCAATATAAAATTTTTTAACAACTCAATTTGTACATTTATATTTAATTTTTGCAAAGGAAAGTGACTACTACTAAGTGATCCGGAGGGTGAAGTAGCATGATTTCTTGGGATGGAGGTTTTCTTTTGAGTGATTATTGAAGTTTCTCCCCCGCGTTTTTTGACTTGTGATCTTCATTCGCCTGGAGGAACTACTCGCCCTTGGCGTTGTTGGGGGAGAGGATGGCACCGGTGGGAGTGGGTGAATGAAAACGTGGTTTCAATCAAACTGCAACGCTGTCGTTTTGCTTCTTGCTATTTGGCGATTCACATGCTTCATAGGGCCTTCTGGGCCCCACGTCATTCTTGGACCAGCAAATTGGTGGAGATCGTAGGCATTTGAAGTACGCCCTGCCACCCCCAACACCGTTCGATTGTACAACACATGGGTGTACATAATAATTAATAACAATTTGAGTTTTATGTCATAGATTCGAAAAAATTAAATCGTAAATTTATATTATTAAATTTTAATTGTAAATTATATAGTTAGTTTATTATTTATAAAAAAAATAGTTATAATTAAATGTTAAGATTTAATAATGTGATTATACATTCAACTATGTGTCCAATTTTTGTATTTATATAATTTATTTATTTTTAATAATTAATTGAATAACCCCTTGATTCGGACGTGCATTACTCTTGAAACGTAACATGTGCGGGAAAAAGTTTGGTAAAAGTTGTGAAAAAATAAAAAATAAAAATCAGAGCACTTCCCCATAATTCCTTTGCGAAAGTGTTATCTTCTTGGCCCTACTCTATGGACTAGAGCGTTGCATTATGGGAGATCTAATGTCAAGGTGGGGCAAATAGAAACAGATGGATAGACGGACAGCGATCTTCAGGGGAATAAGAGCCACTACAACACATTGGCGCATGCTTCATTGTTTCTCATCTCATCACCCAAAAAACAAATCACTCCTATAATGTAATCTGTCTTCATGCCCATCAAAGGATGGGTAATAAGATGTTACAGCTCCTTGTTGCGCTGTCTAGTTGCAGACTTGTCCTTTTCTATCTTTGTGCCTGCACTTTCAGGACATGGCTCCTATTGTTACAAGTTTATAGTTAACGCATATTGGACGAACAAATTCCTTAAGAATCAATAATTGAGCTTGGACATATTTCGGACCTGAAAACGGAAACTTAGTTCATGTTGACCCTCTTCAACCGGAGTCTAAGTGCTCAATTCAGTTGTGCTTAACTGGGGTCAGTTGTTGAAATTTGCTAAGAACACCAGGATCAAATAACAGGTTTGATTTCGTGCAAAGCGGATAGCACATACAAAGCTTAGAATTGCTTCATATACTTCCAAAGAAACCGCCTTGAGAATTCTGGATTTCACACAAATACAGACACATGGAAAAACGTGGGCAAACCAGCTCTGTAACAGCAACCAGCACATTTCCAATATCTTCAATGCCAATTAACTAAATAAAGAGCTGCTAGGAAAGCCGAACATGTATTTGCGTTCTGCAACAGGGGCAATGAGCATTGTTCTCTAGCCAAGGCACCAAGCAACTGGTATGGAACCTATGTGCACAGGGCAGGTGCTCCAGATGCTCGCCGGCCATGAACCTCTCGAGGCAGATGGTGCACTCCTCTTGTTCACTAGCCTTCCAGTTCAATTTGGTCCGATTGAACCTCCTAGAACCACTATTCTTTGGGCCAAACAATTCTGTTTGAATTTCCCCTGGTCCCATTGATCTGCCATTTCCATTCCTTGGACCACCTGTGCTGTTGTGCCTGCGGTATGGACATGGGATTTCCAATCATGAGCTATATCTTTCAATTACAAACTACATAAGACATGCCAATATGCGTAAATTGTTATAAATTAACTGTTACCTTCTGGTTTCTGATTGCCTTTGTACTCTTAGCTTCTCATCCAATCTTTCTTTGGCTTCTCTAGCCTTTGCTCCAAGCTTCTCATCCTCGTTTGATTTGAATAGCATACTTCTTTGCTGTTTCAATCCCAAATTAACCACTTTTTTTTTTTTTTCTCTCATTAAGAAAAACCAAAAACAACATATAAATACCAAAAAGAACATTGGCGAAGGAGAGCAAATACCACTGATGAGGCTGCAGTATGGTAGCTTTCATGGTTGCTTGTATACAAACAAAAAGAAGACCGTCGTGTCCAGCCATGCCCGGCAGCACCAGGCAGGTCCCCGCCTAGATGGAACCGTCTTCTCCGGGCACATTTCACCCCAGGCAACACGCCAGCCATTGATAAACCACGCCAAGAGCAAAAGGAAGCAAACCACCGATTAAATAAACAGGAAGCGGAGGCAGCCAATTTCACGTATAAAATACTGGCAAAAAGAAACTGGGTGTTATTAAACACAAATTGGTACCGTCTGAAAACTGTTGGAATCTAAATCTAGAAACAGTGAATAACAAATATTGGCTTAAGGCGTTTGTTGTACATACAGTGGTAGACAAAGGGATTCCATACAACTGAAAATAATTCTTTTCAATTATTACTACCCTCCTAGTAACTATGGTTGCAATAGAAAGTGTTAAAATCTGGTTAGATTACATGTGAAATAATCAAAATCATCTTGCTTTTTCTTTTCTTTTCTTTTCTCTTTTATATATATATATATATATATATAAATTGGTTTTCTCAATTCTTTCTTATTTACTCTCTCGAAAGAAAAAATGTTATTCTAATCGGAAAATAGAAACTTTGCTAGAAAAGAAGAGGAAGTAGGTGGGGATTTACTTAGCAGCGCAGCAAGATTAGATCAGGATGAAAGACTTTGAAAAAAAAAAATATATATATATATATATATATATATATATAATTTTTTATTAAGAAATCCAGTAATAAAAAATTATTATTATTAATTTTAAAATCTTAATTTTTACTTTTTTGAAATTCATGGCTGTTTAATATATATAAATAAATAATTAATTAGTTAGTGGGTCTGACCCGATGACCCCACAGCATGCACTAGCATGAAAAGTGGTCGCGTCGTGACCAACCAAAAACCTCGAGGCCTATCAAACTCCTTGGTTGTCGTTATGAGGTGAGTTGGCGTTTCTTGCTAGAGCGATCTGGTTCTCAGGCTGCCACAAATTAATTTATGATTGCCTTTAACCGAATTATGAAGGTAATTAATATAGTTTACACAAGCAAGCTGACTCATTATATCACTTTCTTCTTTTTTTTAAAAAAAAAATTTGCAATAAAAAATTCACAATAGTTTTTCTAGGGAGTAATGCTATTTTTAATATATAACAAAGTTCAAATAATAATAATAATAATAATAAACTCATTTACTTGATTTGTGGGATCCACAGGTGAATTCAACATCAATTCACTAAAACAGTGATACAAAGTTTTTTTTTTTAAAATTATTATTTATGAACCTTTAAGCAAAGCCAATTTTAATTTAAAAAGAAAAGACCTCTATCATTCTAAGTAAGGCTGTTTTTTTTTTTTGGGGGGGGGGGCAGCATGCGATTTAAGTTTTAATTATTGAGATTATGAGTCCAACTACTCTGGCACATCACATGCAATTCGACTGTATATCTAAACACAATTAAGTAAAATTTTCTATTAAAAGAATTCCCCAAGTGCAAATGTACTTTCTTTTTTCTTAATCGAGATTAGCTATTCATGCTACAAGCCTTGAACTCTTCCGCCCATCAGCCGTCGGAATGGATAATTTATACTTGTTTCTTAAGGGGAGGTTAACGATTAATTAAATGATTATTTTTGTAGAGCAATGCCCCGTTTGGACTTCATTTAAGTTGGAAATTAACCGGTGCGGTTTTAAGCATGCAATCATTTTTAATAATGTGCACTTTTCGGGCGGTGGCCGACCCGGTTTATTCCATTCACCCTGTACCTTGTTTCATGCATCAGCCGATAATTCCTTAATTAAAAAAAAAAAATTGTTGTCAATTTGTAATTAAAAAAAAAAACCAACATTGGGTACAATAATTTGTTGAATTTTTAGTTGATCTCTAACTGTGCGTTTAATATATGAGATATGATAATATAATATAAGATAAGTTAATCTAATTTTGTGTATATACAACAAACTAAGATTAACTCATTGTGTCTATATTATCTTATCACTTCTCCTGCACCAAACACACCTTATGTTTTATTTGGGAGGAGGAAAAAGGTGCAGAGGAAGAGTAAAAAAAATGCTGCATGGTGTTGCTTGGGAAGCTTTTAACTTTTTTTAGTAGAGGTAAGAGGATTGTTTATTTTTCTTTGGAAATCTACCATTTTCAGTTCCTCAAGAAACGGAAGGAAAATATTTTATTCCTCTGCCTTTTTTATTCATAAATACACACTCTTAAAAATCTCTTACATAAAGGATAAAATTAATGTTTTTTTTACATATTAATTATCTTCTTTTTCTCTCCCAACTTTTTAACCAAAACAAGGGGCACTATCTCTGGCGCTTATAATTATTCATTTGTTCATAATCCTACTGACTTGAGCCTATCCAGCGAACTCTGGAGAGAGGAGTTTTCTTGAGTTTTATTTATTTATTTATTTATTTATGGGAGATTGATTATTTGCATGCAGCTGGCTGCAGATTGCCTTCGAATATGGGATTAAGCACCCAACAGAGGGGGCCCTTTAATACATGCACTCTAAAGGGTTATGGTACGTAAGCCCACGGGATGTGCAAAAAAAATGTAGAAGGGTCAATATGGACTCTTGGGCTAGGAGCCTAAACGAACTCTGGAACCTTTCAGCCTTCTACAGGGCCATCAAAGGCTCGAAATTGCATGGTGTTCTTGCAATGCACGGGTTCCGGTTGGACATGTAACCAATGACCATTATTTCATTAATACTAAAATCATTTATTCTTTTTCAGATTGAAAATTTTAAATTTTAATTTTAATTAAACCAATTAATAATTTTGAATAAGTTATCCAAAACCCTTCTCCTTTTTTTTTCTTTTTTTTTATAATAAGGAGATAATAATTAGTTTTTATATAACTTGTAATCCAATAGGTTTTAGTTAAACAAGAATGGTAAAACTTTTTATAAAAAAATGTTTAAAAAATTGAAAGTACGACTTGGAGTTTGTTAGGGTGGGACCAACGTCAAATGAGGCCACCCCGGCACTAGTTTACAGAGTATTAATGCTCATATTTTGGATAAGTTAAATAGTCTCCACCTAATTAAAGGCAGTAATCATGAAGGAGAATCAAATCAGTGCTTTTGAAGGAAAGTGAGACAAGATCATTCTTAAAGCAAAGTAGAAGGATGGAGAACACTTCAAACTAACACGGCTCATGTCATGGTCCAGGCTTGCATTTTGACATGAAAATGGTTTACATAACACTTCCAATTGGGATCGATATTTATCTCTCTCTCTCTCTTTGTTTTTGTGAAAAAAAAAAAAAAAAGTTGTTTTTGGTTCTTCAGCCGCCATTCTTTGTTGTTTCTTGTTTTCATCCTTGAAAGGCATCTTGGAATTCAGTTGTTGCAAACCCAAGACGCTATCACAAAAGCGTGTTGTTGACAAGCTGAAGACACCGCGTGCATATGCCGCCACTGGCAACGCAGCCGGCAACATGGAATTGAATTTTGACTAGTCGTGAGGATTGGACAATTTAACTATGATTTGCTTACTAATTTTATTATCATTAGTGTTCCAACAACGTATGCCACGGCAATCAATTGCCCATTTATTATCCTCCAAAAATTTCTCCGCACGTTCCTTAATACTTCTCTGCCAGTTTCCTCTCGTCTCTTTGGATTCTCCATTTTAAGACTCCTCTTTCTTGTCTCAAGTCCGTCCCCCCATACCCCCCCCCCCCCCCACGTATAATTCTTTCTCCTCGTGATCTCAGTTCAATCTCTACGTCTCTCTTTCTCCTATGCCCCTAACTCGAGAAAGATTGACCACCGTCATGAACCCCATCAATTCACCAATAATGGAGCATCCCCAAGAAGGGGAGGATCACCTCGATTATGAGGAGTATGAAGAAGAGACGACGACGACGTTTTCGGGCATTGGGTGTGATTGTTTTGGGATCTTCTCCAGACGGGGTCGAAACGACAACAACGAAGGGAAGACATTGCTGAACCAGAGAGGAGAAGACAGAGACACGTGGCTGACCGATAAACTGAAGAAAATGAAGGAGGCTTCCGAGCTGTTGGCAGGGCCAAAGTGGAAGACTTTCATTAGGAAGCTGACCAAGAAACGAAAGAACAATCAGTTTCAATATGACCCAGAAAGCTATGTCCTTAACTTTGATTCCGGTTTCGACGGGGAAGAAGATGGATTGGTTCGCAGTTTCTCTTCCAGATTTGCTTCTGCTACTTCTAAATGACCGAGGTCGATTGTCGTTCTTGAAGATAGACTTCGTTCGTCTTCACCAGCTTGCTTTTTCCGTTTATTTTTTTCTCTGGAATTCTATTCCTTATCAGTTTGGGTATATTGGCGATGTATTCTTTATTGAATGTATGCGTTTTCCTTCCTTTTTTTTTTTTTTTTTGCATTGTACAAAAAAGAAGTTAACCGATTTTTTCACGCTCAATAGTCAATTTCTCAAATCTATTCTCATTTCCTTACTTCTGATTAAGGGTGGATGGCAGAACATAAATGGAAAAATAACAGTTGGGCCTCAAAAAATTATTTTCCTGAAAGTCGATGATGAAGGCCGCAACCTAACATAAACGGCGGCTGAGAGACAGGTAGAAGGGTAAGCAGGAGTTGGCATGCTCTGAATAGTCAACGTTCCCCCCCCCCACCCCGCTCCCCCACACACCAAAAAAGAAAAAAAACAAATAACATAAATTGAAATTACTATAAAGAAACTCAAATTTTGAACCCTTTTCGAGTGGGTTTTATAGATGGGCCCCTCTTGAAATTGCACTTTCTTGTTCTAATAGCTTGACAATAACGAGGACTCTCTACCGTATAGGCCCAATTACCATTTACCTGTTTTTTCTTGTTTTGTTTTTCTGATGCTTTTCCAACGGACGAGAAATCTCGGTCGCCCGACTCGTCGGGGGATCGAGACACGTCTTTCCAAAGAGCGCAAAATCCAGCACGTGGCTTTTCTTTTCAGATGGCTTGGAAGGGCAACCTTGTACAATACATAAGAGTAATGCTATTTTGCTTCAAACTTAATTTTTCGATTAAGCTATGCAAATGCACTAAAAGAGGAGAGAGAATAATTAAGCTAAAAAAAATTCTCTCTTTTAATATTTTTATTTTATTAAATTTAATTTGTTCATGTCACTTAAAATATATATTTATACAAAATATTTGACCTAAATTCATTCTATACTCAAAAGTAAACATATAAAAATTTTAGATTTACACTGCATAGGAGTCTAACAAAATATTTATTAATATCATCAAAACAATAGTTAAATCAAGATTTGTAAAAATTTTAAAAAGAGGATTTAATTTCATAAAATAAATTAAATATTTATTAAAATTCAATAATCTATAAATCGATAAAATAATTATTACAGTAATATATTAAAAATTCTGATTTTACATTATATAATTAAGATTTTGTATCACGTGACAGAAGTAAAATAAGAAAACTTTCTAACGGTTACCATCATGACCTAAACCCTAACATGAACTAAGACATTATCAATTTTGGACAAAGTTAAGTAAAAAGTAAGATTCCATTACTATCTCTGGTTCAACTCTGGAATATTGATTTGCATCTGTCAAAATAGGGACAATATTTCAGGCAAAACTAAATGGTAAAAAGTAACCGTTAGGTTTTTTTTTCCCCTTATTATAATAATAGATTATTTTTTTCAAAAGTCATCTAGCCGTTGGGATTGGGACCGAAAGTTCTTATTAATGACACAGCGGTCAACCCAGTTGATTATAATTTTATTATTATTATTATTATTATTTAGTTGATAATGCAACACAATGACATTATTAACTGCTACCAATACTAAGAATAAACAAAGTATATAATTCATATT
Organism: Kandelia obovata; assembly: GCA_021464305.1. Classification (NCBI taxonomy): domain Eukaryota; kingdom Viridiplantae; phylum Streptophyta; class Magnoliopsida; order Malpighiales; family Rhizophoraceae; genus Kandelia; species Kandelia obovata. The sequence goes on from CM038481.1 coordinate 699,708, forward strand.
ATATATATATATATATATATTATTAGTATAAAATCTCGTAATTTATATTATTAACTTTGTCTATGTTATGTGTGAGCCAGCCTCTCTACATAATCGTGTGTGAAAGAATGTTGTAAAATTCAAGGTAATTTTGGTCCGATGGTTCTTGCAAAAAAGTTGTTAGGCAATTAACTTAAACCTCTCATTCTTCGTATGTTTTATTCGCCTATGATGTGTTTCGCGTGCGTGTGTATTTTTTTCACTTGGAAACTTAGAAATTTCGTTTCAATTATAACGAACTCTTTTGGAAGAACCAAAGTTTTGTATTTGTTGCTTTGGATGTTGTTGCCCGGCTTGGCTATCAATTATAACGAACTCTTTTGGAATAACTCTTTGGATCTTGTCTTTACAATGGTTTTAGTTACAAATTTATTAATTTGTGCCCGAAAGGTTGAAATTAAAATAATAATAATAATCATCATCTTTTTTTAATCAATTATGGCTGTCATCTGGATGAATTCCTGACCATTTACTCAAACCCATTTTCATTTTAGTTAGTAACATAACATTTTGTTTGATTCACCGCAGAACTTGCTCACATCTGGAAGCAATTCCATGCCCTACCAACAAGAGCCTCTTGTCAAAGCGTGTCAAGATGATCATAATCTTGAAATCTATTGCTCTTCCCCCGCCTGCCTCTAAATGAAAAAGGAAATAAAGGGCATAAGGGCTTGTCCGATATCTTTCGATTGAACAGAACTTAATCGCAATAGGAGGAAATATGGAGGAAAATCAGTGAGTTTCCTGGTGCAAGTGTGGCAGTTTGAATACTTTGGCCTAACTTCAGCTTAATCAGATAGGGCCCGTACGTACAGCAGCCTCAACGTACACCCTTACCTGAATTTTCCTGACTCCTTTTAAAAATATGGCAACTTAGATTTAGGGGCTACTGGCCGATGGTATAGCCATGTTTCTGGATGGGCAAGTGACTTAATGGGGCAGTAAAAATGACAAGTTCAACGAGGATAAGTTGTGATAATAACAGGTCCTGTATCCCCAAAACTGAGATACATTTTGAGAAAAGTTCCATTGTAGTCCGTCCACCACGGTATTGTTTTTTCTTTTGTAATTTCCCCTGGTTCTATTCAGGCAAGGCAAGGGAGTATCTTGAAATTTCCGAAACGTTTCTGGGAGTTTTTATTTCCAAAAAGTTTCCAAGACGATAACTTTTCCCCGTCCTTGCAGAGGTTTCGGTGAGTTGCAAGATTTCAATGTCAGGAAGAGGACGGCTATCAGGGCATGTAATCCGTTAGATTGACAATCTTGATAACTCAAAATCATTCTCATGAACAAGGATCTTAATTGGGAGGATTGAATTTTGCAATTTATGGATCCTGAACAAATGCATTACATGCATGTGACGACTCCCCACCAACACGTGCTCTATTTACAATTGATGATGAATTCGACAGAAGATTAAGAAAAAAAAAGAAGTTGGGAATTAGCTGTCATGGACGAGGAACAAGCACTCATCATAACTACTTTTTTCTTTGGGAATGATAAATTTCTCTTTTTATGGTGAACATCTGGACAGTTGCATGCCCCTCCCCCCACCCCCTTCGCAGTTTGTGTATGTGTGGGTGTGTGGTTGTGCTGTTATAGATAGCTGCATGCTTTACTCGCTGCTTATATAGTGAGGATTTGAAGTATTTGCGAGCGCTGGAATTGGAACAACCCAAGGAGAAAAGCTTTGTTTTTTTTCCAGTGTTTCGGCCTAAAGTTCTAAGTAATCGTTTGGCCTGACTTCTTTCCAAAATAGTTGGACAGCTAACCAAAAAAGAAACGGTTACTCCTAGGAAGTTAGAGTTCCTTATTGCGGCGCTTACTTCACTTTGCTGTTGGAGAGAAGACTGAGAAATTGCTTCATTGTTACCAGAGTAACGAATTCCGTTGGAAGAATCGTTGTTGTCTAGATCTCCGTGGGTTTGTATTATGCTTATATACATACAGTTAAGATTACTTATTTTGTTCCAATTGTGTCTTTTAATTTAAGAGAAAATCTATTTTGACTTAACATTTTTTAGCAAGTTAAAATAACTCAATACAAATAATTGAAATATTGTTCATATTTTCGTCTTTACAATTGACTTCTAATAATAATTGAAAAATGTGAAAATGTAGGCCATCAGTCGTTGGTTGAGTGACCCTCTGCCATTAATTTTCTTTAAACAAGTGTAACAATGAAAAGAGTCAACAAGTTGAAGGATACAAAACCATATAGAAGATATAAAGATAAAACTAAGTGTAATCAGATAATACCTTGTGCTTGGACTGTGTTTTGTGTGGAAACCAGAAATGCAATCATCACGAAAAAACTAGGAATGAAAAACTAAAATTAGAGGGGGAAAAAACAAAATGGCTTCTTACTTTCTAAGCAATTTTCCTGTAAAATGTTCTTATTAATCAAGGATGAAATGTTTGGCGTACATGTAATGAATCTTGACCTACACATGCTCTGTTTACGACTGACGAATGACAGAAAGCAGGAGATTGGGAAGAGAATTTGGAAGTGTTTACGGACAAGGAACAATTATTCCTCACTTCCTGCTTCTTGGGGAATGATACGATCCTCTTTTTATGTGCATTGGAACATACATTACTGCTTAACTTGTGCAGTACACAGTCGCAATAGCGATGGTAAGGCCTTCGCTCGATCTCCGTGTCACGTATTGATAGGCTTCCAATTCCATCAAAGACACACTGGGAGAACATGGCAGCTGCTCCAGCCTCCATTCTCTACTTTTCCTTCTATGTTTTGTGGCTGTGTCCCTCTGTATGTGTGTGTGTATTGTTATGGTTCTATGCTTTGCTTGCTGTTTATATATGCATATAGTGAGAGTCAGTAGCGTTTGAGTGCAGGCATTGGAGCAGCCTACAGAGAAAAGCTTTGTTTAGTCGTGCTTCCTCGTGAAGTTCTAAGGAATCGTTCGGCTCCATTAATTTTCAAAGTAGTTTTACAACTAACGTTAAGATTCCTTCATCGTTATTATTGTGGGGTCTCCATTCTTTTTAACGAACTCTCTTGTAAGAATCGTTGTTTTCATTTTTTTTTTCTTTTTAATTTGAATGGAGGAAATAACCCAAACTAAGTAATACATATCTAGGAAAAGAAATTCCGACAATGTATTCTGAGAGCATCTAGGTTTGTGTGAGTTTAATTTCTACTCGTATACAGTTAAAATTAGTTATGTATGGGCTTGGTGGGTCATTCTGTATAAAACATAGAAGTCCCGGATCAAAAGTTTTCTTGACATTCCTTAATCAATTTTCAGCTCTGTTTGTTATGGAAATCATCAATGCTTATATTTATAACATTTAAATTCTAATATTATTAAAAGGGTGTTGATTCATTTGAGTATTTGTGACTGAAAAAATATATAGTGACAAATTAGTGCGATTATGGACTACAAGAGAATTTGGCGTGTAATATATATACTGTCTCTTATACACATCTGATGTGTATAAGAGACAGATATATATATATATTCCTTTTTCACTTTTCTCCTTTATTTGATATTTATTCCTGACAGTTTGTGGTGTGGGCATAAGCAATGGAGAAATGGGTAGTGCTCGTCGTCCATAGATTCGAGGACATTTTTGGTCTTATTGTACTTGTGAAAACTAGTTAGGCAATAAGTTAAAACGTTCATTCCTATGGAACCTTTAGTTCTTCGTGGTGTCCCTTGTCTATGCGTGAGAGAGGAAGGGATTCCTTCAAGGAAATTGAAAAAAAAGAAAACAGAGAGAGAGAGAGGACAAAAAAGAAAGAACAAAAGATGTTATTCTTTCTTTTGTCTTGTCATTCAGAGAACAAGACAAAAGGGAGATATTTTTTCATTGTTATTGGCGTAGGATCTCCATTGTTTTTCCCTCACAAACTTCTGCTTAATTAACGAACTTTCAAAACAGTAACGAACTCTTTTGTTTTGTTTTGTTTTTTTAATAGAATAAAGAGGTTTTGTTCCGTTAAAAAAAAAAATTTCCTTTTCATTATCGTGAATAACGACCACTTTGTTCAATTTCTTTGAGCAAAAATAACTGATAACAAACTCTTTTTTCTTTTTTTTCCACTGTATAACGAAGTCTTTTGATTTTATTTATATATATTTTTTTTTGGGGCTATAACGAACTCTTTCTAAAGTTTTCTAGTTTTGTCTTATTGAACTGTGCCGAAGATTCAAATACTTCCAAGTAACAAAATCGTTTTAGAAACTGCCTAAATTAAATGTTTAACATGTAATTAATTCTTGTATTGGATTATAGCTTCAATTTTTGGGATGATTAAATTTTGAAAATGATATTTTCACTTTTATAATTAAAAATTATGAATTTGCTTTGAGCATCTATGCGGAAATGCCTTGTTAGGAATGCCAAACCCCACCACGGCCAAACAAAACAGGCAAAGCCACTCCCATCTAGACCACACTGTCCAATTCAAAAATTTAAGAAGTTGGATGAAAATTAATTATATATTAAACTCAAAAGTGTCTCCTCATAGACAAATAGCCTGAGTTAAATTCACAATTTTTAATTCCTCAACGCAAGGTCTTTTTTTAAGCCTAAATGGAACCGGTGGGTAATACAAGCAAATGGCTTACCTAGAGGAACCCGACCCACCAAAGTGAGCCGGTATATGCCCATGGACCATGTCGATAACAACACTTGCTAGACCTTGCCCTACGGAACCCTATATATCACTAGATGGCGACCTCTTAAATTTTCTGCCACTTAGTTTTAGCCCCATTTTTAAGAAGAGGAACCTGACCCACCAAAGTGAGCCTGGTAATCCCTGGTCCATGAACAGCCAATCTTGGCCCATGGACCATGTGAATGACAAGCAGAAAATTAGACCTGATGGCCCCATGGGAGACATCATCGCTGACTGCGGGCTGAGGGGTTTACATCTTGAGCCTTTCCACGTATGCATTTCTATTCTTTTTTGGAATCTGGCTTCCGAATGTTTTTTTTTTTTTTTTAATTAACATTAATTGAAACTCAAATTCAAAATTTTTGGAGACGATTCTAATGCCATAGAGTTAAAAGCTCGTTGGTATATGGCCTCTAAGAATTCCCGAATGCTTGATTTCCCCTACCTATAACACAAAAAACGGTTAGGAAACTAGCAATGCCATGGAAAGGCTAACTGAATCGTGACAGTGGATCCTGGCATTGTTGCTGCCAAAGTAATGGACCGTCCTTTTAGAAATATCCTTAAAATAATATAATTATTAAAGATAAATAAATAATACAAAATTCCATTGCTCTGTTATGATCGTTCTAAAATGGGGTTTTGACGAACAGAGTGACCATGAGATGAGTGAAGGAGCTCGCGAAAATTGAAAACAAACTAGACAAATTGTAAAGTGGTATAATAATAATAATAATAATAAAAACCATTGAATTCTAAACGTTTTCCGTACTATACAAGCAGTGGTATTAAATCAATGGACCATCAAATGTCATTTGTAATATTTCTGTGAAAAACTGATGAACCACCGATGTCAAGGGGACTGACTGGGAAGAGAATTTGGAAGCCTTTATGGACAAGGAAGAACAATCACCGCCCCGACCCAGATCATGTTTCTTGGCTTTGAGAGAGCAAAATATTGTGAAAAAAAGAAAAGAAAAGAAAAAAACCTTTCAACATGTGCAACGTAAAGTTGCAGTGTCGGTGGTATGGCCTCCGTTCAATCTCCATATCCTGCACTGGAATGCTTTCCATCCAAGACAAGCTGACGCATTGTATCACCTACGACCATTTTCTTTCCTCTCTAATTTTCCTTTTCTAAAAATCAAGGTATAGTTGTATAGGTAGTGGGGCGACTGATACAATGACTCGCTAGTGATCACGATTGCTGGGGTGAGGAGTAATATCATGTAAAATCATATATACTGTGTGGAGTGAGAAATATTCATCTTTAAGAGCTCGGGGGAAAAGTTGGTCTGATTGGTTGAACTGGCTTTCATTGAACCTGCCGAATTTAGTTATATAACCAACATGATACATACATTTGACTCCTAGGGAGGTTTTGATTCTTAACAGTGGCAGTATGTTAGGGGAGAAAATGAGGAGTGAGATTTCTCTCACTTGGCTTTCCGTACAGTATTTATTTCAAGTTCTCTTCAATTGACATGGACACCCGCCCCTTACCATCACTCTGTCTTTTTTTTTTTTTTTGTGTGTTTTTTTCTATTTTATAGCCAAAATGGAGTTTTAAATTAGAAGATATTTTTTGTTGCCTTTTTTATTTTTATTAAAATAATACATTTAAACATTCTCTATTATAGGTCGGTTTGTCGACTTTTTTTTTTAAAAAAAAATAAAATTAAATAAAAGGATGATTTACTTTTGAAATTAGTTTATTCTTTTTACCTTTTATTATTAGATAATAGAAATCAAAAGGGGTCCCGCCACGTGTACATCCATGCAAGGAATTGCCAGTTCAAATCGATTCGAAATCTAAATTATTAATTAATTATTATTATTATTTAGAAAAAATTCGATGGATAGAATAAAGTTTGAAGCGCAATAAAAATGGAAGCGAAGAAAGAGAACAATAAGAGACTATTCAAACTGTCAAAACAAAACGTAAATCTACGGTCGAAAACACCCAGATCGAGATTTTAAACTTGATTCGTAGGCAAATGTACCGTCGAAATCATACAGATCTGGAATTTTCTGTCATCATCAAAACAAAACAGACTTACGAAAATAATTGCTTTTAAACGAATCCCATATCTCTATCAGAGATGTTTCTTTTGTTATGAATTCAATCCTATTGACCAGAGTCTATAAAACTCACAGAACGATCGACAGAGAATAACAAGAAGATGCTGCTAATGGGAGGCAGCACAGATATGAATGACATTAAAGTTGGCATTTGACAGACCAAAACATTCAGACCAACTTCCAATCTGATTGACAAATAATAAGTTTTTAGACACAGATTTCAAGTGGGTAAACAAGTGTATCCTCAGATAATCAAGAAACGAACCCCCTATATAACCCCAGTCCCAAAAAAAATAGAAACGAAAAAAGAAAAAAAAAAAAAACCGACCTTTTTGTTATACTGGAAGCTTGCCTTTTCTCTTCATTTGAAGAAATTCCCAGTTGGTTCCACCTTCCGGAATCTGATCCAACGCTTGCAAAGACGGCGAAGAGGAGGGTGAGGAATGGCAAGAAGTTGCCAAGGCCAAGCACCCTTCGCTCCACGACTTTCTCATACGATACGACACATTCTTGCATGTAGCCACGGTGAGAGGGTAATTTTCCTTAATCTTGTGAAGTGCGCACCCGCAATTACGATGGTACGGCCGGCGTTCGATCCCCATGTCCCCGCCGGAGAGGCAACCTTCGTAGACGTACCGGAACAAGCCGTCGGCAGCTCCAGTGGCCATGCTAAGAAATTCACCATACAAGATTCAGCACCACCTTTTGTGCCTGGGATGGCCTTAAGAAAATAAATTTTTGGTAGGGCTTTTATAGGAGGTGGGAATTCGCTGGCAATATTGCGAGACTATCGCCAATTCCAAGGCCAATACTGCCCCTGTTCTGTGTGCTCTTGTCTCGACCTTGTTATATTTGGTCATGTTAAATAATGACAAAATTAGGTGAGAATCACAGGCTTTAACTTTACCGACATAAATTAATAATAATAATAATAAATAAATAAATAAATAAGAGGATAACAATGTTGAGAGTCATATATAATCACCACATATTGATGTAGTTTAATTTTATAAAAGATTTATTAATTAATTTTTTAAAATAAAAATAATACGTGAGTCGTTGTATATAAAATTAATAAAACGCACGCAATCTAAGCTGGTGGTCGAGTCAAGAAAATGACTTAATAATCCGAGCACTTTTATAGGACCTTTGTTTGGGCCTATTAGTGTATGCCACACAAGCGAGAGACATGCAATTTAACAGACTAGAGAAGGACTGCCTAGGCATATCTTGGGCTCAGTGTGATTTGGGATGGATGTAGCCGAAGGCCCGTTGGACGTCGTTATTCGCCACCACCCGAGAAGAGTAATAATCACCATTATTTTAAGAAATAAAGTCGTTCTTTAAGAATTTTAAGTAATCAATATATATATTTTTTTAAAAAAATGAATTTTAATTTTAAGAAGAAAACGTGAAATTATGAGAACAAGAAAGCTTGTAACTAATGGCCCAATTGGACAATAATTTCATCTTACAAAAGATTGTTTTCCCGAAACAAAATAACAACTATTAATTCTTATTAAAATTTTCTGTATTATGTCACGCCATACAAAAGTTGCTTACTTCACGTTACAGGGAGATCATATATTAAAATGGAAACACATTGGTCTACATTAAATCATTTATTCAAGAACAGTCAAACATCTTTTTATTTTGAAATTTGAACTATATTTCTTTTTTTTTTTTCCAAAATTTTTGAACCATATATATGTGTGTGTGTGTGTGTGTGCAGGGTTTCTGGGTGGCTATGATAAAGTTGTGCCTAATACATATAACCGAGGTTTAATTCATATTAATTAATTGTATAGATTTCTCAGTCGCGGTTACAGCTGTAAGGTGTTCCTTCTTAGAGAAGGGAAATTGCAAAAGTGTGAGGCCATGGTCGGGGACAAAGCTTGAATGTTGTTTTGCCACCGCTCAACTACATTTGGTCGTTTACACGGTGACTTGTAAGATAGGTATTCCATATCGTTTACGGTAGATCAATGGTGCATGAATATGTTACGTGCATCCGGACCCCACTTCAATGACAAACGAATGGAGGTAATGTTTTCCCCCATGACCACAGAGTACATTGAAGTGGGAAAAGATTACTCCCTAGGCAATTTCATACACCAGACACCCCTAAAAAAAAGGGATTATTAAATTTTTCATTACACTTCCAACGGATGGCTTATTTAATGGTGCAAGTAGTTAACTAATTAGAAAGGTGAGATTTCTGGAAGCAATTTCATTGCGTTTTCAAATTGTCATTGGTTTCTCGAAATATCTATGAACGAATGCCCTTCATTGCTATCATTCCATTTTCCTAACCAACTTCAACCTTTCTTGCATTTGTGACAAGTCACCGATGAGACACGAGTAGGACAAGGCGATATTGAACTAGAAGAAACTGGAGCAATGCGCAACGTAGAAAAAGGGCGTTTAAGAAAGCAAATGAGGAACATATCTGTTAATATATTGAAATTTTTGGTTTCGAGATAGAGACTAGAGGCAGTGATCTTTTATTTGTTATTTCACAAACAACCTTTTCGTTTTTGGTATGTAGAGGTTTTACCGTAACCGACGTGCTTCTATCAGAGTGTCAGTGAGGCCAAGCACTCAGGTCCCTGAAAATGTTAAACCATAGTTGTAAATGGACAACAATATGCAATACAAATTCGAATACACCCAAAAAAAAACTCAATAAAGGACGTCGGTCCAAGCAAAGGGAAATATCTTGATTTTGCGTGTAGTATGTGGGAGTTCCGTGTTCCGACCCTTCATACTACCTACCACTCTTTCTTGACTCCTATTGCTTGTGCTTGGGACCGATCGATGTGGGTCGACGGAGATGACTATGAGCACCTGTAGCATTCGGATTGACAATTTAGGTTTAGATTGGATCAATTGGATTGACTCTAATACCCCGGTAGCATGCACACGATGGAAGGGTCATTGACAATTGAATCTCTCTTTTAATTTAGTAAATAAAGGACTCTATTTTATTCCTCTCTCTTGGTGTTTTCTCCCCCTGGCGATCTTCCAAAATGTACTCAGAAGTTTCAATTTTGACCGT